>JAUIMM010001230.1:0-370925 GCA_031769625.1 Taudactylus pleione
ATTCTATACTATGTACCATTATATAGCTCTGTACTGCATTCTATACTATGTACCACAATACACCATATTCAATACTATGTACCACTATACAGCTCTACTCCACATTCTATACTATGTACCACTAAACACCATATTCTATGTAACACTATACACCACATTCTAAACTATGTCTGAATATACACCATATTCTATACTATGTACCTCTATACACCATAATTTATACTATTTACCACTATACACCACATTCTATACTATGTAGCACTATACACCATATTCTATACTATGTACCTCTATACACCATATTCTATTTTATGTACCACTATACACCATATTCTATATTATGTACCACAAAACACCATATTCTACACTATGTACCACTATATACCATATTCTATATTATATACCATTATAAAGCTCTACCCCATATTCTATAACATGTACCACTATACACCATATTCTATACTTTGTACAATACACCATATTCTTTACTATGTACCACTATACACCATATTCTATACTATGTACCACTATACAGCTCTACATCATATATTATACAATATACCACTATACACCATATTCTATACTATGTACCACTATACACCATATTCTATACTATGTACCACTATACACCTTATTCTATACCATATTCCAATATACACTATATTCTATACTATGTTGCACTATACACCATATTCTATACTGTATACCACAATACACCATATTCTATGTACCACTATACACCTCTACACCATATTCTATACTATGTACCACTATACAGCTCTATACCACATTCTACACTATGTACCACTATACAGCTCTACACCATATTCTATACTATATACTACTGTACACCATATTCTAAACTTAGTACCACTATACAACATATTCTATACTATGTACTTCTATACACCATATTCTATACTATGTACCACTATACACTACATTCTATACTATGTACCATTATACAGCTCTATACCACATTCTATATTATGTACCACTATACACCACATTCTATACTATGTGCACTATACAGCTCTATACCACATTCTATACTATGTACCACAATACACCATATTCTATACTATGCACCACTATACAGCTCTGAACCACAATCTATACTATGTACCACTAAATACCATATTCTATGTAACACTATATACCACATTCTAGACTATGGGCCTGATTCAGACCCACTCGCGAGTTGCTGTCAGCTCGCAAGTGGGTCGATGTTATGGACTGAGCTTGCGCACGACGGAGGGAGCTCCGTCGTGCGCATGCGCCAGACTCGACGAGCGAAGGAAAGTCCTTCGCTCGTTGTGTCCGATCAAAGGGGGCGTGCTGTCAATGTTGATTGACAGCACGCCCCCTTTGGTGGGCATGCCGGGGGCGTGCCTCCCTGATGGGGGAGTTCCCTCCCTGTCAGTGGGAGTGATTTTGGCTCTGATAGAGCCAAAATCACTCCGGAGCTTGCGGTTGAAAACCTCAACCGCAGGCTCCGGCTCGCAAATTCGATGGTCGCGATGGCCGAGACCATCGCGACAGTCACAATGCATGCTCGTATAGCCTGTGGGTGGTGACCCACAGCTATACGAGCGTCCAGAAGGACTCTCCATGAAAATGGAGCCCGGCCCTCATTCAGAGCGTGCGCTCTGCTCAGAGCGTATGGCTCTGAATGAGGGCCTATATCTGACTATACACCATATTCTATACTATGTACCTCTATACACCATAATTTATACTATGTACCACTATACACCACATTCTATACTATGTACCACTATACACCATATTCTTTACTATGTACCACAAAACACCATATTCTATACTATTTTCCATTATATACCATATTCTATACTATAAACCGCTATACACCATATTTTATACTATGTACCAATATAAAGCTCTACCCCATATTCTAAACCATGTACCACTATACACCATATTCTATACTTTGTACAATACACCATATTCTTTACTATGTACCATTATACACCATATTCTATGTACCACTATACACCACATTCTATACTATGTACCACTATACAACATATTCTATACTATATACCACTATGCAGCTCTACCCAATATTCTATACCATGTACCAGTATACACCATATTCTATACTATGTACCACTATACAACATATTCTATACTATATACCACTATAAAGCTCTACCCCATATTCTATACCATGTACCAATATACACCATATTCTATACTATGTACTATACACCATATTCTATACTATATACCACTATACACCATATTCTATACTATGTCCCACTATACAGCTCTACATCATATTCTATACAATATACCACTATACACCATATTCTATGCTATGTACCACTATACACCATATTCTGTACTATGTACCACTATACACCATATTCTATACTATATACCAATATACACCATATTCTATACTATGTACCATTATACACCATATTCTATACTATGTACCACTATACACCATATTCTATACTATATACCACTATACAGCTCTACACCATATTCTTTACTGTATACCACTATACACCATATTCTATTCTATGTTCCACTATACACCTCTACACCATATTCTATACTATGTACCACTATACAGCTTTATAGCACATTCTATACTATGTACCACTATACAGCTATACACCATATTCTATACGATATACTACTATACTATTAATTTGTGCTCTACACCACATTCTGTACTTCATACCACTATACACCAAATTCTATACTATGTTGCACTATACACCATATTCTATACTATATACCACTATACAGCTCTACAGCCTATTCTATACTATGTTCCACTATAAAGCTCTATACCACATTCTATACTATGTACCACTATACAGCTCTACACCATATTCTATATGATATACTACTATACGCCACATTCTAAACTTAGTACCACAATACACGATATTCCATACTATGTAACACTATACACCACATTCTATACTATGTACCACTATACAGCTCTACACCACATTCTATAATTTGTACCACTACAAACCACATTCTATACTATGTACCACTATAAAGCTCTACACCATATTCTATACTATATACTACTATACAACATATTCTAAACTTAATACCACAATACACGATATTCTATACTATGTAACACTATACACCACATTCTATACTATGTACCACTGTACACCACATTCTAGACTATGTACCACTATACAACATATTCTATACTATGTACCACTATACAACACATTCTATACTATCTACCAATATACAGCTCTATACCACATTCTATATTATGTACCACTATACACCACATTCTATACTATGTACCACTATACAGCTCTATACCGCATTCTATACTATGTACCACATTACAACATATTCTATACTATGCACCACTATACAGCTCTATACCACATTCTATACTATGTACCACTAAACACCATATTCTATGTAATACTATAAACCACATTCTAGACTATGTCTGAATATATACCATATTCTTAACTATGTACCTCTATACACCATAATTTATACTATGTACCACTATACCCCACATTCTATACAATGTAGCACTAAACACAATATTCTATACTATGTACCTCTATACATCATATTCTATACTATGTACCACTATACACCATATTCTATTCTATGTACCACAAAACACCATATTCTATGCTATGTACCACTATACACACCATATTCTATACTATAAACCGCTATACACCATATTTTATACTATGTACCACCATACAACACATTCTATACTATGTACCACTATACAGCTCTACACCATATTCTATACTATGTTCCTCTATACAGCATATTCTATACTATGCACCACTATACACCATATTCTATACTATGTACCACTATACACACCATATTCTATACTATATACCTCTATACACCATTTTCTATACTATGTACCACTATACACCATATTCTATGCTATGTAGCACAATACAGCTCTACACCACATTCTATACTATGTACCACTATACACCATATTCTATGTACCACTATACACCACATTCTAGGCTATGTACCACTATACACCATATTCTATACTATGTACCTCTATACACCATATTCTATACTATGTACCACTATACACCACATTCTATACTATGTACCATTATACAGCTCTAAATCAAATTCTATAATATGTACCACTATACACCATATTCTATACTATGTACCACTATACAGCTCTACACCACATTCTATACTATGTAGCACTATACACCATATTCTATACTATGTACCACAATACACCATATTCTATACTATGTACCTCTATACACCATATTCTATACTGTGTACCACTATACACCATATTCTATACTATGTGCCACAATACACCATATTCTATACTATTTACCACTATATACCATATTCTATACTATATTCTGCTATACACCATATTTTATACTATGTACCACTATACAACACATTCTATACTATGTAGCACTATACACCATATTCTATACTATGTACCTCTATACACCATATTCTATACTATGTACATCTATACAAAATATTCTATACTATGTACCACTATACACCATATTCTATATTATGTACCACTATAAACCATATTCTATACTATAAACAACTATACAGCTCACCCCATTTTCTATACTATGTACCTCTATACACCATAATTTATACTATGTACCACTATACACCACATTCTATACTATGTAGCACTATAGACCATATTCTATACTATGTACTACTATACACCATTTTCTATGCTATGAACCACTATACAGCTCTACACCATATTCTATACTATATACCACTATACACCATATTCTGTACTATATACCACTATTCACCTCTACACCATATTCTATACTATGTACCACTATACAGCTGTATACCACATTCTATATTATGTACCACTATACAGCTCGACACCATATTCTATACTATGTACCACTATTCACACCATATTCTATACTATGTACCTCTATACACCATTTTCTATACTATGTACCACTATACACCATATTCTATGCTATGTAGCACAATACAGCTCTACACCACATTCTATAGTATGTACCACTATACACCATATTCTATGTACCACTATACACCATATTCTATACTATGTACCTCTATACACCATATTCTATACTATGTACCACTATACACCACATTCTATACTATGTACCATTATACAGCTCTAAATCAAATTCTATACTATGTACCACTATACACCACATTCTATACTATGTACAATTACACAGCTCTACATCACATTCTATAATATGTACCACTATACACCATATTCTATACTATGTACCACTATACAGCTCTACACCACATTCTATACTATGTACCACTATACACCATATTCTATTTACCACTATACACCACATTCTAGACTATATACCACTATACACCACATTCTATACTATGTACCTCTATACACCATAATTTATACTATGTACCACTATACACCACATTCTATACTATGTAGCACTATACACAATATTCTAGACTATATACCACTATACACCATATTCTATACTATGTACCTCTATACACCATATTCTATACTATGTACCACTATACAACACATTCTATACTATGTAGCACTATACACCATATTCTATACTATGTACCTCTATACACCATATTCTATACTATGTACGACTATACAACATATTCTATACTATGTACCACAATACACTATAATCTATACTATGTTCCACTATACATCTCTACTCCACATTCTATACTATGTTCCTCTATACACCATATTCTATACTATGTACAACTATATAGCTCTACACCAAATTCTATACTATGTACCTCTATACACCATATTCTATACTATGTACCACAATACACCATATTCTATACTATGTACCACTATACATCTCTACACCACATTCTATACTATGTACCTCTATACACCATATTCTATACTATGTAGCACTATATAGCTCTACACCATATTCTATACTATGTACCTCTATACACCATATTCTATACTATGTACCACAATACACCATATTCTATACTATGTACCACTATACATCTCTACACCACATTCTATACTATGTACCTCTATACACCATATTCTATACTATGTACCACTATACACACCATATTCTATACTATTTACCTCTATACACCATTTTCTATACTATGTACCACTATACACCATATTCTGTGCTATGTAGCACAATACAGCTCTACACCATATTCTATACTATGTACCACTATACAGCACTACACCATATTCTATACTATGTACCACTTTACAGGTCTACACCATATTCTATACTTTGTACCACTATTCACCGTATTCTATACTATTAACCACTATACAGCTCTACATCACTTTCTGTACTATATACCACTATACACCATTTTCTATACTATGTAGCACTATACAGCTCTATACCGCATTCTATACTATGTACCACATTACAACATAGTATAGAATATGGTGTATACTGGTACATGGTATAGAATATTGGGTAGAGCTGCATAGTGGTATATAGTATAGAATATGTTGTATAGTGGTACATAGTATAGAATGTGGTGTATAGTGGTACATAGAATATGGTGTATAATGGTACATAGTAAAGAATATGGTGTATTGTACAAAGTAGAGAATATGGTGTATAGTGGTACATGGTTTAGAATATGGGGTAGAGCTTTATATTGGTACATAGTATAAAATATGGTGTATAGCGGTTTATAGTATAGAATATGGTATATAGTGGAAAATAGTATAGAATATGTTGTTTTGTGGTACATAGTAAAGAATATGGTGTATAGTGGTACATAGTATAGAATGTGGTGTATAGTGGTACATAGTATAAATTATGGTGTATAGAGGTACATAGTATAGAATATGGTGTATAGTCAGATATAGGCCCTCATTCAGAGCCATACGCTCTGAGCAGAGCGCACGCTCTGAATGAGGGCCGGGCTCCATTTTCATGGAGATTCCTCCTGGACGCTCGTATAGCTGTGGGTCACCACCCACAGGCTATACGAGCGTGCATTGTGATCGTCGCGATGGTCTCGACCATCGCGACCATCGAATTTGCGAGCCGGAGCCTGCGGTTGAGGTTTTCAACCGCAAGCTCCGGAGTGATTTTGGCTCTATCAGAGCCAAAATCACTCCCACTGACAGGGAGGGAACTCCCCCATCAGGGAGGCACACCCCTGGCATGCCCACCAAAGGGGGCGTGCTGTCAATCAACATTGACAGCAAGCCCCCTTTGATCGGACACAACGAGCGAAGGACTTTCCTTCACTCGTCGAGTCTGTCGCATGCTGACGACGTAGCTCCCTCCGTCGTGCGCATGCTCAGTCCATAACATCGACCCACTTGCGAGCTGACAGCAACTCGCGAGTGGGTCTGAATCAGGCCCATAGTCTAGAATGTGGTATATAGTGTTACATAGAATATGGTATTTAGTGGTACATAGTATAGATTGTGGTTCAGAGCTGTATAGTGGTGCATAGTATAGAATATGGTGTATTGTGGTACATAGTATAGAATGTGGTATAGAGCTGTATAGTGCACATAGTATAGAATGTGGTGTATAGTGGTACATAATATAGAATGTGGTATAGAGCTGTATAATGGTACATAGTATAGAATGTAGTGTATAGTGGTACATAGTATAGAATATGGTGTATAGAAGTACATAGTATAGAATATGTTGTATAGTGGTACTAAGTTTAGAATATGGTGTACAGTTGTATATAGTATAGAATATGGTGTAGAGCTGTATAGTGGTACATAGTGTAGAATGTGGTATAGAGCTGTATAGTGGTACATAGTATAGAATATGGTGTAGAGGTGTATA
The DNA here is from genome assembly GCA_031769625.1 of Taudactylus pleione. Lineage (NCBI taxonomy): Eukaryota > Metazoa > Chordata > Amphibia > Anura > Myobatrachidae > Taudactylus > Taudactylus pleione. Next base: position 7,836 of record JAUIMM010001230.1, read on the forward strand.
GTGGTACATAGAATATGGTGTATTGTGGTACACAGTATAGAATATGGTGTATAGTGCAACATAGTATAGAATATAGTGTATAGTGGAATATGGTATAGAATAAGGTGTATAGTGGTACATAGTATAGAATATGGTGTATAGTGGTACATAGTATAGAATATGGTGTATAGTGGTATATTGTATAATATATGATGTAGAGCTGTATAGTGGTACATAGTATAGAATATGGTGTATAGTGGTACATAATATAGAATATGTTGAATAGTACATAGTATAGAATATGGTGTATAGTGGTACATAGTATAGAATATGGTGTATAGTGGTACATAGTCTAGAATGTGGAATAGAGCTGTATAGTGGTACATTGTATAGAATGTGGTGTATAGTGGTATATAGAATATGGTGGATAATGGTACATAGTATAGAATATGGTGTATAGTGGTACATGGTATAGAATATGGGGCAGAGCTTTATAATGGTATATAGTATAGAATATGGTATATAGTGGTACATAGTGAAGAATATGGTGTTTTGTGGTACATAATATAGAATATGGTGTATAGTGGTACATAGCATAGAATATGGTGTATAGAGGTACATAGTATAGAATATGGTGTATAGTGCTACATAGTATAGAATGTGGTGTATAGTGGTAAATAGTATAAATTATGGTGTATAGAGGTACATAGTATAGAATATGGTGTATATTCAGACATAGTTTAGAATGTGGTGTATAGTGTTACATAGAATATGGTGTTTAGTGGTACATAGTATAGAATGTGGAGTAGAGCTGTATAGTGGTACATAGTATTGAATATGGTGTATTGTGGTACATAGTATAGAATGCAGTACAGAGCTATATAATGGTACATAGTATAGAATGTGGTGTATAGTGGTACATAATATAGAATGTGGTGTAGAGCTGTATAATGGAACATAGTATAGAATATGGTGTATAGTGGTACATAGTATAGAATATAGTGTATAGAAGTAAATAGTATAGAATATGTTGTATAGTGGTACATAGTCTAGAATGTGGTGTACAGTGGTACATAGTATAGAATATGGTGTATGGTGCTACATAGTATAGAATATGGTGTAAAGTGGTATATAGTATAGAATGTGGAGTAGAGCTGTATAGTGGTACATAGTACAGAATATGGTGTATAGTGGTATATAGTATAGAATGTGTTGTAGAGCTGTATAGTGGTACATAGTATAGAATAAGGTGTATATTGGTACATAGTATAGAATATGGTGTATAGTGGTACATAGTATAGAATATGGTGTATAGAGGTACATAGTATAGAATATGGTGTATAGTGGTACATAGTATAGAATGTGGTGTATAGTGGTACATAGAATATGGTGTATAGTGGTACATAGAATATGGTGTATAGTGGTACATAGTATAGAATATGGTGTAGAGCTGTATAGTGGCACATAGTATAGAATGTGGTGTAGAGCTGTATAGTGATACATAGTATAGAATATGCTGTATAGTGGTATATAGTATAGAATATGATGTAGAGCTTTATAGTGGTACATAGTATTTAATATTGTGTAAAGTGATACTTAGTATAGAATAAGGTGTAGAGCTGTATAGTGGTACATAGTATAGAATATGGTGTATAGTGATACATAGTATAGAATATGGTGTAAAGTGGTATATAGTATAGAATGTGGTGTAGAGCTGTATAGTGGTACATAGTATAGAATATGGTGTATAGTGGTATATAGTATAGAATGTGGTGTAGAGCTGTATAGTGGTACATAGTATAGAATATGGTGTATATTGCTACTTAGTATAGAATGTGGTGTTAAGTGGTTCATAGTATAGAATATGGTGTATAGAGGTACATAGTATAGAATATGGTGTATATTGTTACATAGTATGTAATGTCGTGTATAGTGGTATATGGTGTAGAGCTGTATAGTGGTACATAGTACAGAATGTAGTGTAAAGTAGTACATAGTATAGAATGTGGTATACAGCTGGATAGTGGTACATAGTATAGAATATGGTGTATAGTACATAGTATAGAATATGGTGTATAGTGGTACATGGTATAGAATATGGGGTAGCCCTGTATAGTGGTATATAGTATAGAATATGTTGTATAGTGGTACATAGTATAGAATATAGTGTATAGTGGTACATAGTGTAGAATATGGTGTATAGTGGTACATAATCTAGAATGTGGTATAGAGGTGTATAGTGGTACAAAGTATAGAATGTGGTGTATAGTGGTACATAGAATATGTTGTATAGTGGTACATAGTATAGAATATGGTGTAGAGCTGTATAGTTGCACATAGTATAGAATGTGGTGTAGAGCTGTATAGTGGTACATAGTATAGAATATGCTGTATAGTGGTATATAGTATAGAATATGGTGTAGAGCTTTATAGTGGTACATAGTATATAATATTGTGTATAGTGATACATAGCATAGAATATGGTGTAGAGCTGTATAGTGGTACATAGTATAGAATATGGTGTATAGTGCCACATAGTATAGAATATGGTGTATAGTGGTATATAGTATAGAATGTGGTGTAGAGCTGTATAGTGGTACATATTACAGAATATGGTGTATAGTGGTATATAGTATAGAATGTGGTATAGAGCTGTATAGTGGTACATAGTATAGAATATGGTGAATATTGCTACATAGTATAGAATGTGGTGTATAGTCGTACATAGTATAGAATATGGTGTATAGAGGTACAAAGTATAGAATATGGTGTATAGAGGAACATAGAATAGAATATGGTGTATAGTGGTACATAGTGTAGAATATGGTGTATAGTGGTACATAATCTAGAATGTGGTATAGAGGTGTATAGTGGTACATAGTATAGAATGTGGTGTATAGTGGTACATAGAATATGGTTTATAGTGGTACATAGTATAGAATATGGTGTAGAGCTGTATAGTGGCACATAGTATAGAATGTGGTGTAGAGCTGTATAGTGGTACATAGTATAGAATATGCTGTAAAGTGGTATATAGTATAGAATATGGTGTAGAGCTTTATAGTGTTACATAGTATATAATATTGTGTAAAGTGATACATAGCATAGAATATGGTGTAGAGCTGTATAGTGGTAGATAGTATAGAATATGGTGTATAGTGCTACATAGTATAGAATATGGTGTATAGTGGTATATAGTATAGAATGTGGTGTAGAGCTGTATATTGGTACATATTACAGAATATGGTGTATAGTGGTATATAGTATAGAATGTGGTGTAGAGCTGTATAGTGGTACATTGTATAGAATATGGTGTATATTGGTACATAGTATAGAATGTGGTGGATAGTGGTACATAGTATAGAATATGGTGTACAGAGGTACATAGTATAGAATATGGTGTATATTGGTACATAGTATATAATGTGGTGTATAGTGGTATATGGTGTAGTGCTGTATAGTGGTACATAGTATAGAATGTAGTGTAAAGTAGTACATAGTATAGAATATGGTGTAGAGCTGTATATTGGTACATAGTATAGAATGTGGTGTACAGCTGGATAGTGGTACATAGTTTAGAATATGGTGTATAGTGGTACATAGTATAGAATATGGTGTATAGAGGTACACAGTTTAGAATATGGTGTGTAGTGGTACATAGTATAGAATGTGGTTTATAGTGGTACATAGTATAGAATTTGGTGTAGAGCTGTATAGTGGTACATAATATAGAATATGGCATATAGAGGAACATAGTATAGAGTGTCGTGTAGAGCTGTATAGTTGTATATAGTATAGAATGTGGTGTAGTGGTACATATTATAGAATGTGGTATAAAGCTGGATAATGGTACATTGTATAGAACGTGGTGTATAGTGGTACATAGTATAGAATATGGTGTATAGTGGTACATAGTATAGAATATGGTGTATAGTGGTACATAGTATAGAATGTGGTGTAGAGCTGTATAGTGCTACATAGTATAGAATGTGGTGTAGAGCTGAATAGTGGTACATAGTATAGAATATGGTGTATAGAGGTACATAGTTTAGAATATGGTGTATAGTGGTACATATCATAGAATGTGGTTTAGAGCTGTATACTGGTACATAGTATAGAATATAGTGTATAGAGGTACAAAGTATTGAATATGGTGTATGGCTGTACATAGTAAAGAATGTGGTGTATAGTGACTGGTACATAGTATAGAATATGGTGTATTGAGGTACATAGTATAGAATATCTTGTATAGTGGTACATAGTCTAGAATGTGGTATAGAGCTGTATAGTGGTACATAGTATAGAATGTGGTGTATAGTGGTATATAGAATATGGTGTATAATGGTACATAGTAAAGAATATGGTGTATTGTACAAAGTATAGAATATGGTGTATAGTGGTACATGGTATAGAATATGGGGTAGAGCTTTATAATGGTATATAGTATAGAATATGGTATATAGTGGTACATAGTGTAGAATATGGTGTTTTGTGGTACTTAATATAGAATATGGTGTATAGTGGTACATAGCATAGAATATGGTGTATAGAGGTACATAGTATAGAATATGGTGTATAGTGCTACATAGTATAGAATGTGGTGTATAGTGGTAAATAGTATAAATTATGGTGTATAGAGGTACATAGTATAGAATATGGTGTATATTCAGACATAGTTTAGAATGTGGTGTATAGTGTTACATAGAATATGGTGTTTAGTGGTACATAGTATAGAATGTGGAGTACAGCTGTATAGTGGTACATAGTATTGAATATGGTGTATTGTGGTACATAGTATAGAATGTGGTACAGAGCTATATAATGGTACATAGTATAGAATGTGGTGTATAGTGGTACATAATATAGAATGTGGTGTAGAGCTGTATAATGGAACATAGTATAGAATATGGTGTATAGTGGTACATAGTATACAATATAGTGTATAGAAGTAAATAGTATAGAATATGTTGTATAGTGGTACATAGTCTAGAATGTGGTGTACAGTGGTACATATTATAGAATATGGTGTACAGTGGTACATAGTATAGAATGTGGACTAGAGATGTATAGTGGTACATAGTTTAGAATATGGTGTAGAGCTGTGTAGTAGTACATAGTATAGAATGTGGTATATAGTGGTACAAAGTACAGAATGTGGTGTAGAGCTGTATAATGGTACATAGTATAGAATGTGGTTTATAGTATAGATTATGGGGTAGAGCTGTATAGTGGTACATAGTATAGAATATGGTGTAGAGCTGTATAGTGGTACATAGTATACAATATGGTGTATAGTGGTATATAGTATGGAATATGGTGTAGAGTTGTAAAGTAGTACATACTATAGAGTATTTTGTATAGTGATACATAGCATAGAATATGATGTAGAGCTGTATAGTGGTACGTAGTATAGAATATGGTGTATAGTGCTACATAGTATAGAATATGGTGTATAGTGGTGTATAGTATAGAATGTGGAGTAGAGCTGTAAAGTGGTACATAGTGTAGCATATGGTGTATAGTGGTACATAGTATAGAATATGGTGTATAGAGGTACATAGTATAGAATATGCTGTATGGTGGTACATAGTATTGAATGTGGTGTATAGTGGTACATAGTGGTACATAGTATAGAGTGTGGTGTAATGGTACATAGTATAGAATGTGGTGTATAGTTGTATATGGTGTAGAGCTGTATAGTGGTACATAGTATAGAATGTGGTGTTTAGTAGTACATAGTATAGGATACGGTGTAGAGCTGTAGAGAGGTACATAGTATAGAATGTGGTGTAGAGCTGTATAGTGGTACATAGTATAGAATATGGTGTATAGTGGTACATAGTATAGAATATGGTGTATAGTGGTACATAGTATAGAATATGGTGTAAAGCTGTATAGTGGTACATAGTATAGAATATGGTGTAGTGCTGTATTGTGGTACATAGTATATAATATGGTGTAGAGCTGTATTGTGGTACATAGTATAGAATATGGTGTATAGTGATACATAGTATAGAATATGGTGTATAGAGGTACATATTATAGAATATGGTGTATAGTGGTACATATTATTGAATACGGTGTATAGTGGTACATAGTGTAGAATATGGTGTATTGTGGTACATAGTATAGAATATGGTGTAAAGTGGTACATTGTATAGAATATGGTGTATAGAGGTACATAGTATAGAATATGGTGTATAGCGGTACATAGTGTAGAATTTGGTGTTGCGCTGTATAGTGGTACATAGTATAGAATATGGTGTACAGAGGTATATAGTATAGAATGTGGTGTAGAGCTGTATAGTGATACATAGTATAGAATGTGTTGCATAGTGGTTCATAGTATAGAATGTGGTGTAAAGCTGTATAATGGTACATAGTATAGAATGTGGTGTATTGTGGTACATAGTATAGTATATGGTGTATAGTGGTACATAGTATAGAATATGGTGTATAGTGGTACATAGAATAGAATGTGGTGTATAGTGGTACATAGTATAGAATGTTGTCTATAGCAGTATCTAGTATAGAATATGGTGTAGAGCTGTACAGTTGTACATTGTATAGAATGTGGTATAGAGCTGTATAGTGGAACATAGCATAGAATATGGTGTAGAGGTGTATAGTGGTACATAGTATAGAATATGGTGTATAGTGGTAAATTGTATAGAATATGGTGTAGACCTTTATAGTGGTTCATAGTATAGAATATGGTGTATAGTGGTACATAGTATAGAATATGGGGTAGAGCTGTATAGTTGTATATAGTATAGAATATGGTGTATAGTGGTACAATGTATAGAATATGGTTAATAGTGGTATTAAGTATAGAATATGGGGTATTGAGGTAAATAGTATAGAATATGGTGTAAAAAGGTACAAAGTATAGAATATGGTGTATAATGGTACATAGTCTAGAATGTGGTGTAAAGTGGTACATAGAATATGGTGTGTAGTGCTACATAGTCTAGAATGTGGTGTATAGTGGTACATAGTATAGAATATGGTGTATAGTGGTACATAGTATAGAATATGGTGTAGAGCATTATAGTGGTACATAGTATAGAATGTGGTGTATAGTGGTACATATTATAGAATATGGTGTACAGTGGTACATAGTATAGAATGTGGACTAGAGATGTATAGTGGTACATAGTATAGAATATGGTGTAGAGCTGTGTAGTAGTACATAGTATAGAATGTGGTATATAGTGGTACAAAGTACAGAATGTGGTGTAGAGCTGTATAATGGTACATAGTATAGAATGTGGTTTATAGTATAGATTATGGGGTAGAGCTGTATAGTGGTACATAGTATAGAATATGGTGTAGAGCTGTATAGTGGTACATAGTATACAATATGGTGTATAGTGGTATATAGTATAGAATATGGTGTAGAGTTGTAAAGTAGTACATACTATAGAGTATTTTGTATAGTGATATATAGCATAGAATATGATGTAGAGCTGTATAGTGGTACGTAGTATAGAATATGGTGTATAGTGCTACATAGTATAGAATATGGTGTATAGTGGTGTATAGTATAGAATGTGGAGTAGAGCCGTAAAGTGGTACATAGTGTAGCATATGGTGTATAGTGGTACATAGTATAGAATATGGTGTATAGAGGTACATAGTATAGAATATGCTGTATGGTGGTACATAGTATTGAATGTGGTGTATAGTGGTACATAGTGGTACATAGTATAGAGTGTGGTGTAATGGTACATAGTATAGAATGTGGTGTATAGTTGTATATGGTGTAGAGCTGTATAGTGGTACATAGTATAGAATGTGGTGTTTAGTAGTACATAGTATAGGATACGGTGTAGAGCTGTAGAGAGGTACATAGTATAGAATGTGGTGTAGAGCTGTATAGTGGTACATAGTATAGAATATGGTGTAGTGCTGTATTGTGGTACATAGTATAGAATATGGTGTAGAGCTGTATTGTGGTACATAGTATAGAATATATAGTATAGAATATGGTGTAGAGCTGTATAGTGGTACACAATATAGAAAGTGGAATAGACCTGTAAAATGGTACATAGTATAGAATATGGTGTATAGTGATATATAGTATAGAATATGGTGTAGAGCTGTATAGTGGTTCATAGTATAGAATATGGTGTATAGTGGTATACAGTTTAGAAAATGGGGTAGAGCTGTATAGTTGTATATATTATAGAATATGGTGTATAGTGGTATATAGTATAGAATATGGTGTATAGAGGTACATAGTATAAAATATGGTGTATAGAGGTACATAGTATAGAATGTGGTGTATAGTGGTACACAGTATAGAATATGGTGAAAAGTGGTACATAGTATAGAATATGGTGTATAGTGGTACATAGTAAAGATTATGGTGTAGAGCTGTATAGTGGTACATAGTACAGAACAAGGTGTACAGCAGTATAGTGGTACATAGTTTAGAATATGGTGTAGAGCTGTTTTGTGGTACATAGTATAGAATATGGTGTATAGTGGTACAAAGTACAGAATATGGTGTATAGAGGTAAATATTATAGAATATGGTGTATTGTGGTACATAGTATAGAATATGGTGTATAGTGGTACATAGTATAGAATATGGTGTATAGAGGTACATAGTATAGAATATGGTATATAATGCTACATAGTATAGAATGTGTTGTATAGTGGTACATAGTATAAATTATGGTGTATAGAGGTATATAATATAGAATATGGGGTGAGCTGTATAGTTGTTTACAGTATAGAATATGGTTTATAGTGGTACATAGTATAGAATATGGTGTATAGTGGTACATAGTATAGAATGTTGTGTAGAGCTGTATAGTGGTACATAGTATAGCATGTGGTGTATAGTAGTATGTAGTATAGAATATGGTGTAGAGCTGTATAGTGGTACACAATATAGAAAGCGGAATAGACCTGTCAAGTGGTACATAGTATAGAATAAGGTGTATAGTGATATATAGTATAGAATATGGTGTAGAGCTGTATAGTGTTTCATAGTATAGAATATGGTGTATAGTGGTACACAGTTTAGAAAATGGGGTAGAGCTGTATAGTTGTATATAGTATAGAATATGGTGTATAGTGGTATATAGTATAGAATATGGTGTATAGAGGTACATAGTATAAAATATAGTGTATAGAGGTACATAGTATAGAATGTGGTGTATAGTGGTACATAGTATAGAATATGGTGAAAAGTGGTACATAGTATAGAATATGGTGTATAGTGGTACATAGTAAAGATTATGGTGTAGAGCTGTATAGGTGTATAGTGGTACCTAGTATAGAAAATGGTGTATAATGGTACATAGTATAGAATATGGTGTAGAGCTGAATAGTGGTACATAGTATAGAATGTGGTATATAGTGGTACATATTATAGGATGTGGTGTAGAGCTGTATAGTTGTACATAGTATAGAATGTGGTGTAGTGCTGTAAAGTATTATGTATGTAATATGGTGTATAGTGGTACATAGTATAGAATATGGTGTATAATGGTACATAGTAGAGAATAAGGTGTAGAGCTGATTAGTGGTACATAGTATAGAATGTGATGTAGAGCTGTATAGTGGTATGTAGTAAGGAATGTGGTGTATAGTGTTACATAGTATAGAATATGGGGTAGAGCTGTATAGTGGTATATACTATAGAATATGGTGTATTGTGGTACATAGTATAGAATATGGTGTATAGTATGTATGACTATACACCATATTCTATACTATGTACCACAATACACCATATTCTATACTATGTACCACTATACATCTCTACACCACATTCTATACTATGTTCCTCTATACACCATATTCTATACTATGTACCACTATATAGCTGTACACCAAATTATATACTATGTACCACTATACACCACATTCTATACTATGTAACACTATACACCATATTCTATACTATGTACCTCTATACACCATATTCTATACTAGGTACCTCTATACACCATATTCTATACTATGTATCACAATACACCATATTCTATACTATGTACCACTATACACCGTATTCTGGACTATGTACCACTATACACACCATATTCTATGCTATGTAGCACAATACAGCTCTACACCATATTCTATACTATGTACCACTATACAGGTCTACACCATATTCTATACTATGTACCATTATACACCATATTCTATACTATGTACCTCTATACACCATATTCTATACTGTGTACCACTATACACCATATTCTATACTATGTACCACAATACACCATATTCAATAATATTTACCACTATATACCATATTCTATACTATATACCGCTATACAAAATATTTTTTACTATGTACCACTATACTACACATTCTATACTTTGTAGTACTATACACCATATTCTATACTATGTTCCTCTATACACCATATTCTATACTATGTACCACTATACACCATATTCTATACTATGCACCACAATACACCATATTCTATACTATGTACCTCTATACACCATATTCTATACTATGTACCACTTTACACCATATTCTATACTATAAACAACTATATAGCTCTACCCCATATTCTATACTATGTACCACTATACACCATTTTCTATACTATGAACCACTATACAGCTCTACACCATATTCTATACTATATACCACTATACACCCTATTCTATACTATGTACCACTATACACCATAATCTATAAAATGTAACACTATACACCAATTTCTATACTATGTACCATTATACAGCTATACACCACATTCTATACTAAATACCACTATACAGCTCTACTCCATATTCTATACTATATACTACTATACACACCATTCTATACTATGTACAACTATACACCATATTCTATAATATGGTGTATAGTGGTACATAGTGTAGAATATGGTGTATACTGGTACATAGTATAGAATGTGGAGTAGAGTTGTATAGTTCTACATAGTATAGAATGTGGTGAAGAGCTGAATAGTGGTACATAGTATAGAATATGGTGTATAGTGGTACATAGTATAGAATTTGTTGTAGAGCTATATAGAGGTACATAGTATAGAATATGGTGTATAGAGGAACATAGTATAGAATGTGGTGTAGAGATGTATAGTGGTACATAGTATAGAATATGGTGTATTGTGTTACATAGTATAGAATATGGTGTATAGTAGTACAAAGTATAGAATATGGTGTATAGAGGTACATAGTATAGAATATGGTGTATAGTGCTACATAGTATACAATGTGTTGTATAGTGGTACATAGTATAAAATATGGTGTATAGCGGAATATAGTATAGAATATGGCATATAGTTGTAAATAGTATAGAGTATGGTGTATTGTTGTACATAGTATAGAATATGGTGTATAGTGCTACATAGTATAGAATGTGGTGTATAGTGGTACATAGTATAAATTATGGTGTATAGTGGTACATAGTATATTATTTGGTGTAGAGCTGTATAATGGTACATAGTATAGAATGTGGTGTATAGTGTTACATTTAATAGAAAATGGTGTATAGTGGTACATAGTATAGAATGTGGTGTATAGTAGTATATAGTATAGCATATGGAGTAGAGCTGTATAGTGGTACATAGTATAGAATATGGTGTAGAGGTGAACAGTGGTACATAGTATAGAATATGATGTATAGTGGTACATAGTATAGAATGTGGTGTAGAGCTGTATAGTGGTACATAGTATAGAATATGGTGTATTGTGCTACATAGTATAGAATGTGGTGAATAGTGGTACATAGTATAAAGTATGGTGTATAGAGGTACATAGTATAGAATATGGGGTGAGCTGTATAGTTGTTTATAGTAAAGAATATGGTTTATAGTGGTACATAGTATAGAATATGGTGTGTAGTGGTACATAGTATAGAATGTGGTGTAGAGCTGTATAGTGGTACATAGTATAGAATGTGGTGTATAGGGCTACATAGTATAGAATATGCTGTATAGTGGTAAATAGTATAGCATGTGGTGTATAGTAGTATATAGTATAGAATATGGTGTAGAGCTGTATAGTGGTACATAGTATAGAATATGGTGTAGAGAGGAACATAGTATAGAATGTGGTGTAGAGATGTATAGTGGTACATAGTATAGAATATGGTGTATTGTGGTACATAGTATAGAATATGGTGTATAGTCGTACATAGTATAGAATATGGTGTATAGAGGTACATAGTATAGAATATGGTGTATAGTGCTACATAGTATAGAATGTGTTGTATAGTGGTACATAGTATAAAATTTGGTGTAAAGCGGAATGTAGTAAGCAATATGGTATATTGGTAAATAGTATAGAAAATGGTGTATAGAGGTACATAGTATAGAATATGGTGTGTATAGTGGTACATAGTATAGAATATGGTGTATAGTGGTACATAGTATAGAATATGGTGTATTGTGATACATAGTATAGAATATGGTGTATAGTGGTACATAGTATAGAATATGGTGTATAGAGGTACATAGTATAGAATATGGTGTATAGTGGTACAAAGTATAGAATGTGGTGTATAGCGGTACATAGTATAGTATTTGGTGTAGAGCTATATATTGGTACATAGTATAGAATATGGTGTATAGAGGAACATAGTATAGAATGTGGTGTAGAGATGTATACTGGTACATAGTATAGAATATGGTGTATAGAGGTACATAGTATAGAATATGGTGTATAGTGCTACATAGTATAGAATGTGTTGTATAGTGGTACATAGTATAAAATATGGTGTATAGCGGAATATAGTATAGAATATGTTATATAGTTGTAAATAGTATAGAATATGGTGTATTGTTGTACATAGTATAGAATATGGTGTATAGTGGTACACAGTATAGAAAATGGTGTATAGATGTACAAAGTATAGAATATGGTGTATAGTGGTACATAGTATAAATTATGGTGTATAGAGGTACATAGTATAGAATATGGTGAATAGTGGTACATAGTCTAGAATGTGGGGTATAGTGGTACATAGAATATGATGTATAATGGTACATAGTATAGAATGTGGTGTAGAGCTGTATCGTGGTACATAGTATAGAATATGGTGTATAGTGGTACATATTATAGAATGTGGTGTAGATCTGTATAATGGTACATAGTATAGAATGTGGTGTATAGTGGTACATAGTATATAATGTGATTTAGAGCTGTATAATGGTACATAGTATAGAATGTGGTGTATAATGGTACATAGTATAGAATATGGTGTATAGTGGTACATAGCTAGAATGTGGTGTATAGTGGTACATAGTATAGAATATGGAGTACAGTGGTACATAGTATATAATGTGGTGTAGAGCTGTATAATGGTACATAGTATAGAATGTGGTGTATAGTAGTATATAGTATATAATATGGTGTAGAGCTGTATAGTTGTACATAGTATAGAATATGGTGTAGAGGGGAATAGTGGTACATAGTATAGAATATGGTGTATAGTGGTATATAGTATAGAATATGGTGTAGAGCTGGCAGTGGTTCATAGTATAGAAAATGTTGTATAGCAGTACATAGTATAGAATATGGTGTATAATGCTACATAGTATAGAATGTGGTGTATAGTGGTACATAGTATAAATTATAGTGTATAGAGGTACATAATATAGAATATGGGGTGAGTTGTATAGTTGTTTATAGTATAGAATATGGTTTATAGTGGTACATAGTCTAGAATATGGTGTATAGTGGTACATAGTATAGAATGTGGTGTAGAGCTGTATAGTGGTCCATAGTATAGCATGTGGTGTATAGTAGTATATAGTATAGAATATGGTGTAGAGCTGTATAGTGGAGCACAATATAGAAAGTGGAATAGACCTGTAAAGTGGTACATAGTATAGAATATAGTGTATAGTGATATATAGTATAGAATATGGTGTAGAGCTGTATAGTGGTTCATAGTATAGAATATGGTGTATAGTGGTATACAGTTTAGAAAATGGGGTAGAGCTGTATAGTTGTATATAGTATAGAATATGGTGTATAGTGGTATATAGTATAGAATATGTTGTATAGAGGTACATAGTATAAAATATGGTGTATAGAGGTACATAGTACAGAATGTGGTGTATAGTGGTACATAGTATAGAATATGGTGAAAAGTGGTACATAGTATAGAATATGGTGTATAGTGGTACATAGTAAAGATTATGGTGTAGAGCTGTATAGTGGTACATAGTACAGAATATGGTGTACAGCAGTATAGTGGTACATAGTTTAGAATATGGTGTAGAGCTGTTTTGTGGTACATAGTATAGAATATGGTGTTTAGTGGTACAAAGTACAGAATATGGTGTATAGAGGTAAATATTATAGAATATGGTGTATTGTGGTACATAGTATAGAATATGGTGTATAGTGGTACATAGTATAGAATATGGTGTATAGAGGTACATAGTATAGAATATGGTATATAGTGCTACATAGTATAGAATGTGTTGTATAGTGGTACATAGTATAAATTATGGTGTATAGAGGTATATAATATAGAATATGGGGTGAGCTGTATAGTTGTTTATAGTATAGAATATGGTTTATAGTGGTACATAGTATAGAATATGGTGTATAGTGGTACATAGTATAGAATGTGGTATAGAGCTGTATAGTGGTACATAGTATAGCATGTGGTGTATAGTAGTATGTAGTATAGAATATGGTGTAGAGCTGTATAGTGGTACACAATATAGAAAGTGGAATAGACCTGTCAAGTGGTACATAGTATAGAAGATGGTGTATAGTGATATATAGTATAGAATATGGTGTAGAGCTGTATAGTGGTTCATAGTATAGAATATGGTGTATAGTGGTACACAGTTTAGAAAATGGGGTAGAGCTGTATAGTTGTATATAGTATAGAATATGGTGTATAGTGGTATATAGTATAGAATATGGTGTATAGAGGTACATAGTATAAAATATAGTGTATAGAGGTACATAGTATAGAATGTGGTGTATAGTGGTACATAGTATAGAATATGGTGAAAAGTGGTACATAGTATAGAATATGGTGTATAGTGGTACATAGTAAAGATTATGGTGTAGAGCTGTATAGTGGTACATAGTACAGAATATGGTGTAGAGCAGTATAGTGGAACATTTTTTAGAATATAGTGTAGAACTGTTTTGTGGTACATAGTATAGAATATGGTGTATAGTGGTACAAAGAACAGAATATGGTGTATAGAGGTAAATATTATAGAATATGGTGTATTGTGGTACATAGTATAGAATATGGTGTATAGTGGTACATAGTATAGAATATGGTGTATAGAGGTACATAGTATAGAATATGGTATATAGTGCTACATAGTATAGAATGTGTTGTATAGTGGTACATAGTATAAAATATGGTGTATAGCGGTATATAGTATAGAATATGATATATAGTGGTACACAGTATAGAATATGGTGTATAGAGGTACATAGTATAGAATAAGGTGTATAGTGGTACATAGTATAGAATTTGGTGTAGACCTGTATAGTGGTACATAGTATAGAATATGGTGTAGAGCTGTATTGTGGTACATAGTATAGAATATGGTGCAGAGCTGTATTGTGCTACATAGCATAGAATATGGTGTATAGTGGTACATAGTGTAGAAAATGGTGTATAGAGGTACATAGTATAGAATATGGTGTGTATAGTGGTACATAGTAAAGAATATGGTGTATTGTGATACATAGTATAGAATATGGTGTATAGTGGTATATAGCTAGAATGTGGTGTATAGTGGTACACAGTATAGAATATGGTGTATAGAGGTACATAGTATAGAATATGGTGTGTAGTGGTACATAGTATAAAATTTGGTGTAGACCTGTATAGTGGTACATAGTATAGAATATGGTGTAGAGCTGTATTGTGGTACATAGTATAGAATATGGTGTAGAGCTGTATTGTGCTACATAGCATAGAATATGGTGTATAGTGGTACTTAGTGTAGAAAATTGTGTATAGAGGTACATAGTATAGAATATGGTGTGTATAGTGGTACATAGTATAGAATATGGTGTATTGTGATACATAGTATAGAATATGGTGGATAGTGGTACAAAGCTAGAATGTGGTGTATAGTGGTACATAGTATAGAATATGGTGTACAGTGGTACATAGTATATAATGTGGTGTAGAGCTGTATAATGGTATATAGTATAGAATGTGGTGTTGAGTGTTACATTTAATAGAATATGGTGTATAGTGGTACATAGTATAGAATGTGGTGTATAGTAGTTAACAGTATATAATATGGTGTAGAGCTGTATAGTGGTACATAGTATAGAATATGGTGTAGAGGTGAATAGTTTTACATAGTATAGAATATGGTGTATAGTGGTATATAGTATAGAATATGGTGTAGAGCTGTATAGTGGTTCATAGTATAGAAAATGGTGTATAGTAGTACATAGTATAGAATATGGTGTATAGTGCTACATAGTATAGAATGTGGTGTATAGTTGTACATAGTATAAATTATGGTGTATAGAGGTACCTAGTATAGAATATGGGGTGAGCTGTATAGTTGTTTTGCAGTATAGAATTTGGTTTATAGTGGTATATAGTATAGAATATGGTGTATAGTGGTACATAGTATAGAATGTGGTGTAAAGCTGTATAGTGGTACATAGTATAGAATATGGTGAAAAGTGGTACATAGTATAGAATATGGTGTATAGTGGTACATAGTAAAGATTATGGTGTAGAGCTGTATAGTGGTACATAGTACAGAATATGGAGTAGAGCAGTATAGTGGTACATAGTTTAGAATACGGTGTAGAGCTGTTTTGTGGTACATAGTATAGAATATGGTGTATAGTGGTACAAAGTACAGAATATGGTGTATAGAGGTAAATATTATAGAATATGGTGTATTGTGGTACATAGTATAGAATATGGTGTATAGTGGGACATAGTATAGAATATGGTGTATAGAGGTACCTAGTATAGAATATGGTGTATAGTGCTACATAGTATAGAATGTGTTGTATAGTGGTACATAGTATAAAATATGGTGTATAGCGGTATATAGTATAGAATATGGTACATAGTGGTACACAGTATATAATATGGTGTATAGAGGTACATAGTATAGAATATGGTGTATAGTGGTACATAGTATAGAATTTGGTGTAGACCTGTATAGTGGTACATAGTATAGAATATGGTGTAGAGCTGTATTGTGGTACATAGTATAGAATATGGTGTAGAGCTGTATTGTGCTACATAGCATAGAATATGGTGTATAGTGGTACATAGTATAGAATATGCTGTGTATAGTGGTACATAGTAAAGAATATGGTGTATAGTGGTACATAGTATAGAATATGGTGTATTGTGATATATAGTATAGAATATGGTGTATACTGGTACATAGTAAAGAATATGGTGTATAGAGGTACATAGTATAGAATATGGTGTATAGTGGTACATAGAATAGAATGTGGTGTATAGTGGTACATAGTATAAAATTTGGTGTAGAGCTATATAGTGGTACATAGTATAGAATGTGGTGTATAGAGGTACATAGTATAAATTATGGTGTATAGAAGTACATAGTATAGAATATGGTGTATAGTGGTACATAGTCTAGAATGTGGGGTATAATGGTACATAGAATATGGTGTATAGTGGTACATAGTATAGAATGTGGTGTAGAGCTGTATAGTTGTACATAGTATAGAATATGGTGTATAGTGGTACATATTATAGAATGTGGTGTAGAGCTGTATAATGGTACATAGTATAGAATGTGGTGTATAGTGGTACATAGTATAGAATGTAATTTAGAGCTGTATAATGGTACATAGTATAGAATGTGGTGAATAGTGGTACTTAGTATAGAATATGGTGTATAGTGGTACATAGCCTAGAATGTGGTGTATAGTGGTACATAGTATAGAATATGGTATACAGTGGTACATAGTATATAATGTGGTGTAGAGCTGTCTAATGGTACATAGTATAGAATGTGGTGTATAGTGTTACATTTTATAGAATGTGGTGTAGAGCTGTATAATGGTACATAGTATAGAATGTGGTGTAGAGCTGTATAGTGGTACATAGTATACAATAGGGTGTATAGTGGTATATAGTGTAGAATATGGTGAATAGCTGTACAGTGCTGCATAGTATAGAGTATTGTGTATAGTGCTAATAGTATAGAATATGGTGTATAGTTTTATATAGTACAGAATGTGGTGTAGAGCTGTATAGTGGTACATAGTATAGAATTTGGTGTAGACCTGTAAAGTGGTACATAGTATAGAATATTGTGTAGTGCTGTATAATGGTAAATAGTATAGAATATGGTGTAGAGCTGTATTGTGTTACATAGCATAGTATATGGTGTATAGTGGTACATAGTAAAGAAAATGGTGTATAGCGGTACATAGTATAGAATATGGTGTGTATTGTGGTACATAGTATAGAATATGGTGTATAGTGGTACACAGTATAGAATATGGTGTATTGTGATACATAGTATAGAATATGGTGTATAGTGGTACATAGTATAGAATATGGTGTATAGAAGTACATAGTATAGAATATGGTGTATAGTGGTACATAGTCTAGAATGTGGGGTATAATGGTACATAGAATATGGTGTATAGTGGTACATAGTATAGAATGTGGTGTAGAGCTGTATAGTTGTACATAGTATAGAATATGGTGTATAGTGGTACATATTATAGAATGTGGTGTAGAGCTGTATAATGGTACATAGTATAGAATGTGGTGTATAGTGGTACATAGTATAGAATGTGATTTAGAGCTGTATAATGGTACATAGTATAGAATGTGGTGAATAGTGGTACTTAGTATAGAATATGGTGTATAGTGGTACATAGCCTAGAATGTGGTGTATAGTGGTACATAGTATAGAATATGGTATACAGTGGTACATAGTATATAATGTGGTGTAGAGCTGTCTAATGGTACATAGTATAGAATGTGGTGTATAGTGTTACATTTAATAGAATATGGTATATAGTGGTACATAGTATAAAATGTGTTGTATAGTAGTATATAGTATAGAATATGGTATAGAGCTGTATAGTGGTACATAGTATAGAATGTGGTATACAGCTGTTTAGTGGTACATAGTATAGAATATGGTGTAGAGGTGAATAGTGGTACATAATATAGAATATGGTGTATAGTGTTATATAGTATAGAATATGGTGAATAGAGGTACATAGTATAGAATATGGTGTATAGTGGTACATAGTTTAGAATGTGGTGTATAGTAGTACATATTATAGAATATGGTGTATAGAGGAACATAGTGTAGAATTTGGTGTAGAGATGTATAGTGGTACATAGTATAGAATATGGTGTATTGTGGTACATAGTATAGAATTTGGTGTATAGTAGTACATAGTATAGAATATTGTGTATAGAGGTACATTGTATAGAATATGGTTTATAGTGCTACATAGCATAGAATGTGTTGTATAGTGGTACATAGTATAAAATATGGTGTATAGCGGAATAAAGTATAGAATATGGTATATAGTTGTAAATAGTATAGAATATGGTGTGTTGTTGTACATAGTATAGAATATGGTGTATAGTGGCACACAGTATAGAATATGGTGTATAGATGTACATAGTACAGAATATGGTGTATAGTGCTACATAGTATAGAATGTGGTGTATAGTGGTACATAGTATAAATTATGGTGTATAGAGGTACATAGAATAGAATATGGTGTATAGTGGTACATAGTCTAGAATGTGGGGTATAGTGGTACATAGAATATGGTGTATAGTGGTACATAGTATAGAATGTGGTGTAGAGCTGTATAGTGGTACATAGTATAGAATATGGTGTATAGTGGTACATATTATAGAATGTGGTGTAGAGCTGTATAATGGTACATAGTATAGAATGTGGTGTATAGTGGTACATAGTATAGAATGTTATTTAGAGCTGTATAATGGTAAATAGTATAGAATGTGGTGTATAGTGGTACATAGTATAGAATATGGTATATAGAGGTACATAGTATAGAATATGGTGTATAGTGGTACATAGCCTAGAATGTGGTGTATAGTGATACATAGTATAGAATATGGTGTACAGTGGTACATAGTATATAATGTGGTGTAGAGCTGTCTAATGGTACATAGTATAGAATGTGGTGTATAGTGATTCATTTAATAGAATATGGTGTATAGTGGTACATAGTATATAATGTTTTGTATAGTAGTATATAGTATAGAACATGGTGTAGAGCTGTATAGTGGTACATAGTATATAATGTGTTGTATAGTAGTATATAGTATAGAACATGGTGTAGAGCTGTATCATGGTACATAGTATAGAATGTGGTATACAGCTGTATATAGTATAGAATATGGTGTAGAGGTGAAAAGTGGTACATAGTATAGAATATGGTGTAAAGTGGTATATAGTATAGAATATGGTGTAGAGCTGTATAGTGGTTCATAGTATAGAAAATGGTGTATAGTAGTACATAGTAAAGAATATGGTGTATAGTGCTACATAGTATAGAATGTGGTGTATAGTGGTACATAGTAAAAATTATGGTGTTTAGAGGTACATAGTATAGAATATGTTGTGAGCTGTATAGTTGTTTATAGTATAGAATATGGTTTATAGTGGTACATAGTTTAGAAAATGGTGTATAGTGGTATATAGTATAGGAAATGGTGTATAGAGGTACATAGTATAGAATATGGTGTATAGATGTACATAGTATAGAATATGGTGTATAGTGGTACATAGTCTAGAATATGGTGTATAGTGGTACATAGTATAGAATGTGGTGTAGAGCTGTATAGTGGTACATAGAATAGAATATGGTGTAGAGCTGTATAGTGGTACATAGTATACAATAGGGTGTATAGTGGTATATAGTATAGAATATGGTGAATAGCTGTACAGTGCTGCATAGTATAGAGTATTGTGTATAGTGCTACATAGTAGAGAATATGGTGTATAGTGGTATATAGTACAGAATGTGGTGTAGAGCTGTATAGTGGTACATAGTATAGAATATGGTGAATAGTGGTACATAGTATAGAATTTGGTGTAGACCTGTAAAGTGGTACATAGTATAGAATATTGTGTAGTGCTGTATAATGGTAAATAGTATAGAATATGGTGTAGAGCTGTATTGTGTTACATAGCATAGTATATGGTGTATAGTGGTACATAGTAAAGAAAATGGTGTATAGCGGTACATAGTATAGAATATGGTGTGTATTGTGGTACATAGTATAGAATATGGTGTATAGTGGTACACAGTATAGAATATGGTGTATTGTGATACATAGTATAGAATATGGTGTATAGTGGTACATAGTATAGAATATGGTGTATAGAAGTACATAGTATAGAATATGGTGTATAGTGGTACATAGTCTAGAATGTGGGGTATAATGGTACATAGAATATGGTGTATAGTGGTACATAGTATAGAATGTGGTGAAGAGCTGTATAGTTGTACATAGTATAGAATATGGTGTATAGTGGTACATATTATAGAATGTGGTGTAGAGCTGTATAATGGTACATAGTATAGAATGTGGTGTATAGTGGTACATAGTATAGAATGTGATTTAGAGCTGTATAATGGTACATAGTATAGAATGTGGTGAATAGTGGTACTTAGTATAGAATATGGTGTATAGTGGTACATAGCCTAGAATGTGGTGTATAGTGGTACATAGTATAGAATATGGTATACAGTGGTACATAGTATATAATGTGGTGTAGAGCTGTCTAATGGTACATAGTATAGAATGTGGTGTATAGTGTTACATTTAATAGAATATGGTGTATAGTGGTACATAGTATAAAATGTGTTGTATAGTAGTATATAGTATAGAATATGGTATAGAGCTGTATAGTGGTACATAGTATAGAATGTGGTATACAGCTGTTTAGTGGTACATAGTATAGAATATGGTGTAGAGGTGAATAGTGGTACATAGTATAGAATATGGTGTATAGTGTTATATAGTATAGAATATGGTGAATAGAGGTACATAGTATAGAATATGGTGTATAGTGGTACATAGCCTAGAATGTGGTGTATAGTGGTACATAGTATAGAATATGGTATACAGTGGTACATAGTATATAATGTGGTGTAGAGCTGTCTAATGGTACATAGTATAGAATGTGGTGTATAGTGTTACATTTTATAGAATGTGGTGTAGAGCTGTATAATGGTACATAGTATAGAATGTGGTGTAGAGCTGTATAGTGGTACATAGTATACAATAGGGTGTATAGTGGTATATAGTGTAGAATATGGTGAATAGCTGTACAGTGCTGCATAGTATAGAGTATTGTGTATAGTGCTAATAGTATAGAATATGGTGTATAGTGGTATATAGTACAGAATGTGGTGTAGAGCTGTATAGTGGTACATAGTATAGAATTTGGTGTAGACCTGTAAAGTGGTACATAGTATAGAATATTGTGTAGTGCTGTATAATGGTAAATAGTATAGAATATGGTGTAGAGCTGTATTGTGTTACATAGCATAGTATATGGTGTATAGTGGTACATAGTAAAGAAAATGGTGTATAGCGGTACATAGTATAGAATATGGTGTGTATTGTGGTACATAGTATAGAATATGGTGTATAGTGGTACACAGTATAGAATATGGTGTATTGTGATACATAGTATAGAATATGGTGTATAGTGGTACATAGTATAGAATATGGTGTATAGAAGTACATAGTATAGAATATGGTGTATAGTGGTACATAGTCTAGAATGTGGGGTATAATGGTACATAGAATATGGTGTATAGTGGTACATAGTATAGAATGTGGTGTAGAGCTGTATAGTTGTACATAGTATAGAATATGGTGTATAGTGGTACATATTATAGAATGTGGTGTAGAGCTGTATAATGGTACATAGTATAGAATGTGGTGTATAGTGGTACATAGTATAGAATGTGATTTAGAGCTGTATAATGGTACATAGTATAGAATGTGGTGAATAGTGGTACTTAGTATAGAATATGGTGTATAGTGGTACATAGCCTAGAATGTGGTGTATAGTGGTACATAGTATAGAATATGGTATACAGTGGTACATAGTATATAATGTGGTGTAGAGCTGTCTAATGGTACATAGTATAGAATGTGGTGTATAGTGTTACATTTAATAGAATATGGTATATAGTGGTACATAGTATAAAATGTGTTGTATAGTAGTATATAGTATAGAATATGGTATAGAGCTGTATAGTGGTACATAGTATAGAATGTGGTATACAGCTGTTTAGTGGTACATAGTATAGAATATGGTGTAGAGGTGAATAGTGGTACATAATATAGAATATGGTGTATAGTGTTATATAGTATAGAATATGGTGAATAGAGGTACATAGTATAGAATATGGTGTATAGTGGTACATAGTTTAGAATGTGGTGTATAGTAGTACATATTATAGAATATGGTGTATAGAGGAACATAGTGTAGAATTTGGTGTAGAGATGTATAGTGGTACATAGTATAGAATATGGTGTATTGTGGTACATAGTATAGAATTTGGTGTATAGTAGTACATAGTATAGAATATTGTGTATAGAGGTACATTGTATAGAATATGGTTTATAGTGCTACATAGCATAGAATGTGTTGTATAGTGGTACATAGTATAAAATATGGTGTATAGCGGAATAAAGTATAGAATATGGTATATAGTTGTAAATAGTATAGAATATGGTGTGTTGTTGTACATAGTATAGAATATGGTGTATAGTGGCACACAGTATAGAATATGGTGTATAGATGTACATAGTACAGAATATGGTGTATAGTGCTACATAGTATAGAATGTGGTGTATAGTGGTACATAGTATAAATTATGGTGTATAGAGGTACATAGAATAGAATATGGTGTATAGTGGTACATAGTCTAGAATGTGGGGTATAGTGGTACATAGAATATGGTGTATAGTGGTACATAGTATAGAATGTGGTGTAGAGCTGTATAGTGGTACATAGTATAGAATATGGTGTATAGTGGTACATATTATAGAATGTGGTGTAGAGCTGTATAATGGTACATAGTATAGAATGTGGTGTATAGTGGTACATAGTATAGAATGTTATTTAGAGCTGTATAATGGTAAATAGTATAGAATGTGGTGTATAGTGGTACATAGTATAGAATATGGTATATAGAGGTACATAGTATAGAATATGGTGTATAGTGGTACATAGCCTAGAATGTGGTGTATAGTGATACATAGTATAGAATATGGTGTACAGTGGTACATAGTATATAATGTGGTGTAGAGCTGTCTAATGGTACATAGTATAGAATGTGGTGTATAGTGATTCATTTAATAGAATATGGTGTATAGTGGTACATAGTATATAATGTTTTGTATAGTAGTATATAGTATAGAACATGGTGTAGAGCTGTATAGTGGTACATAGTATATAATGTGTTGTATAGTAGTATATAGTATAGAACATGGTGTAGAGCTGTATCATGGTACATAGTATAGAATGTGGTATACAGCTGTATATAGTATAGAATATGGTGTAGAGGTGAAAAGTGGTACATAGTATAGAATATGGTGTAAAGTGGTATATAGTATAGAATATGGTGTAGAGCTGTATAGTGGTTCATAGTATAGAAAATGGTGTATAGTAGTACATAGTAAAGAATATGGTGTATAGTGCTACATAGTATAGAATGTGGTGTATAGTGGTACATAGTAAAAATTATGGTGTTTAGAGGTACATAGTATAGAATATGTTGTGAGCTGTATAGTTGTTTATAGTATAGAATATGGTTTATAGTGGTACATAGTTTAGAAAATGGTGTATAGTGGTATATAGTATAGGAAATGGTGTATAGAGGTACATAGTATAGAATATGGTGTATAGATCTACATAGTATAGAATATGGTGTATAGTGGTACATAGTCTAGATTATGGTGTATAGTGGTACATAGTATAGAATGTGGTGTAGAGCTGTATAGTGGTACATAGAATAGAATATGGTGTAGAGCTGTATAGTGGTACATAGTATACAATAGGGTGTATAGTGGTATATAGTATAGAATATGGTGAATAGCTGTACAGTGCTGCATAGTATAGAGTATTGTGTATAGTGCTACATAGTATAGAATATGGTGTATAGTGGTATATAGTACAGAATGTGGTGTAGAGCTGTATAGTGGTACATAGTATAGAATATGGTGAATAGTGGTACATAGTATAGAATTTGGTGTAGACCTGTAAAGTGGTACATAGTATAGAATATTGTGTAGTGCTGTATAATGGTAAATAGTATAGAATATGGTGTAGAGCTGTATTGTGTTACATAGCATAGTATATGGTGTATAGTGGTACATAGTAAAGAAAATGGTGTATAGCGGTACATAGTATAGAATATGGTGTGTGTTGTGGTACATAGTATAGAATATGGTGTATAGTGGTACACAGTATAGAATATGGTGTATTGTGATACATAGTATAGAATATGGTGTATAGTGGTACATAGTATAGAATATGGTGTATAGAAGTACATAGTATAGAATATGGTGTAGAGTGGTACATAGTCTAGAATGTGGGGTATAATGGTACATAGAATATGGTGTATAGTGGTACATAGTATAGAATGTGGTGAAGAGCTGTATAGTTGTACATAGTATAGAATATGGTGTATAGTGGTACATATTATAGAATGTGGTGTAGAGCTGTATAATGGTACATAGTATAGAATGTGGTGTATAGTGGTACATAGTATAGAATGTGATTTAGAGCTGTATAATGGTACATAGTATAGAATGTGGTGAATAGTGGTACTTAGTATAGAATATGGTGTATAGTGGTACATAGCCTAGAATGTGGTGTATAGTGGTACATAGTATAGAATATGGTATACAGTGGTACATAGTATATAATGTGGTGTAGAGCTGTCTAATGGTACATAGTATAGAATGTGGTGTATAGTGTTACATTTAATAGAATATGTTGTATAGTGGTACATAGTATAAAATGTGTTGTATAGTAGTATATAGTATAGAATATGGTATAGAGCTGTATAGTGGTACATAGTATAGAATGTGGTATACAGCTGTTTAGTGGTAAATAGTATAGAATATGGTGTAGAGGTGAATAGTGGTACATAGTATAGAATATGGTGTATAGTGTTATATAGTATAGAATATGGTGAATAGAGTTACATAGTATAGAATATGGTGTATAGTGGTACATAGTTTAGAATGTGGTGTATAGTGGTACATAGTATAGAATATGGTGTATAGAGGAACATAGTGTTGAATTTGGTGTAGAGATGTATAGTGGTACATAGTATAGAATATGGTGTATTGTGGTACATAGTATAGAATTTGGTGTATAGTAGTACATAGTATAGAATATTGTGTATAGAGGTACATTGTATAGAATATGGTTTATAGTGCTACATAGCATAGAATGTGTTGTATAGTGGTACATAGTATAAAATATGGTGTATAGCGGAATAAAGTATAGAATATGGTATATAGTTGTAAATAGTATAGAATATGGTGTGTTGTTGTACATAGTATAGAATATGGTGTATAGTGGCACACAGTATAGAATATGGTGTATAGATGTACATAGTACAGAATATGGTGTATAGTGCTACATAGTATAGAATGTGGTGTATAGTGGTACATAGTATAAATTATGGTGTATAGAGGTACATAGAATAGAATATGGTGTATAGTGGTACATAGTCTAGAATGTGGGGTATAGTGGTACATAGAATATGGTGTATAGTGGTACATAGTATAGAATGTGGTGTAGAGCTGTATAGTGGTACATAGTATAGAATATGGTGTATAGTGGTACATTTTATAGAATGTGGTGTAGAGCTGTATAATGGTACATAGTATAGAATGTGGTGTATAGTGGTACATAGTATAGAATGTTATTTAGAGCTGTATAATGGTAAATAGTATAGAATGTGGTGTATAGTGGTACATAGTATAGAATATGGTGTATAGAGGTACATAGTATAGAATATGGTGTATAGTGGTACATAGCCTAGAATGTGGTGTATAGTGATACATAGTATAGAATATGGTGTACAGTGGTACATAGTATATAATGTGGTGTAGAGCTGTCTAATGGTACATAGTATAGAATGTGGTGTATAGTGATTCATTTAATAGAATATGGTGTATAGTGGTACATAGTATATAATGTTTTGTATAGTAGTATATAGTATAGAACATGGTGTAGAGCTGTATAGTGGTACATAGTATATAATGTGTTGTATAGTAGTATATAGTATAGAACATGGTGTAGAGCTGAATCGTGGTACATAGTATAGAATGTGGTATACAGCTGTATATAGTATAGAATATGGTGTAGAGGTGAATAGTGGTACATAGTATAGAATATGGTGTAAAGTGGTATATAGTATAGAATATGGTGTAGAGCTGTATAGTGGTTCATAGTATAGAAAATGGTGTATAGTAGTACATAGTAAAGAATATGGTGTATAGTGCTACATAGTATAGAATGTGGTGTATAGTGGT
This sequence comes from Taudactylus pleione, assembly GCA_031769625.1. Lineage (NCBI taxonomy): Eukaryota > Metazoa > Chordata > Amphibia > Anura > Myobatrachidae > Taudactylus > Taudactylus pleione. Next base: position 35,356 of record JAUIMM010001230.1, read on the forward strand.
ACATAGTAAAAATTATGGTGTTTAGAGGTACATAGTATAGAATATGTTGTGAGCTGTATAGTTGTTTATAGTATAGAATATGGTTTATAGTGGTACATAGTTTAGAAAATGGTGTATAGTGGTATATAGTATAGGAAATGGTGTATAGAGGTACATAGTATAGAATATGGTGTATAGATGTACATAGTATAGAATATGGTGTATAGTGGTACATAGTCTAGAATATGGTGTATAGTGGTACATAGTATAGAATGTGGTGTAGAGCTGTATAGTGGTACATAGAATAGAATATGGTGTAGAGCTGTATAGTGGTACATAGTATACAATAGGGTGTATAGTGGTATATAGTATAGAATATGGTGAATAGCTGTACAGTGCTGCATAGTATAGAGTATTGTGTATAGTGCTACATAGTATAGAATATGGTGTATAGTGGTATATAGTACAGAATGTGGTGTAGAGCTGTATAGTGGTACATAGTATAGAATATGGTGAATAGTGGTACATAGTATAGAATTTGGTGTAGACCTGTAAAGTGGTACATAGTATAGAATATTGTGTAGTGCTGTATAATGGTAAATAGTATAGAATATGGTGTAGAGCTGTATTGTGTTACATAGCATAGTATATGGTGTATAGTGGTACATAGTAAAGAAAATGGTGTATAGCGGTACATAGTATAGAATATGGTGTGTATTGTGGTACATAGTATAGAATATGGTGTATAGTGGTACACAGTATAGAATATGGTGTATTGTGATACATAGTATAGAATATGGTGTATAGTGGTACATAGTATAGAATATGGTGTATAGAAGTACATAGTATAGAATATGGTGTATAGTGGTACATAGTCTAGAATGTGGGGTATAATGGTACATAGAATATGGTGTATAGTGGTACATAGTATAGAATGTGGTGAAGAGCTGTATAGTTGTACATAGTATAGAATATGGTGTATAGTGGTACATATTATAGAATGTGGTGTAGAGCTGTATAATGGTACATAGTATAGAATGTGGTGTATAGTGGTACATAGTATAGAATGTGATTTAGAGCTGTATAATGGTACATAGTATAGAATGTGGTGAATAGTGGTACTTAGTATAGAATATGGTGTATAGTGGTACATAGCCTAGAATGTGGTGTATAGTGGTACATAGTATAGAATATGGTATACAGTGGTACATAGTATATAATGTGGTGTAGAGCTGTCTAATGGTACATAGTATAGAATGTGGTGTATAGTGTTACATTTAATAGAATATGGTGTATAGTGGTACATAGTATAAAATGTGTTGTATAGTAGTATATAGTATAGAATATGGTATAGAGCTGTATAGTGGTACATAGTATAGAATGTGGTATACAGCTGTTTAGTGGTACATAGTATAGAATATGGTGTAGAGGTGAATAGTGGTACATAGTATAGAATATGGTGTATAGTGTTATATAGTATAGAATATGGTGAATAGAGGTACATAGTATAGAATATGGTGTATAGTGGTACATAGTTTAGAATGTGGTGTATAGTGGTACATAGTATAGAATATGGTGTATAGAGGAACATAGTGTTGAATTTGGTGTAGAGATGTATAGTGGTACATAGTATAGAATATGGTGTATTGTGGTACATAGTATAGAATTTGGTGTATAGTAGTACATAGTATAGAATATTGTGTATAGAGGTACATTGTATAGAATATGGTTTATAGTGCTACATAGCATAGAATGTGTTGTATAGTGGTACATAGTATAAAATATGGTGTATAGCGGAATAAAGTATAGAATATGGTATATAGTTGTAAATAGTATAGAATATGGTGTGTTGTTGTACATAGTATAGAATATGGTGTATAGTGGCACACAGTATAGAATATGGTGTATAGATGTACATAGTACAGAATATGGTGTATAGTGCTACATAGTATAGAATGTGGTGTATAGTGGTACATAGTATAAATTATGGTGTATAGAGGTACATAGAATAGAATATGGTGTATAGTGGTACATAGTCTAGAATGTGGGGTATAGTGGTACATAGAATATGGTGTATAGTGGTACATAGTATAGAATGTGGTGTAGAGCTGTATAGTGGTACATAGTATAGAATATGGTGTATAGTGGTACATTTTATAGAATGTGGTGTAGAGCTGTATAATGGTACATAGTATAGAATGTGGTGTATAGTGGTACATAGTATAGAATGTTATTTAGAGCTGTATAATGGTAAATAGTATAGAATGTGGTGTATAGTGGTACATAGTATAGAATATGGTGTATAGAGGTACATAGTATAGAATATGGTGTATAGTGGTACATAGCCTAGAATGTGGTGTATAGTGATACATAGTATAGAATATGGTGTACAGTGGTACATAGTATATAATGTGGTGTAGAGCTGTCTAATGGTACATAGTATAGAATGTGGTGTATAGTGATTCATTTAATAGAATATGGTGTATAGTGGTACATAGTATATAATGTTTTGTATAGTAGTATATAGTATAGAACATGGTGTAGAGCTGTATAGTGGTACATAGTATATAATGTGTTGTATAGTAGTATATAGTATAGAACATGGTGTAGAGCTGTATCGTGGTACATAGTATAGAATGTGGTATACAGCTGTATATAGTATAGAATATGGTGTAGAGGTGAATAGTGGTACATAGTATAGAATATGGTGTAAAGTGGTATATAGTATAGAATATGGTGTAGAGCTGTATAGTGGTTCATAGTATAGAAAATGGTGTATAGTAGTACATAGTAAAGAATATGGTGTATAGTGCTACATAGTATAGAATGTGGTGTATAGTGGTACATAGTAAAAATTATGGTGTTTAGAGGTACATAGTATAGAATATGTTGTGAGCTGTATAGTTGTTTATAGTATAGAATATGGTTTATAGTGGTACATAGTTTAGAAAATGGTGTATAGTGGTATATAGTATAGGAAATGGTGTATAGAGGTACATAGTATAGAATATGGTGTATAGATGTACATAGTATAGAATATGGTGTATAGTGGTACATAGTCTAGATTATGGTGTATAGTGGTACATAGTATAGAATGTGGTGTAGAGCTGTATAGTGGTACATAGAATAGAATATGGTGTAGAGCTGTATAGTGGTACATAGTATACAATAGGGTGTATAGTGGTATATAGTATAGAATATGGTGAATAGCTGTACAGTGCTGCATAGTATAGAGTATTGTGTATAGTGCTACATAGTATAGAATATGGTGTATAGTGGTATATAGTACAGAATGTGGTGTAGAGCTGTATAGTGGTACATAGTATAGAATATGGTGAATAGTGGTACATAGTATAGAATTTGGTGTAGACCTGTAAAGTGGTACATAGTATAGAATATTGTGTAGTGCTGTATAATGGTAAATAGTATAGAATATGGTGTAGAGCTGTATTGTGTTACATAGCATAGTATATGGTGTATAGTGGTACATAGTAAAGAAAATGGTGTATAGCGGTACATAGTATAGAATATGGTGTGTGTTGTGGTACATAGTATAGAATATGGTGTATAGTGGTACACAGTATAGAATATGGTGTATTGTGATACATAGTATAGAATATGGTGTATAGTGGTACATAGTATAGAATATGGTGTATAGAAGTACATAGTATAGAATATGGTGTAGAGTGGTACATAGTCTAGAATGTGGGGTATAATGGTACATAGAATATGGTGTATAGTGGTACATAGTATAGAATGTGGTGAAGAGCTGTATAGTTGTACATAGTATAGAATATGGTGTATAGTGGTACATATTATAGAATGTGGTGTAGAGCTGTATAATGGTACATAGTATAGAATGTGGTGTATAGTGGTACATAGTATAGAATGTGATTTAGAGCTGTATAATGGTACATAGTATAGAATGTGGTGAATAGTGGTACTTAGTATAGAATATGGTGTATAGTGGTACATAGCCTAGAATGTGGTGTATAGTGGTACATAGTATAGAATATGGTATACAGTGGTACATAGTATATAATGTGGTGTAGAGCTGTCTAATGGTACATAGTATAGAATGTGGTGTATAGTGTTACATTTAATAGAATATGGTGTATAGTGGTACATAGTATAAAATGTGTTGTATAGTAGTATATAGTATAGAATATGGTATAGAGCTGTATAGTGGTACATAGTATAGAATGTGGTATACAGCTGTTTAGTGGTACATAGTATAGAATATGGTGTAGAGGTGAATAGTGGTACATAGTATAGAATATGGTGTATAGTGTTATATAGTATAGAATATGGTGAATAGAGGTACATAGTATAGAATATGGTGTATAGTGGTACATAGTTTAGAATGTGGTGTATAGTGGTACATAGTATAGAATATGGTGTATAGAGGAACATAGTGTTGAATTTGGTGTAGAGATGTATAGTGGTACATAGTATAGAATATGGTGTATTGTGGTACATAGTATAGAATTTGGTGTATAGTAGTACATAGTATAGAATATTGTGTATAGAGGTACATTGTATAGAATATGGTTTATAGTGCTACATAGCATAGAATGTGTTGTATAGTGGTACATAGTATAAAATATGGTGTATAGCGGAATAAAGTATAGAATATGGTATATAGTTGTAAATAGTATAGAATATGGTGTGTTGTTGTACATAGTATAGAATATGGTGTATAGTGGCACACAGTATAGAATATGGTGTATAGATGTACATAGTACAGAATATGGTGTATAGTGCTACATAGTATAGAATGTGGTGTATAGTGGTACATAGTATAAATTATGGTGTATAGAGGTACATAGAATAGAATATGGTGTATAGTGGTACATAGTCTAGAATGTGGGGTATAGTGGTACATAGAATATGGTGTATAGTGGTACATAGTATAGAATGTGGTGTAGAGCTGTATAGTGGTACATAGTATAGAATATGGTGTATAGTGGTACATTTTATAGAATGTGGTGTAGAGCTGTATAATGGTACATAGTATAGAATGTGGTGTATAGTGGTACATAGTATAGAATGTTATTTAGAGCTGTATAATGGTAAATAGTATAGAATGTGGTGTATAGTGGTACATAGTATAGAATATGGTGTATAGAGGTACATAGTATAGAATATGGTGTATAGTGGTACATAGCCTAGAATGTGGTGTATAGTGATACATAGTATAGAATATGGTGTACAGTGGTACATAGTATATAATGTGGTGTAGAGCTGTCTAATGGTACATAGTATAGAATGTGGTGTATAGTGATTCATTTAATAGAATATGGTGTATAGTGGTACATAGTATATAATGTTTTGTATAGTAGTATATAGTATAGAACATGGTGTAGAGCTGTATAGTGGTACATAGTATATAATGTGTTGTATAGTAGTATATAGTATAGAACATGGTGTAGAGCTGTATCGTGGTACATAGTATAGAATGTGGTATACAGCTGTATATAGTATAGAATATGGTGTAGAGGTGAATAGTGGTACATAGTATAGAATATGGTGTAAAGTGGTATATAGTATAGAATATGGTGTAGAGCTGTATAGTGGTTCATAGTATAGAAAATGGTGTATAGTAGTACATAGTAAAGAATATGGTGTATAGTGCTACATAGTATAGAATGTGGTGTATAGTGGTACATAGTAAAAATTATGGTGTTTAGAGGTACATAGTATAGAATATGTTGTGAGCTGTATAGTTGTTTATAGTATAGAATATGGTTTATAGTGGTACATAGTTTAGAAAATGGTGTATAGTGGTATATAGTATAGGAAATGGTGTATAGAGGTACATAGTATAGAATATGGTGTATAGATGTACATAGTATAGAATATGGTGTATAGTGGTACATAGTCTAGATTATGGTGTATAGTGGTACTTAGTATAGAATGTGGTGTAGAGCTGTATAGTGGTACATAGAATAGAATATGGTGTAGAGCTGTATAGTGGTACATAGTATACAATAGGGTGTATAGTGGTATATAGTATAGAATATGGTGAATAGCTGTACAGTGCTGCATAGTATAGAGTATTGTGTATAGTGCTACATAGTATAGAATATGGTGTATAGTGGTATATAGTACAGAATGTGGTGTAGAGCTGTATAGTGGTACATAGTATAGAATATGGTGAATAGTGGTACATAGTATAGAATTTGGTGTAGACCTGTAAAGTGGTACATAGTATAGAATATTGTGTAGTGCTGTATAATGGTAAATAGTATAGAATATGGTGTAGAGCTGTATTGTGTTACATAGCATAGTATATGGTGTATAGTGGTACATAGTAAAGAAAATGGTGTATAGCGGTACATAGTATAGAATATGGTGTGTGTTGTGGTACATAGTATAGAATATGGTGTATAGTGGTACACAGTATAGAATATGGTGTATTGTGATACATAGTATAGAATATGGTGTATAGTGGTACATAGTATAGAATATGGTGTATAGAAGTACATAGTATAGAATATGGTGTAGAGTGGTACATAGTCTAGAATGTGGGGTATAATGGTACATAGAATATGGTGTATAGTGGTACATAGTATAGAATGTGGTGAAGAGCTGTATAGTTGTACATAGTATAGAATATGGTGTATAGTGGTACATATTATAGAATGTGGTGTAGAGCTGTATAATGGTACATAGTATAGAATGTGGTGTATAGTGGTACATAGTATAGAATGTGATTTAGAGCTGTATAATGGTACATAGTATAGAATGTGGTGAATAGTGGTACTTAGTATAGAATATGGTGTATAGTGGTACATAGCCTAGAATGTGGTGTATAGTGGTACATAGTATAGAATATGGTATACAGTGGTACATAGTATATAATGTGGTGTAGAGCTGTCTAATGGTACATAGTATAGAATGTGGTGTATAGTGTTACATTTAATAGAATATGTTGTATAGTGGTACATAGTATAAAATGTGTTGTATAGTAGTATATAGTATAGAATATGGTATAGAGCTGTATAGTGGTACATAGTATAGAATGTGGTATACAGCTGTTTAGTGGTAAATAGTATAGAATATGGTGTAGAGGTGAATAGTGGTACATAGTATAGAATATGGTGTATAGTGTTATATAGTATAGAATATGGTGAATAGAGTTACATAGTATAAAATATGGTGTATAGTGGTACATAGTTTAGAATGTGGTGTATAGTGGTACATAGTATAGAATATGGTGTATAGAGGAACATAGTGTTGAATTTGGTGTAGAGATGTATAGTGGTACATAGTATAGAATATGGTGTATTGTGGTACATAGTATAGAATTTGGTGTATAGTAGTACATAGTATAGAATATTGTGTATAGAGGTACATTGTATAGAATATGGTTTATAGTGCTACATAGCATAGAATGTGTTGTATAGTGGTACATAGTATAAAATATGGTGTATAGCGGAATAAAGTATAGAATATGGTATATAGTTGTAAATAGTATAGAATATGGTGTGTTGTTGTACATAGTATAGAATATGGTGTATAGTGGCACACAGTATAGAATATGGTGTATAGATGTACATAGTACAGAATATGGTGTATAGTGCTACATAGTATAGAATGTGGTGTATAGTGGTACATAGTATAAATTATGGTGTATAGAGGTACATAGAATAGAATATGGTGTATAGTGGTACATAGTCTAGAATGTGGGGTATAGTGGTACATAGAATATGGTGTATAGTGGTACATAGTATAGAATGTGGTGTAGAGCTGTATAGTGGTACATAGTATAGAATATGGTGTATAGTGGTACATTTTATAGAATGTGGTGTAGAGCTGTATAATGGTACATAGTATAGAATGTGGTGTATAGTGGTACATAGTATAGAATGTGATTTAGAGCTGTATAATGGTAAATAGTATAGAATGTGGTTTATAGTGGTACATAGTATAGAATATGGTGTATAGAGGTACATAGTATAGAATATGGTGTATAGTGGTACATAGCCTAGAATGTGGTGTATAGTGATACATAGTATAGAATATGGTGTACAGTGGTACATAGTATATAATGTGGTGTAGAGCTGTCTAATGGTACATAGTATAGAATGTGGTGTATAGTGTTACATTTAATAGAATATGGTGTATAGTGGTACATAGTATATAATGTGTTGTATAGTAGTATATAGTATAGAACATGCTGTAGAGCTGTATAGTGGTACATAGTATAGAATGTGGTATACAGCTGTATAGTGGTACATAGTATAGAATATGGTGTAGAGGTGAATAGTGGTACATAGTATAGAATATGGTGTATAGTGGTATATAGTATAGAATATGGTGTAGAGCTGTATAGTGGTTCATAGTATAGAAAATGGTGTATAGTAGTACATAGTAAAGAATATGGTGTATAGTGCTACATAGTATAGAATGTGGTGTATAGTGGTACATAGTAAAAATTATGGTGTTTAGAGGTACATAGTATAGAATATGGGGTGAGCTGTATAGTTGTTTATAGTATAGAATATGGTTTATAGTGGTACATAGTTTAGAAAATGGTGTATAGTGGTAAATAGTATAGAAAATGGTGTATAGAGGTACATAGTATAGAATATGGTGTATAGATGTACATAGTATAGAATATGGTGTATAGTGGTACATAGTCTAGAATATGGTGTATAGTGGTACATAGTATAGAATGTGGTGTAGAGCTGTATAGTGGTACATAGAATAGAATATGGTGTAGAGCTGTATAGTGGTACATAGTATACAATAGGGTGTATAGTGGTCTATAGTATAGAATATGGTGAATAGCTGTACAGTGCTGCATAGTATAGAGTATTGTGTATAGTGCTACATAGTATAGAATATGGTGTATAGTGGTATATAGTACAGAATGTGGTGTAGAGCTGTATAGTGGTACATAGTATAGAATATGGTGAATAGTGGTACATAGTATAGAATTTGGTGTAGACCTGTAAAGTGGTACATAGTATAGAATATTGTGTAGTGCTGTATAATGGTAAATAGTATAGAATATGGTGTAGAGCTGTATTGTGTTACATAGCACAGTATATGGTGTATAGTGGTACATAGTAAAGAAAATGGTGTATAGCGGTACATAGTATAGAATATGGTGTGTATTGTGGTACATAGTATAGAATATGGTGTATAGTGGTACACAGTATAGAATATGGTGTATTGTGATACATAGTATAGAATATGGTGTATAGTGGTACATAGTATAGAATATGGTGTATAGAGGTACATAGTATAGAATATGGTGTATAGTGGTAAATAGTATAGAATGTGGTGTATAGTGGTACATAGTATAGAATTTGGTGAAGAGCTATATAGTAGTACATAGTATAGAATATGGTGTATAGAGGAACATAGTATAGAATGTGGTGTAGAGATGAATAGTGGTACACAGTATAGAATATGGTGTATAGTGGTATACAGTATAGAATATGGTGTATAGAGGTACATAGTATAGAATATGGTGTATAGATGTACATAGTATAGAATATGGAATATAGTGGTACATAGTCTAGAATATGGTGTATAGTTCTACATAGTATAGAAAATGGTGTATAGTGGTATATAGCACAGAAAGTGATGTAGAGCTGTATAGTGGTTAATAGTATAGAATATGTTGAATAGTGGTACATAGTATAGAATATGGTGTAGACCTGTAAAGTGGTACATAGTATAGAATATGGTGAAGAGCTGTATTGTGCTACATAGCATAGAATATGGTGTATAGTGGTACATAGTATAGAAAATGGTGTATAGAGGTAAATAGTATAGAATATGGTGTGTATAGTGGTACATAGTATAGAATATGGTGTATAGTGGTACATAGTATAGAATATGGTGTATAGAGGAACATAGTATAGAATGTGGTGTAGAGATGTATAGTGGTACATAGTATAGAATATGGTGTATTGTGGTACATAGTATAGAATATGGTGTATAGAGGTACATAGTATAGAATATGGTGTATAGTGGTACATAGTATAGAATTTGGTGTAGAGCTATATAGTGGTACATAGTATAAAATATGTTGTATAGATGAACATAGTATAGAATGTGGTGTAGAGATGTATAGTGGAACATAGTATAGATAATGGTGTATTGTGGTACATAGTATAGAATATGGTGTATAGTCATACATAGTATAGAATATGGTGTATAGAAGTACATAGTATAGAATATGGTGTATAGTGGTACATAGTCTAGAATGTGGGGTATAATGGTACATAGAATATGGTGTATAGTGGTACATAGTATAAAATGTGGTGTAGAGCTGTATAGTTGTACATAGTATAGAATATGATGTATAGTGGTACATATTATAGAATGTGGTGTAGAGCTGTATAATGGTACATAGTATAGAATGTGGTGTATAGTGGTACATAGTATAGAATGTGATTTAGAGCTGTATAATGGTACATAGTATAGAATGTGGTGAATAGTGGTACTTAGTATAGAATATGGTGTATAGTGGTACATAGCCTAGAATGTGGTGTATAGTGGTACATAGTATAGAATATGGTATACAGTGGTACATAGTATATAATGTGGTGTAGAGCTGTATAATGGTACATAGTATAGAATGTGGTGTATAGTGTTACATTTAATAGAATATGGTGTATAGTGGTACATAGTATAAAATGTGTTGTATAGTAGTATATAGTATAGAATATGGTATAGAGCTGTATAGTGGTACATAGTATAGAATGTGGTATACAGCTGTATAGTGGTACATAGTATAGAATATGGTGTAGAGGTGAATAGTGGTACATAGTATAGAATATGGTGTATAGTGGTATATAGTATAGAATATGGTGAATAGAGGTATATAGTATAGAATATGGTGTATAGTGGTACATAGTTTAGAATGTGGTGTATAGTGGTACATAGTATAGAATATGGTGTATAGAGGAACATAGTGTAGAATTTTGGTGTAGAGATGTATAGTGGTACATAGTATAGAATATGGTGTATTGTGGTACATAGTATAGAATTTGGTGTATAGTAGTACATAGTATAGAATATTGTGTATAGAGGTACATTGTATAGAATATGGTTTATAGTGCTACATAGCATAGAATGTGTTGTATAGTGGTACATAGTAGAAAATATGGTGTATAGCGGAATAAAGTATAGAATATGGTATATAGTTGTAAATAGTATAGAATATGGTGTGTTGTTGTACATAGTATAGAATATGGTGTATAGTGGCACACAGTATAGAATATGGTGTATAGATGTACATAGTACAGAATATGGTGTATAGTGCTACATAGTATAGAATGTGGTGTATAGTTGTACATAGTCTAGAATGTGGGGTATAGTGATACATAGAATATGGTGTATAGTGGTACATAGTATAGAATATGGTGTATAGTGGTACATAGTATAGAATATGGTGTAGAGCTGTATAGTGGTACATAGTATAGAATATGGTGTATAGTGGTACATATTATAGAATGTGGTGTAGAGCTGTATTATGGTACATAGTATAGAATGTGGTGTATAGTGGTACATAGTATAAAATGTGATTTAGAGCTGTATAATGGTACATAGTGTAGAATGTGGTGTATAGTGGTACATAGTATAGAATATGGTGTATAGAGGTACATAGTATAGAATATTGTGTATAGTGGTACATAGCCTAGAATGTGGTGTATAGTGATACATAGTATAGAATATGGTGTACAGTGGTACATAGTATATAATGTGGTGTAGAGCTGACTAATGGTACATAGTATAGAATGTGGTGTATAGTGTTACATTTAATAGAATATGGTGTATAGTGGTACATAGTATATAATGTGCTGTATAGTAGTATATAGTATAGAATATGGTGTAGAGCTGTATAGTCGTACATAGTATAGAATATGGTGTATAGAGGTAAATAGTATAGAATATGGTGTATAGTGCTACATATTTTAGAATGTGTTGTATTGTGGTACATAGTATAAAATATGGTGTACAGCGGAATATAGTATAGAATATGGTATATAGTTGTAAATAGTATAGAATATGGTGTATTGTTGTACATAGTATAGAATATGGTGTATAGTGGTACACAGTATAGAAAATGGCGTATAGATGTACATAGTATAGGATATGGTGTATAGTGCTACATAGTATAGAATGTGGTGTATAGTGGTACATAGTATAAATTATGGTGTATAGAAATAGATAGTATAGAATATGGTGTATAGTGGTACATAGTCTAGAATGTGGGGTATAATGGTACATAGAATATGGTGTATAGTGGTACATAGTATAGAATGTGGTGTAGAGCTGTATAGTTGTACATAGTATAGAATATGGTGTATAGTGGTACATATTATAGAATGTGGTGTAGAGCTGTATAATGGTACATAGTATAGAATGTGGTGTATAGTGGTACATAGTATATAATGTGATTTAGAGCTGTATAATGGTACATAGTATAGAATGTGGTGAATAGTGGTACTTAGTATAGAATATGGTGTATAGTGGTACATAGCCTAGAATGTGGTGTATAGTGGTACATAGTATAGAATATGGTATTCAGTGGTACATAGTATATAATGTGGTGTAGAGCTGTATAATGGTACAAAGTATAGAATGTGGTGTATAGTGTTACATTTAATAGAATATGGTGTATAGTGGTACATAGTATAAAATGTGTTGTATAGTAGTATATAGTATAGAATATGGTATAGAGCTGTATAGTGGTACATAGTATAGAATGTGGTATACAGCTGTATAGTGGTACATAGTATAGAATATGGTGTAGAGGTGAATAGTGGTACATAGTATAGAATATGGTGTATAGTGGTATATAGTATAGAATATGGTGAATAGAGGTACATAGTATAGAATATGGTGTATAGTGGTACATAGTTTAGAATGTGGTGTATAGTGGTACATAGTATAGAATATGGTGTATAGAGGAACATAGTGTAGAATTTGGTATAGAGATGTATAGTGGTACATAGTATAGAATATGGTGTATTGTGGTACATAGTATAGAATTTGGTGTATAGTATTACATAGTATAGAATATTGTGTATAGAGGTTCATTGTATAGAATATGGTTTATAGTGCTACATAGCATAGAGTGTGTTGTATAGTGGTACATAGTATAAAATATGGTGTATAGCGGAATAAAGTATAGAATATGGTATATAGTTGTACATAGTATAGAATATGGTGTATAGTGGCACACAGTATAGAATATGGTGTATAGATGTACATTGTACAGAATATGGTGTATAGTGCTACATAGTATAGAATGTGGTGTATAGTGGTACATAGTATAAATTATGGTGTATAGAGGTACATAGAATAGAATATGGTGTATAGTGGTACATAGTCTAGAATGTGTGGTATAGTGGTACATAGAAATTGTGTATAGTGGTACATAGTATAGAATGTGGTGTAGAGCTGTATAGTGGTACATAGTATAGAATATGGTGTATAGTGGTACATATTATAGAATGTGGTGTAGAGCTGTATAATGGTACATAGTATAGAATGTGGTGTATAGTGGTATATAGTATAGAATATGGTGTAGAGCTGTATAGTCGTACATAGTATAGAATATGGTGTATAGAGGTAAATAGTATAGAATATGGTGTATAGTGCTACATATTTTAGAATGTGTTGTATAGTGGTACATAGTATAAAATATGGTGTACAGCGGAATATAGTATAGAATATGGTATATAGTTGTAAATAGTATAGAATATGGTGTATTGTTGTACATAGTATAGAATATGGTGTATAGTGGTACACAGTATAGAAAATGGCGTATAGATGTACATAGTATAGGATATGGTGTATAGTGCTACATAGTATAGAATGTGGTGTATAGTGGTACATAGTATAAATTATGGTGTATAGAAATAGATAGTATAGAATATGGTGTATAGTGGTACATAGTCTAGAATGTGGGGTATAATGGTACATAGAATATGGTGTATAGTGGTACATAGTATAGAATGTGGTGTAGAGCTGTATAGTTGTACATAGTATAGAATATGGTGTATAGTGGTACATATTATAGAATGTGGTGTAGAGCTGTATAATGGTACATAGTATAGAATGTGGTGTATAGTGGTATATAGTTTATAATGTGATTTAGAGCTGTATAATGGTACATAGTATAGAATGTGGTGAATAGTGGTACTTAGTATAGAATATGGTGTATAGTGGTACATAGCCTAGAATGTGGTGTATAGTGGTACATAGTATAGAATATGGTATTCAGTGGTACATAGTATATAATGTGGTGTAGAGCTGTATAATGGTACAAAGTATAGAATGTGGTGTATAGTGTTACATTTAATAGAATATGGTGTATAGTGGTACATAGTATAAAATGTGTTGTATAGTAGTATATAGTATAGAATATGGTATAGAGCTGTATAGTGGTACATAGTATAGAATGTGGTATACAGCTGTATAGTGGTACATAGTATAGAATATGGTGTAGAGGTGAATAGTGGTACATAGTATAGAATATGGTGTATAGTGGTATATAGTATAGAATATGGTGAATAGAGGTACATAGTATAGAATATGGTGTATAGTGGTACATAGTTTAGAATGTGGTGTATAGTGGTACATAGTATAGAATATGGTGTATAGAGGAACATAGTGTAGAATTTGGTATAGAGATGTATAGTGGTACATAGTATAGAATATGGTGTATTGTGGTACATAGTATAGAATTTGGTGTATAGTATTACATAGTATAGAATATTGTGTATAGAGGTTCATTGTATAGAATATGGTTTATAGTGCTACATAGCATAGAGTGTGTTGTATAGTGGTACATAGTATAAAATATGGTGTATAGCGGAATAAAGTATAGAATATGGTATATAGTTGTACATAGTATAGAATATGGTGTATAGTGGCACACAGTATAGAATATGGTGTATAGATGTACATTGTACAGAATATGGTGTATAGTGCTACATAGTATAGAATGTGGTGTATAGTGGTACATAGTATAAATTATGGTGTATAGAGGTACATAGAATAGAATATGGTGTATAGTGGTACATAGTCTAGAATGTGTGGTATAGTGGTACATAGAAATTGTGTATAGTGGTACATAGTATAGAATGTGGTGTAGAGCTGTATAGTGGTACATAGTATAGAATATGGTGTATAGTGGTACATATTATAGAATGTGGTGTAGAGCTGTATAATGGTACATAGTATAGAATGTGGTGTATAGTGGTATATAGTATAGAATATGGTGTAGAGCTGTATAGTCGTACATAGTATAGAATATGGTGTATAGAGGTAAATAGTATAGAATATGGTGTATAGTGCTACATATTTTAGAATGTGTTGTATAGTGGTACATAGTATAAAATATGGTGTACAGCGGAATATAGTATAGAATATGGTATATAGTTGTAAATAGTATAGAATATGGTGTATTGTTGTACATAGTATAGAATATGGTGTATAGTGGTACACAGTATAGAAAATGGCGTATAGATGTACATAGTATAGGATATGGTGTATAGTGCTACATAGTATAGAATGTGGTGTATAGTGGTACATAGTATAAATTATGGTGTATAGAAATAGATAGTATAGAATATGGTGTATAGTGGTACATAGTCTAGAATGTGGGGTATAATGGTACATAGAATATGGTGTATAGTGGTACATAGTATAGAATGTGGTGTAGAGCTGTATAGTTGTACATAGTATAGAATATGGTGTATAGTGGTACATATTATAGAATGTGGTGTAGAGCTGTATAATGGTACATAGTATAGAATGTGGTGTATAGTGGTATATAGTTTATAATGTGATTTAGAGCTGTATAATGGTACATAGTATAGAATGTGGTGAATAGTGGTACTTAGTATAGAATATGGTGTATAGTGGTACATAGCCTAGAATGTGGTGTATAGTGGTACATAGTATAGAATATGGTATTCAGTGGTACATAGTATATAATGTGGTGTAGAGCTGTATAATGGTACAAAGTATAGAATGTGGTGTATAGTGTTACATTTAATAGAATATGGTGTATAGTGGTACATAGTATAAAATGTGTTGTATAGTAGTATATAGTATAGAATATGGTATAGAGCTGTATAGTGGTACATAGTATAGAATGTGGTATACAGCTGTATAGTGGTACATAGTATAGAATATGGTGTAGAGATGAATAGTGGTACATAGTATAGAATATGGTGTATAGTGGTATAAAGTATAGAATATGGTGAATAGAGGTACATAGTATAGAATATGGTGTATAGTGGTACATAGTTTAGAATGTGGTGTATAGTGGTACATAGTATAGAATATGGTGTATAGAGGAACATAGTGTAGAATTTGGTATAGAGATGTATAGTGGTACATAGTATAGAATATGGTGTATTGTGGTACATAGTATAGAATTTGGTGTATAGTAGTACATAGTATAGAATATTGTGTATAGAGGTTAATTGTATATAATATGGTTTATAGTGCTACATAGCATAGAGTGTGTTGTATAGTGGTACATAGTATACAATATGGTGTATAGCGGAATAAAGTATAGAATATGGTATATAGTTGTACATAGTATAGAATATGGTGTATAGTGGCACACAGTATAGAATATGGTGTATAGATGTACATTGTACAGAATATGGTGTATAGTGCTACATAGTATAGAATGTGGTGTATAGTGGTACATAGTATAAATTATGGTGTATAGAGGTACATAGAATAGAATATGGTGTATAGTGGTACATAGTCTAGAATGTGTGGTATAGTGGTACATAGAAATTGTGTATAGTGGTACATAGTATAGAATGTGGTGTAGAGCTGTATAGTGGTACATAGTATAGAATATGGTGTATAGTGGTACATATTATAGAATGTGGTGTAGAGCTGTATAATGGTACATAGTATAGAATGTGGTGTATAGTGGTACATAGTATAGAATATGGTGTATAGAGGTACATAGTATAGAATATGGTGTATAGTGGTACATAGCCTAGAATGTGGTGTATAGTGATACATAGTATAGAATATGGTGTACAGTGGTACATAGTATATAATGTGGTGTAGAGCTGTCTAATGGTACATAGTATAGAATGTGGTGTATAGTGTTACATTTAATAGAATATGTTGTATAGTGGTACATAGTATATAATGTGTTGTATAGTAGTATATAGTATAGAATATGGTGTAGAGCTGTATAGTGGTACATAGTATAGAATGTGGTATACAGCTGTATAGTGGTACATAGTATAGAATATGGTGTAGAGGTGAATAGTGGTACATAGTATAGTATATGGTGTATAGTGGTATATAGTATAGAATATGGTGTAGAGCTGTATAGTGGTTCATAGAATAGAAAATGGTGTATAGTAGTACATAGTAAAGAATATGGTGTATAGTGCTACATAGTATAGAATGTGGTGTATAGTGGTACATAGTAAAAATTATGGTGTTTAGAGGTACATAGTATAGAATATGGGGTGAGCTGTATAGTTGTTTATAGTATAGAATATGGTTTATAGTGGTACATAGTTTAGAAAATGGTGTGTAGTGGTATATAGTATAGGAAATGGTGTATAGAGGTACATAGTATAGAATATGGTGTATAGATGTACATAGTATAGAATATGGTGTATAGTGGTACATAGTCTAGAATATGGTGTATAGTGGTACATAGTATAGAATGTGGTGTAGAGCTGTACAGTGGTACATAGAATAGAATTTGGTGTAGAGCTGTATAGTGGTACATAGTATACAATAGGGTGTATAGTGGTATATAGTATAGAATATGGTGAATAGCTGTACAGTGCTGCATAGTATAGAGTATTGTGTATAGTGCTACATAGTATAGAATATGGTGTAGAGTGGTATATAGTACAGAATGTGGTGTAGAGGTGTATAGTGGTACATAGTATAGAATATGGTGAATAGTGGTACATAGTATAGAATTTGGTGTAGACCTGTAAAGTGGTACATAGTATAGAATATTGTGTAGTGCTGTATAATGGTAAATAGTATAGAATATGGTGTAGAGCTGTATTGTGTTACATAGCATAGTATATGGTGTATAGTGGTACATAGTAAAGAAAATGGTGTATAGCGGTACAAAGTATAGAATATGGTGTGTATTGTGGTACATAGTATAGAATATGGTGTATAGTGGTACACAGTATAGAATATGGTGTATTGTGATACATAGTATAGAATATGGTGTATAGTGGTACATAGTATAGAATATGGTGTATAGAGGTACAAAGTATAGAATATGGTGTATAGTGGTAAATAGTATAGAATGTGGTGTATAGTGGTACATAGTATAGAATTTGGTGAAGAGCTATATAGTGGTACATAGTATAGAATATGGTGTATAGAGGAACATAGTATAGAATGTGGTGTAGAGATGAATAGTGGTACACAGTATAGAATATGGTGTATAGTGGTATACAGTATAGAATATGGTGTATAGAGGTACATAGTATAGAATATGGTGTATAGATGTACATAGTATAGAATATGGAATATAGTGGTACATAGTCTAGAATATGGTGTATAGTGCTACATAGTATAGAAAATGGTGTATAGTGGTATATAGTACAGAAAGTGATGTAGAGCTGTATAGTGGTTAATAGTATAGAATATGGTGAATAGTGGTACATAGTATAGAATATGGTGTAGACCTGTAAAGTGGTACATAGTATAGAATATGGTGTAGTGCTGTATAGTGGTACATAGTATAGAATATGGTGTAGAGCTGTATTGTGCTACATAGCACAGAATATGGTGTATAGTGGTACATAGTATAGAAAATGGTGTATAGAGGTAAATAGTATAGAATATGGTGTGTATAGTGGTACATAGTATAGAATATGGTGTATAGAGGTACATAGTATAGAATGTGGTGTAGAGATGTATAGTGGTACATAGTATAGAATATGGTGTATTGTGGTACATAGTATTGAATATGGTGTATAGAGGTTCATAGTATAGAATATGGTGTATAGTGGTACATAGTATAGAATTTGGTGTAGAGCTATATAGTGGTACATAGTATAGAATATGGTGTATAGAGGAACATAGTATAGAATGTGGAGTAGAGATGTATAGTGGAACATAGTATAGATCATGGTGTATTGTGCTACATAGTATAGAATATGGTGTATAGTCGTACATAGTATAGAATATGGTGTATAGAGGTACATAGTATAGAATATGGTGTATAGTGCTACATAGTATAGAATGTGTTGTATAGTGGTACATAGTATAGAATATGGTGTATAGAGGTACATAGTATAGAATATGGTGTATAGTGGTATATAGTCTAGAATATTGTGTATAGTGCTACATAGTATAGAATGTGGTGTATAGTGGTACATAGTATAAATTATGGTGTATAGAGGTACATAGTATAGAATGTGGTGTATAGTGGTATATAGTCTAGAATGTGGTGTATAGTGGTACATAGAATATGGTGTATAGTGGTACATAGTATAGAATGTGGTGTAGAGCTGTATAGTGGTACATAGTATAGAATATGGTGTATAGTGCTACATAGTATAGAATGTGGTGTAGAGCTGTATAGTGGTACATAGTATAGAAAATGTTGTATAGTGGTACATATTATAGAATTTGATTTAGAGCTGTATAATGGTACATAGTATAGAATGTGGTGTATAGTGGTATATAGTATAGAATATGGTGTATAGAGGTACATAGTATAGAATATGGTGTATAGTGGTACATAGCCTAGAATGTGGTGTATAGTGGTACATAGAATATGGTGTATAGTGGTACATAGTATAGAATATGGTGTAGAGCTGTATTGTGCTACATAGCATAGAATATGGTGTATAGTGGTACATAGTATAGAAAATGGTGTATAGAGGTATATAGTATAGAATATGGTGTGTATAGTGGTACATAGTATAGAATATGGTGTATAGTGGTACATAGTATAGAATATGCTGTATAGAGGAACATAGTATAGAATATGGTGCAGAGCTGTATAGTGGTACATAGTATAGAATGTGTTGTATGGTGGTACATAGTATAAAATTTGGTGTATAGCATTTTATAGTATAGAATATGGTGTGTATAGTGGTACATAGCATAGAATATGGTGTTTTGTGGTACATAGTATAGAATATGGTGTATAGTGGTACATAGTATAGATTATGATGTATAGAGGTACATAGTATAGAATATTGTGTTTAGTGCTACATTGTATAGAATGTGGGGTATAGTGGTACATAGTATAAATTATGGTGTATAGAGGTACATAGTTAAGAATATGGTATATATTCAGACATAGTCTAGAATGTGGTGTATAGTATTACATAGAATATGGTGTTTAGTGGTACATAGTATAGAATGTGGTATAGAGCTGTATAGTGGTGCATAGTATAGAATATGTTGTAATGTGGTACATAGTATAGAATGCGGTATAGAGCTGTATAGTGGTACATAGTATAGAATGTGGTGTATAGTGGTACATAATATAGAATGTGGTATAGAGCTGTATGTTGGTAGATAGTATAGAATGTGGTGTATAGTGGTACATAGTATAGAATATGTTGTATAGTGGTACATAGTCTAGAATGTGGTGTACAGTGGTACATAGTATAGAATGTGGTGTATAGTGTTACATAGTATAGAATATCGTGTATTGTGGTATTAAGTTTAGAATATGTTGTATAGTAGTATATAGTATAGAATATGGTGTAGAGCTTTATAGTGGTACATAGTATAGAATGTGGTGTATAGTGGTACAAATTATAGAATGTGGTGTAGAGCTGTATAGTGGTACATAGTATAGAATGTGGTGTATAGTGTTACATAGTATGGAATATCGTGTATTGTGGTACTAAGTTTAGAATGTGGCGTATAGTAGTATATCGTATAGAATATGGTGTAGAGCTGTATAGTGGTACATAGTATAGAATGTGGTATAGAGCTTTATAGTGGAACATAGTATAGAATATGGTGTAGAGCTGTATAGTGGTATATAGTATAGAATATGGTGTATAGTGCAACATAGTATAGAATTTGGTGTATAGTGGTATGAAGTACAGAATGTGGTGTAGAGCACAAATTAATAGTATAGTAGTATATCGTATAGAATATGGTGTATAGCTGTATAGTGGTACATAGTATAGAATGTGCTATAAAGCTGTATAGTGGTACATAGTATAGAATATGGTGTAGAGGTGTATAGTGGAACATAGAATAGAATATGGTGTATAGTGGTATACAGTAAAGAATATGGTGTAGAGCTGTATAGTGGTATATAGTATAGAATATGGTGTATAGTGGTACATAGTATAGAATATGGTGTATAATGGTACATAGTATAGAATATGGTGTATATTGGTATATAGTATAGAATATGGTGTATAGTGGTACATAGTACAGAATATGGTGTATAGTGGTACATAGCATAGAATATGGTGTATAGTGGTATATTGTATAGAATATGATGTAGAGCTGTATAGTGGTACATAGTATAGAATATGGTGTATAGTGGTATATAGTATAGAATATGGTGTATAGTACATAGTATAGAATATGGTGTATATTGGTACATGGTATAGAATATGGGGTAGAGCTTTATAGTGGTATATAGTATAGAATATGTTGTATAGTGGTACATAGTATAGATTATGGTGTATACTGGTACATGGTATAGAATATTGGGTAGAGCTGCATAGTGGTATATAGTATAGAATATGTTGTATAGTGGTACATAGTATAGAATGTGGTGTATAGTGGTACATAGAATATGGTGTATAATGGTACATAGTAAAGAATATGGTGTATTGTACAAAGTATAGAATATGGTGTATAGTGGTACATGGTTTAGAATATGGGGTAGAGCTTTATATTGGTACATAGTATAAAATATGGTGTATAGCGGTTTATAGTATAGAATATGGTATATAGTGGAAAATAGTATAGAATATGGTGTTTTGTGGTACATAGTAAAGAATATGGTGTATAGTGGTACATAGTATAGAATGTGGTGTATAGTGGTACATAGTATAAATTATGGTGTATAGAGGTACATAGTATAGAATATGGTGTATAATCAGATATAGGCCCTCATTCAGAGCCATACGCTCTGAGCAGAGCGCACGCTCTTAATGAGGGCCGGGCTCCATTTTCATGGAGCGTCCTCCTGGACGCTCGTATAGCTGTGGGTCACCACCCACAGGCTATACGAGCATGCATTGTGATGGTCGCGATGGTCTCGACCATCGCGACCATCGAATTTGCGAGCCGGAGCCTGCGGTTGATAGAGCCTGCGGAGTGATAGAGCCAACTATCACAGCCAAAATCACTCCCACTGACAGGGAGGGAACTCCCCCATCAGGGAGGCACGCCCCCGGCATGCCCACCAAAGGGGGCGTGCTGTCAATCAACATTGACAGCACGCCCCCTTTGATCGGACACAACGAGCGAAGGACTTTCCTTCGCTCGTCGAGTCTGGCGCATGCGCACGACGGAGCTCCCTCCGTCGTGCGCATGCTCAGTCCATAACATCGACCCACTTGCGAGCTGACAGCAACTCGCGAGTGGGTCTGAATCAGGCCCATAGTCTAGAATGTGGTATATAGTGTTACATAGAATATGGTATTTAGTGGTACATAGTATAGATTGTGGTTCAGAGCTGTATAGTGGTGCATAGTATAGAATATGGTGTATTGTGGTACATAGTATAGAATGTGGTATAGAGCTGTATAGTGCACATAGTATAGAATGTGGTGTATAGTGGTACATAATATAGAATGTGGTATAGAGCTGTATAATGGTACATAGTATAGAATGTAGTGTATAGTGGTACATAGTATAGAATATGGTGTATAGAAGTACATAGTATAGAATATGTTGTATAGTGGTACTAAGTTTAGAATATGGTGTACAGTAGTATATAGTATAGAATATGGTGTAGAGCTGTATAGTGGTACATAGTGTAGAATGTGGTATAGAGCTGTATAGTGGTACATAGTATAGAATATGGTGTAGAGGTGTATAGTGGTACATAGAATAGAATATGGTGTATTGTGGTATACAGTATAGAATATGGTGTATAGTGCAACATAGTATAGAATATAGTGTATAGTGGAATATGGTATAGAATAAGGTGTATAGTGGTACATAGTATAGAATATGGTGTATAGTGGTACATAGTATAGAATATGGTGTATAGTGGAATATTGTATAATATATGATGTAGAGCTGTATAGTGGTACATAGTATAGAATATGGTGTATAGTGGTACATAATATAGAATATGTTGAATAGTACATAGTATAGAATATGGTGTATAGTGGTACATAGTATAGAATATGGTGTATAGTGGTACATAGTCTAGAATGTGGTATAGAGCTGTATAGTGGTACATAGTATAGAATGTGGTGTATAGTGGTATATAGAATATGGTGTATAATGGTACATAGTAAAGAATATGGTGTATTGTACAAAGTATAGAATATGGTGTATAGTGGTACATGGTATAGAATATGGGGTAGAGCTTTATAATGGTATATAGTATAGAATATGGTATATAGTGGTACATAGTGTAGAATATGGTGTTTTCTGGTACATAATATAGAATATGGTGTATAGTGGTACATAGCATAGAATATGGTGTATAGAGGTACATAGTATAGAATATGGTGTATAGTGCTACATAGTATAGAATGTGGTGTATAGTGGTAAATAGTATAAATTATGGTGTATAGAGGTACATAGTATAGAATATGGTGTATATTCAGACATAGTTTAGAATGTGGTGTATAGTGTTACATAGAATATGGTGTTTAGTGGTACATAGTATAGAATGTGGAGTAGAGCTGTATAGTGGTACATAGTATTGAATATGGTGTATTGTGGTACATAGTATAGAATGCAGTACAGAGCTATATAATGGTACATAGTATAGAATGTGGTGTATAGTGGTACATAATATAGAATGTGGTGTAGAGCTGTATAATGGAACATAGTATAGAATATGGTGTATAGTGGTTCATAGTATAGAATATAGTGTATAGAAGTAAATAGTATAGAATACGTTGTATAGTGGTACATAGTCTAGAATGTGGTGTACCGTGGTACATATTATAGAATATGGTGTACAGTGGTACATAGTATAGAATGTGGACTAGAGATGTATAGTGGTACATAGTATAGAATATGGTGTTGAGCTGTGTAGTAGTACATAGTATAGAATGTGGTATATAGTGGTACATAGTACAGAATGTGGTGTAGAGCTGTATAATGGTACATAGTATAGAATGTGGTTTATAGTATAGATTATGGGGTAGAGCTGTATAGTGGTACATAGAATAGAATATGGTGTAGAGCTGTATAGTGGTACATAGTATACAATATGGAGTATAGTGGTATATAGTATAGAATATGGTGTAGAGTTGTAAAGTAGTACATACTATAGAGTATTTTGTACAGTGATACATAGCATAGAATATGATGTAGAGCTGTATAGTGGTACGTAGTATAGAATATGGTGTATAGTGCTACATAGTATAGAATATGGTGTATAGTGGTGTATAGTATAGAATGTGGAGTAGAGCTGTAAAGTGGTACATAGTGTAGCATATGGTGTATAGTGGTACATAGTATAGAATATGGTGTATAGAGGTACATAGTAGAGAATTTGCTGTATGGTGGTACATAGTATTGAATGTGGTGTATAGTGGTACATAGTGGTACATAGTATAGAGTGTGGTGTAATGGTACATAGTATAGAATGTGGTGTATATTTGTATATGGTGTAGAGCTGTATAGTGGTACATAGTATAGAATGTGGTGTTTAGTAGTACATAGTTTAGGATACGGTGTAGAGCTGTAGAGAGGTACATAGTATAGAATGTGGTGTAGAGCTGTATAGTGGTACATAGTATAGAATATGGTGTATAGTGGTACATAGTATAGAATATGGTGTATAGTGGTACATAGTATAGAATATGGTGTAGAGCTGTATAGTGGTACATAGTATAGAATATGGTGTAGTGCTGTATTGTGGTACATAGTATAGAATATGTTGTAGAGCTGTATTGTGGTACATAGTATAGAATATGGTGTATAGTGATACATAGTATAGAATATGGTGTATAGAGGTACATATTATAGAATATGGTGTATAGTGGTACATATTATTGAATACGGTGTATAGTGGTACATAGTGTAGAATATGGTGTATTGTGGTACATAGTATAGAATATAGTGTATAGTGGTACATTGTATAGAATATGGTGTATAGAGGTACATAGTATAGAATATGGTGTATAGCGGTACATAGTATAGAATTTGGTGTTGCGCTGTATAGTGGTACATAGTATAGAATATGGTGTACAGAGGTACATAGTATAGAATGTGGTGTAGAGCTGTATAGTGATACATAGTATAGAATGTGTTGTATAGTGGTTCATAGTATAGAATGTGGTGTAAAGCTGTATAATGGTACACAGTATAGAATGTTGTGTATTGTGGTACATAGTATAGTATATGGTGTATAGTGGTACATAGTATAGAATATGGTGTAAAGTGGTACATAGTATAGAATGTGGTGTATAGTGGTACATAGTATAGAATGTTGTCTATAGCAGTATCTAGTATAGAATATGGTGTAGAGCTGTACAGTTGTACATAGTATAGAATGTGGTATAGAGCTGTATAGTGGAACATAGCATAGAATATGGTGTAGAGGTGTATAGTGGTACATAGTTTAGAATATGGTGTATAGTGGTACATAGTATAGAATATGGTGTATAGTGGTTTATTGTATAGAATATGATGTAGAGCTGTATAGTGGTACATAGTTTAGAATATGGTGTATAGTGGTACATAGTATAGAATGTGGTGTATAGTAAATAGTATAGAATATGGTGAATAGTGGTACATGGTATAGAATATGGGGTAGCCCTGTATAGTGGTATATAGTATAGAATATGTTGTATAGTGGTACATAGTATAGAAAATGGTGTATAGTGGTATATAGTATAGAATATGGTGTATAGTGGTACATAGTACAGAATATTGTGTATAGTGGTACATAGCATAGAATATGGTGTATAGTGGTATATTGTATTGAATTTGATGTAGAGCTGTATAGTGGTACATAGTATAGAATATGGTGTATATTGGTACATAGTATAGAATATGGTGTATAGTACATAGTATAGAATATGGTGTATAGTACATAGTATAGAATATGGTGTATAGTGGTACATGGTATAGAATATGGGGTAGCCCTGTATAGTGGTATATAGATTAGAATATGTTGTACAGTGGTACATAGTATAGAATATAGTGTATAGTGGTACATAGTGTAGAATATGGTGTATAGTGGTACATAATCTAGAAAGTGGCATAGAGGTGTATAGTGGTACAAAGTATAGAATGTGGTGTATAGTGGTACATAGAATATGTTGTATAGAGGTACATAGTATAGAATATGGTGTTTATCTGTATAGTTGCACATAGTATAGAATTTGGTGTAGAGCTGTATAGTGGTACATAGTATAGAATATGCTGTATAGTTGTATATAGTATAGAATATGGTGTAGAGCTGTATTGTGGTACATAGTATAGAATATGGTGTATAGTGCCACATAGTATAGAATATGGTGTATAGAGGTACATAGTATAGAATGTGGTGTATAGTGGTACATAGAATATGGTGTATAGTGGTACATAGAATATGGTGTATAGTGGTACATAGTATAGAATATGGTGTAGAGCTGTATAGTGGCACATAGTATAGAATGTGGTGTAGAGCTGTATATACAGCTCTACACCACATTCTATACTGTGTACCACTATACACCATATTCTATACTATGTACCACTATACAGTTCTACACCACATTCTATACTATGTACCACTATACACCATATTCTATGTACCACTATACACCACATTCTAGACTATGTACCACTATACACCTTATTCAATATGGTATATAGTGGTAAATAGTATAGAATATGGTGTATTGTGGTACATAGTATAGAATATGGTATATAGTGGTACACAGTATATAATATGGTGTATAGAGGTACATAGTATAGAATATGCTGTATAGTGGTATATAGTATAGAATATGTTGTAGATCTTTATAGTGGTACATAGTATATAATATTGTGTAAAGTGATACTTAGTATAGAATAAGGTGTAGAGCTGTATAGTGGTACATAGTTTAGAATATGGTGTATAGTGCTACATAGTATAGAATATGGTGTAAAGTGGTATATAGTATAGAATGTGGTGTAGAGCTGTATAGTGGTACATATTACAGAATATGGTGTATAGTGGTATATAGTATAGAATGTGGTGTAGAGCTGTATAGTGGTACATAGTATAGAATAAGGTGTATATTGGTACATAGTATAGAATGTGGTGTATATTGGTACATAGTATAGAATATGGTGTATAGAGGTACATAGTATAGAATATAGTGTATATTGGTACATAATATATAATGTGGTGTATAGTGGTATATGGTGTAGAGCTGTATAGTGGTACATAGTATAGAATGTTGTGTAAAGTAGTACATAGTATAGAATATGGTGTAGAGCTGTATGTTGGTACATAGTATAGAATGTGGTGTACAGCTGGATAGTGGTACATAGTATAGAATATAGTGTAGAGTGCCACATAGTATAGAATATGGTGTATAGTCGTATATAGTATAGAATGTGGTGTAGAGCTGTATAGTGGTACATAGTATAGAATATGGTGTATAGTGGTACATAGTATAGAATATGGTGTATAGAGGTACATAGTATAGAATATGGTGTATAGTGGTACATAGTATAGAAAGTGGTGTATAGTGGTACATAGAATATGGTGTATAGTGGTACATAGAATATGGTGTATAGTGGTACATAGTATAGAATATGGTGTAGAGCTGTATAGTGGCACATAGTATAGAATGTGGTGTAGAGCTGTAAAGTGATACATAGTATAGAATATGCTGTATAGTGGTATATAGTATAGAATATGATGTAGAGCTTTATAGTGGTACATAGTATATAATATTGTGTAAAGTGATACTTAGTATAGAATAAGATGTAGAGCTGTATAGTGGTACATAGTATAGAATATGGGTGTATAGTGCTACATAGTATAGAATATGGTGTAAAAGTGGTATATTAGTATAGAATGTGGTGTAGACCTATATAGTGGTACATAGTATAGAATATGGTGTATAGTGGTATATAGTATAGAATGTGGTGTAGAGCTGTATAGTGGTACATAGTATAGAATATGGTGTATATTGCTACTTAGTATAGAATGTGGTGTTAAGTGGTTCATAGTATAGAATATGGTGTATAGAGGTATATAGTATAGAATGTGGTGTATATTGTTACATAGTATATAATGTCGTGTATAGTGGTATATAGTATAGAATATGGTGTAGAGCTTTATAGTGGTACATAGTATATAATATTGTGTATAGTGATACATAGCATAGAATATGGTGTAGAGCTGTATAGTGGTACATAGTATAGAATATGTTGTATAGTGCCACATAGTTATAGAATATGGTGTATAGTGGTATATAGTATAGAATGTGGTGTAGAGCTGTATAGTGGTACATATTGCAGAATATGGTGTATAGTGGTATATAGTATAGAATGTGGTGTAGAGCTGTATAGTTGTACATAGTATAGAATAGATGAATATTGCTACATAGTATAGAATGTGGTGTATAGTGGTACATAGTATAGAATATGGTGTATAGAGGTACATAGTATAGAATATGGTGTATAGAGGAACATAGAATAGAATATGGTGTATAGTGGTACATAGTCTAGAATGTGGTATAGAGGTGTATAGTGGTACATAGTATAGAATGTGGTGGTATAGTGGTACATAGAATTATGGTTTATAGTGGTACATAGTATAGAATATGGTGTAGAGCTGTATAGTGGCACATAGTATAGAATGTGGTGTAGAGCTGTATAGTGGTACATAGTATTGAATATGCTGTAAAGTGGTAAATAGTATAGAATATGGTGTAGAGCTTTATAGTGGTACATAGTATATAATATTGTGTAAAGTGATACATAGCATAGAATATGGTGTAGAGCTGTATAGTGGGTTAGATAGCATAGAATATGGTGTATAGTGCTACATAGTATAGAATATGGTGTATAGTGGTATATAGTATAGAA
Source organism: Taudactylus pleione (assembly GCA_031769625.1). Taxonomy (NCBI): domain Eukaryota; kingdom Metazoa; phylum Chordata; class Amphibia; order Anura; family Myobatrachidae; genus Taudactylus; species Taudactylus pleione. The sequence goes on from JAUIMM010001230.1 coordinate 64,540, forward strand.
TGTGGTGTAGAGCTGTATATTGGTACATATTACAGAATATGGTGTATAGTGGTATATAGTATAGAATGTGGTGTAGAGCTGTATAGTGGTACATTGTATAGAATATGGTGTATATTGGTACATAGTATAGAATTTGGTGTATAGTGGTACATAGTATAGAATATGGTGTATAGAGGTACATAGTATAGAATATGGTGTATTTTGGTACATAGTATATAATGTGGTGTATAGTTTTTATATGGTGTAGTGCTGTATAGTTGGTACATAGTATAGAATGTAGTATAAAGTAGTACATAGTATAGAATATGGTGTAGAGCTGTATATTGGTACATAGTATAGAATGTGGTGTACAGCTGGATAGTGGTACATAGTTTAGAATATGGTGTATAGTGGTACATAGTATAGAATATGGTGTATAGAGGTACACAGTATAGAATATGGTGTGTAGTGGTACATAGCATAGAATGTGGTTTATAGTGGTACATAGTATAGAATTTGGTGTAGAGCTGTATAGTGGTACATAATATAGAATATGGCGTATAGAGGAACATAGTATAGAGTGTCGTGTAGAGCTGTATAGTTGTATATAGTATAGAATGTGGTGTAGTGGTACATATTATAGAATGTGGTATAAAGCTGTATAATGGTACATTGTATAGAACGTGGTGTATAGTGGTACATAGTATAGAATATGGTGTATAGTGGTACATAGTTTAGAATATGGTGTATAGTGGTACATAGGTATAGAATGTGGTGTAGAGCTGTATAGTGCTACATAGTATAGAATGTGGTGTAGAGCTGAATAGTGGTACATAGTATAGAATATGGTGTATAGAGGTACATAGTTTAGAATATGGTGTATAGTGGTACATAGTATAGAATGTGGTTTAGAGCTGTATAGTGGTACATAGTATAGAATATAGTGTATAGAGGTACAAAGTATTGAATATGGTGTATGGCTGTACATAGTAAAGAATGTGGTATATAGTGAGTGGTACATAGTATAGAATATGGTGTATTGAGGTACATAGTATAGAATATGGTGTATAGAGGTACATAGTATAGAATACGGTGTATAGGGGGTACATAGTCTTGAATATGGTGTATAGTGGTACATAGTATAGAATGTGGTGTTGAGATGTATAGTGGTACATAGTATAGAATATGTGTATAGTGGTACATAGTATAGAATGTGGTGTAGAGCTCTATAGTGGTACATAATATAGAATGTGGTGTATAGTGGTACATAGTATAGAATATGGTGTATAGAGGTACACAGTATTGAATATGGTGTATAGTGGTACATAGTATAGAATGTGGAATGTGGTTTATAGTGGTACAAAGTATAGAATTTGGTGTACAGCTGTAAAGTGGTACATAATATAGAATATGGCGTATAGAGGAACATAGTATAGAATGTTGTGTAGAGTTGTATAGTGGTATATAGTATAGAATGTGGTGTATAGTGGTACATATTTTAGAATGTGGTATAAAGCTGTATAATGGTACATAGTATAGAATGTGGTGTATAGTGGTACATAGTATAGAATATGGTGTATAGTGGTACATAGTATAGAATATGGTGTATAGTGGTACATAGTATAGAATGTGGTGTATAGCTGTATAGTGCTACATATTATAGAATGTGGTGTAGAGCTGAATAGTGGTACATAGAATAGAATATGGTGTATAGAGGTACATAATTTAGAATATGGTGTATAGTGGTACATAGTATAGGATGTGGTGTAGAGCTGTATAGTGGTACATAGTATAGAATATAGTGTATAGAGGTACAAAGTTTAGAATATGGTGTATGGTGGCACATAGTAAAGAATGTGGTGTATAGTGGTACATAGTATAGAATATGGTGTATAGTGGAACATAGTATAGAATATGGTGTAGAGCTGTATAGTGGTACATAGTATAGAATGTGGTGTACAGCTGGATAGTGGAACATAGTATAGAATATGGTGTATAGTGGTACATAGTATTGAATGTTGTGTAGAGCTGTAAAGTGGTACATACTTTAGAATATGGTGTATAGAGGTACATAGTATAGAATATGGTGTATAGTGGTACATAGTATAGAATAGTATAGAATATGGTGTAGTGCTGTATAGTGATACATAGTATAGAATATGGTGTAGAGCTGTATTGTGGTACATAGTATAGAATATGGTGTATAGTGGTACATAGTATAGAATATGGTGTATAGTGGTACATAGTATAGAATATGGTGTATAGTGGTACATAGTATAGAATATGGTGTATTCTGGTACATAGTATAGAATATGGTGTACAGTGGTACAAAGTAGAGAATATGGTGTATAGAGGTTCACAGTATAGAATATGGTGTATAGTGGTACATAGTATAGAATGTGGTTTATAGTGGTACATAGTATAGAATTTGGTGTAGTGCTGTATAGTGGTACATAATATAGAATGTGGCGTATAGAGGAACATAGTATAGAATGTCGTGTAGAGCTGTATAGTGGTATATAGTATAGAATGTGGTGTATAGTGGTACATATTATAGAATGTGGTATAATGCTGTATAATGGTACATAGTATAGAATCTGGTTTTATAGTGGTACATAGTATATAATATGGTGTATAGTGGTACATAGTGTAGAATATGGTGTATACTGGTACATAGTATAGAAAGTGGTGTAGAGTTGTATAGTTCTACATAGTATAGAATGTGGTGAAGAGCTGAATAGTGGTATATAGTATAGAATATGGTGTATAGTGGTACCTAGTATAGAAAATTGTGTATAATGGTATATAGTATAGAATATGGTGTAGAGCTGAATAGTGGTACATAGTGGTACATATTATAGGATGTGGTGTAGAGCTGTATAGTTGTACATAGTATAGAATGTGGTGTAGTGCTGTAAAGTATTATGTATGTAATATGGTGTATAGTGGTACATAGTATAGAATATGGTGTATAATGGTACATAGTATAGAATAAGGTGTAGAGCTGATTAGTGGTACATAGTATAGAATGTGATGTAGAGCTGTATAGTGGTATGTAGTAAGGAATGTGGTGTATAGTGTTACATAGTATAGAATATGGGGTAGAGCTGTATAGTGGTATATACTATAGAATATGGTGTATGGTGGTACATAGTATAGAATATGGTGTATTGTGGTACATAGTATAGAATATGGTGTATAGTATGTATGACTATACACCATATTCTATACTATGTACCACAATACACCATATTCTATACTATGTACCACGTATACATCTCTACACCACATTCTATACTATGTTCCTCTATACACCATATTCTATACTATGTACCACTATATAGCTGTACACCAAATTATATACTATGTACCACTATACACCACATTCTATACTATGTACCACTATACACCATATTCTATACTATGTACCTCTATACACCATATTCTATACTAGGTACCACTATACACCATATTCTATACTATGTATCACAATACACCATATTCTATACTATGTACCACTATACACCGTATTCTGGACTATGTACCACTATACACACCATATTCTATGCTATGTAGCACAATACAGCTCTACACCATATTCTATACTATGTACCACTATACAGGTCTACACCATATTCTATACTATGTACCATTATACACCATATTCTATACTATGTACCTCTATACACCATATTCTATACTGTGTACCACTATACACCATATTCTATACTATGTACCACAATACACCATATTCAATAATATTTACCAGTATATACCATATTCTATACTATATACCGCTATACAAAATATTTTTTTACTATGTACCACTATACTACACATTCTATACTTTGTAGTACTATACACCATATTCTATACTATGTTCCTCTATACACCATATTCTATACTATGTACCACTATACACCATATTCTATACTATACACCACAATACACCATATTCTATACTATGTACCTCTATACACCATATTCTATACTATGTACCACTTTACACCATATTCTATACTATATACCACTATACAGCTCTACCCCATATTCTATACTATGTACCACTATACACCATTTTCTATACTATGAACCACTATACAGCTTTACACCACATTCTATACTATATACAACTATACACCATAATTCTATACTATATACAACTATATACCTCTACACCATATTCTATACTATGTACCACTATACTGCTCTATACCATATTCTATACTATATACTACTATACAACACATTCTATACTATGTACCACTATACACCATATTCTATACTATGTAACACTATACACCACATTCTATACTATGTACCATTATACAGCTCTACACCACATTCTATAATATGTACCAATATATACCACATTTTATACTATGTACCACTATACAGCTCTAAACAATATTCTATACTATGTACCACTATACTGCTCTACACCACATTCTATACTATGTACCACTATACACCATATTCTATACTATGTACCAATATACACCATATTCTATACTATATACCACTATACACCACATCCTATACTATGTACCATTATACAGCTCTACACCACATTCTATACTATGTACCACAATACACCATATTCTATACTATGTAACACTATACACCACATTCTATACTATGTACCATTATGCAGCTCTACACCACATTCTATAATATGTACCACTATATACCACATTTTATACTTTGTACCACTATACAGCTCTAAACAATAATCTATACTATGTACCACTATACAGCTCTACACCACATTCTATACTATGTACCACTATACACCATATTCTATACTATGTACCACTATACACCATATTCTATACTATGTAGATCTATACACCATATTCTATACTATATACCACTATACACCACATCCTATACTATGTACCATTATACAGCTCTACACCACATTCTTTACTATGTACCACAATACACCATATTCTATACTATGTACCACTATACAGCTCTACACCACATTCTATACAATGTACCACTATACACCATATTCTATGTACCACTATACACAACATTCTAGACTATGTACCACTATACACCATATTCTATAATATTTACCTTTATACACCATATTCTATACTATATACCACTATTAACCATATTCTATACTATGTACCACTATACACCATATTCTATACTATGTACCTCTATACACCATATTCTATACTATATACCACTATACACCACATCCTATACTATGTACCATTATACAGCTCTACACCACATTCTATACTATGTACCACAATACACCATATTCTATACTATGTACCACTATACAGCTCTACACCACATTCTACACTGTGTTCCACTATACACCACATTCTATACTATGTACCAATATAGAGCAAATTCTATACTATGTTCCACTATACAGCTCTTCACCACATTCTATACTATGTACCACTATACACCATATTCTATACTATGTACCACTATACAGCTCTACACCACATTCTATACAATGTACCACTATACACCATATTCTATAATATTTACCTTTATACACCATATTCTATACTATTTACCTCTATACACCATATTCTATACTATATACCACTATTAACCATATTCTATACAATGTACCACTATACACCATATTCTATACTATATACAACTATACAGCTCTACCCCATATTCTATACTATGTACCACTATACACCATATTCTATACTATGAACCACTATACAGCTCTACACCACATTCTATACTATTTACCACTATACACCATATTCTATACTATGTACCACTATACACCTCTACACCATATTCAATGCTATGTACCACTGTACAGCTCTATACCACATTCTATACTATGTACAACTGTACAGCTCTACACCATATTCTATAGTCTATACTGCTATAGATCACATTCTATACTAAGTACCACTATACACCATATTCTATACTATGTAGCAATATACACCACATTCTATACTATGTAACACTATACAGCACTACACCACATTCTATACTATGTACCACTATAATCCATATTCTATACTATGTACCACTATTCAGCTCTACACCACATTCTATTCTATGTACCACTATACACCATATTCTAGACTATTTACCTCTATACACCACATTCTATACTATGTACCACTATACACCACATTCTATACTAAGTACCACTATACACCATATTCTATACTTTGTACCTCTACACCATATTCTTTACAATGTACCACTTTACACCATATTCTATACTATGTACCACATTACACCATATTCTATACTATGTTCCACTATACAACGTATTCCATACTATGTACCACTATACACCATATTCTATACTATGTACCTCTATACACCATATTCTATACTATGTACCACTATACACCATATTCCATACTATGTACCACTATACAGCTCTACACCATATTCTATACTATGTACAACTATACAGCACTACACCATATTCTATACTATGTACCACTGTACACCATATTCTATACTGTGTACCACTATACACCACATTCTATACTATGTACCACTATACAGCTCTACAACACATTCTATTCTATGTACCACTATACACCATATTCTATACTATGTACCACTATACAGATCTACACCACATTCTATACTATGTCCAACTATACAGCTCTACACCGTATTCTATACTATGTACTACTATACACCACATTCTATACTATGTACCACTATACAGCTCTACACCATATACCACTATACACCACATTCTATACTATGTACCACTACACCACACTCTATACTATGTACCACTATGCACCACTATACACCACATTCTATACTATGTACCACTATACACCATATTCTATACTATGTACCTCTATACACCGTATTTTCTACTATGTACCACTTTACACCATATGCTATACTATGTACCACTATACAGCTCTACACCACATTCTATACTATATACCACTATACACCATATTCTATACTATGTAGCACTATACACCATATTCTATACTACATACCACTATACAGCTCTACACCATATTCTATACTATGTATCACTATACACAATACTCTATACTATGCACCACTTTACAGCTCTACACCATATTCTATACTATATACCACTATACACCATATTGTATACTATGTACCACTATACAGCTCTACACCATATTCTATACTATGTACCACTTTACAGCTCTACACCATATTCTATACTATATACCACAATACAGCTCTATACCATATTCTATACTATATGCTACTATACACCATATTCTATACTATGTACCACTATACAGCTTTATACCACATTCTATAGTATGTACCATTATACAGCTGTAAACCACATTCTATACTATGAACCACTATACACGATATTCTATACTATGTACCACTATACACCATATTCTATACTATGTACCAATTAACAGCTCTACACCACATTCTATACTATGTACCACTATACACCATATTCTACACTCTCTACCAACATACAGCTCTACACCACATTCTATATGATGTACCACTATACACCATATTCCAGACTATGTACCATTATACACCATATTCTATACTATGTACGTCTATACACCATATTCTATACTATGTACCTCTATAAACCATATTCTATACTATATACCACTATACACCATATTCTATACTATGTACCACTATACACCATATTCTATACTATATACCACTATATAGCTCTACCCCATATTCTATACTATGTAATACTATACACCTTTTTCTATACTATGAACCACTATACAGCTCTACACCATATTCTATACTATATACCACTATACACCATATTCTATACAATGTACCACTATACACCTCTACTCCATACTCTATACTATGTACTACTATACAGCTCTACACCATAATATATACTATATACTACTATACACAACATTCTATACTATGTACCACTATACACCATATTCTAAAATATGTAACACTATACACCATATTCTATACTATATACCAATATACACCATATTCTATACTTTGTACCTCTATACATTATGTTCTATACTATGTACCACTATATACCACATTCTATACTATGTACTACTATACAGCTCTACACCATATTCTATACTATGTACCACTATACATCTGTACACCACATTCTATACTATGTACCACTGAACACCATATTCTATACTATGTACCAATATACACCACATTCTATACTATGTACCACTATACAACATATTCTATACTATGTAATTCTATACACCATATTCTATACTATGTACCACTATACACCACATTCTATACTATGTACCATTATACAGCTCTACACCACATTCTATATTATGTACTACTATACACCACATTCTATACTATGTACCACTATACAGCACTACACCACATTCTATACTATGTACCACTATACACCATATTCTATGTACCACTATACACCACATTCTAGACTATGTCTGACTATACACCATATTCTACACTATGTAGCACTATACACCTTATTCTATACTATGTACCTCTATACACCATATTCTATACTATGTACCACTATACACCATATTTTATACTATGTACCACAAAACACCATATTCTATACTATGTAACACTATATACCATATTCTATACTATGTACCACTATACTGTTCTACATCATATTCTATACTATGTACCACTATACAGCTCTTCACCATATTATTTACTCTGTACCACTATACACCATAATCTATACTATGTACCTCTATACACCATATTCTATACTATGTACCTATATACACCATATTCTATACTATATACCACTATACACCATATTCTATACAATGTACCACTATACACCATATTCTATACTATATACAACTATTCAGCTCTTCCCCATATTCTATACTCTGTACCACTATACACCATATTCTATACTATGAACCACTATACAGCTCTACACCATATTCTATACTATGTACCACTAAACACCATATTCTATGTACCACTATACACCACATTCTAGACTATGTCTGACTATACACCATATTCTATACTATGTACCTCTATACACCATAATTTATACTATGTACCACTATACACCACATTCTATACTATGTAGCACTATACACCTTATTCTATACTATGTACCTCTATACACCATATTCTATACTATGTACGATTATACACCATATTTTATACTATGTACCACAAAACACCATAATCTATACTATGTACCACTATATACCATATTCTATAGTATAAACCGCTATACACCATATTTTATACTATGTACCACTAGACTACACATTCTATACTATGTAGAACTATACACCATATTCTATACTATGTACCTCTATACACCATATTCTATACTATGTACCACTATACACCATATTCTATTCTATGTACCACAATACACCATATTCTATACTATGTACCTCTTTACACCATATTCTATACTATGTACCACTATACTGTTCTACACCATATTCTATACAATGTACCACTATACAGCTCTTCACCATATTATTTACTCTGTACCACTATACACCATACTCTATACTATGTACCACTTTACACCATATTCTATACTATGTACCATTATACACCACATTCTATACTATGTACCTCTATACACCATATTCTATACTTTGTACCTCTATACACCATATTCTATACTATATACCACTATACACCATATTCTATACAATGTACCACTATACACCATATTCTATACTATATACAACTATTCAGCTCTACCCCATATTCTATACTCTGTGCCACTATACACCATATTCTATACTATGAACCACTATACAGCTCTATTCCACTTTCTATACTATGTACCACTGTACAGCTCTACACCATATTCTATACTTTTTACTACTATACACCACATTCTTTACTAAGTACCACTATACACCATATTCTATACTATGTAGCACTATATACCACATTCTGTACTATATACCACTACACAGCTCTACACCACATTCTATACTATGTACCACTATACACCATATTCTATACTATGTACCACTATACAGCTCAACACCACATTCTATACTATGTACCACTATACACCATATTTAAGACTATGTACCACTATACACCATATTCTATACTATGTACCTCTATACTCCATATTCTATACTATGTACCTCTATACACCATATTCTATACTATGTACCACTCACTATACACCACATTCTATACTATGTACCACTATACACCATATTCTATACTTTGTACCTCTATTCACTATGTTCTATACTATGTACCACTATACACCACATTCTATACTATGTACCACTATACAGCTCTTCACCACATTCTATACTATGTACCACTATACACCATATTCTATACTATGTACCTCTATACACCATATTCTATACTATGTACCATTATACAGCTTCACAACACATTCTATAATATGTACTACTATACACCACATTCTATACTATAAACCACTATACAGCTCGGCACAACATTCCATACTATGTACCACTATACACCATATTCTATACTATGTACCATTATACAGCATTACACCACATTCTATAATATGTACTACTATACACCACATTCTATACTGTAAACCACTATACAGCTCTACACAACATTCTATACTATGTACCACTATACACCATATTCTATACTATATACCACTATATACCACATTCTATACTATGTACCACTATACAGCTCTACATCAAATTCTATACTATGTACCACTATACAACACATTCTATACTATTTACCACTATACACCATATTCTATACTATAAACAACTATACAGCTCTACACAACATTCTATACTATGTACCACTATACACCATATTCTATACTATGTACCTCTATACACCATAATTTATACTATGTACCACTAAACACCATATTCTATACAATGTAGCACTATACACCTTATTCTATACTATGTACCTCTATACACCATATTCTATACTATGTACGATTATACACCATATTTTATATTATGTACCACTATACACCATATTCTATACTATGTACCTCTATACACCATATTCTATACTATATACCACTATTTACCACATCCTATACTATGTACCATTATACAGCTCTACACCACATTCTTTACTATGTACCACAATACACCATATTCTATACTATGTACCACTATACAGCTCTACACCACATTCTACACTGTGTTCCACTATACACCACATTCTATACTATGTACCATTATACACCATATTCTATACTATATTCCACTATACAGCTCTTCACCACATTCTATACTATGTACCACTATACACCATATTCTATACTATGTACCACTATACAGCTCTACACCACATTCTATACAATGTACCACTATACACCATATTCTATGTACCACTATACACAACATTCTAGACTATGTACCACTATACACCATATTCTATAATATTTACCTTTATACACCATATTCTATACTATTTACCTCTATACACCATATTCTATACTATATACCACTATTAACCATATTCTCTACAATGTACCACTATACACCATATTCTATACTATGTACCTCTATACACCATATTCTATACTATATACCACTATACACCACATCCTATACTATGTACCATTATTCAGCTCTACACCACAATCTTTACTATGTACCACAATACACCATATTCTATACTATGTACCACTATACAGCTCTACACCACATTCTACACTGTGTTCCACTATACAACACATTCTATACTATAGGTGAATAGTGGTACATGGTATAGAATATGGGTTAGCCCTGTATAGTGGTGTATAGTATAGAATATGTTGTATAGTGGTACATAGTATAGAAAATGGTGTATAGTGGTATATAGTATAGAATATGGTGTATAGTGGTACATAGTACAGAATATTGTGTATAGTGGTACATAGCATAGAATATGGTGTATAGTGGTATATTGTTTTGAATTTGAAGTAGAGCTGTATAGTGGTACATAGTATAGAATATGGTGTATATTGGTACATAGTATAGAATATGGTGTATAGTACATAGTATAGAATATGGTGTATAGTACATAGTATAGAATATGGTGTATAGTGGTACATGGTATAGAATATGGGGTAGCCCTGTATAGTGGTATATAGAATAGAATATGTTGTACAGTGGTACATAGTATAGAATATAGTGTATAGTGGTACATAGTGTAGAATATGGTGTATAGTGGTACATAGTATAGGATGTGGTGTAGAGCTGTATATTGGTACATAGTGTAGAATATGGTGTATAGTGGTACATAGTATAGAACGTGGGGTAGAGCTGTTAAGTGGTACATAGTATAGAATATGGTGTATAGTGGTACATAGTATAGAATATGGTGTTTAGAGGTTCATAGTGTAGAATGTGGTTTACAGTTGTATAATGGTACATACTATAGAATGTGGTATAAAGTTGTATAGTGGTACATAGTCTAGAATATGGTGTATAGTAGCATATAGTATAGAATATGGTATAGAGCTGTATTGTGGTATATAGTATAGAATATGTTGTAGAGCTGTAAAGTGGTACATAGTATAGAATATGGTGTAGAGCTGTATAGTGGTACATAGTATACAATATGGTGGATAGTGGTATATAGTATAGAATATGGTGTAGAGCTGTAAAGTGGTGCATAGTATAGTGTATTGTGTATAGTGATACATAGCATAGAATATGGTGTAGAGCTGTATAGTGGTATGTAGTATAGAATATGGTGTATAGTGCTAAATAGTATAGAATATGGTGTATAGTGGTATATAGTATAGAATGTGGTGTAGAGCTGTATAGAGGTACATAGTATAGCATATGGTGTATAGTGGTACATAGTATAAAATATGGTGTTTAGAGGTACATAGTATAGAATATGGTGTATAGTGGTACATAGTATAGAATGTGGTGTATAGTGGTGCATAGTGGTACATAGTATAGAGTGTGGTGTAGTGGTACATAGTATAGAATGTGGTGTATAGTGGTATATGGTGTAGAGCTGTATAGTGCTACATAGTATAGAATGTGGTGTATAGTAGTACATAGTATAGAATACGGTGTAGAGCTGTTTAGTTGGACATAGTATAGAATGTGGTGTAGAGCTGTATAGTGGTACATAGTATAGAATATGGTGTATAGTGGTACATAGTATAGAATGTGTTGTAGAGCTGTATAGTGGTACATAGTATAGAATGTGGTGTATAGTGGTTCATAGTATAGAATATGGTGTACAGTGGTACATAGTATAGAATATGGTGTAGAGCTGTATAGTTGTACATAGTATAGAATATGGTGTAGAGCTGTATTGTGGTACATAGTATAGAATATGGTGTATAGTGGTACATAGTATAGAATGTGGTGAAGAGCTGTATAGTGGTACATAGTATAGAATATGGTGTATAGTGGTACATAGTATAGAATGTGGTTTAGAGCTGTATAATGGTACATAGTATAGAATGTGATATAAAGCTGTATAGTGGTACATAGTATAGAATATGGTGTATAGTTTTATATAGTATAGAATATGGTATAGAGCTCTACTGTGCTACATAGTATAGAATATGGTGTAGAGCTGTATAGTGGTAAATAGTATAGAATATGGTGTATAGTGGTACATAGTATAGAATGTGGTGTTTTGTGGTACATAGTATAGAATATGGTGTATAGTGGTACATAGTATAGAATATGGTGTATAGAGGTACATAGTATAGAATATGGTACATAGTATAGAATGTTGTGTAGAGCTGTATAGTGGTTTATAGTATAGAATATTGTGTATAGTGGTAAATAATATAGAATGTATTGTATAGTGGTACATAGTATAGAATTTGGTGTAGAGCTGTATAGTGGTACATAGTATAGAATGTGGTGTATAGTGGTACATAGTATAGAATATGGTGTATAGTGGTACATAGTATAGAATGTTGTGTAGAGCTGAATAGTGGTTTATAGTATAGAATGTGGTGTATAGTGGTACATATTATAGAATGTGGTATAAAGCTGTATAATGGTACATAGTATAGAATATGGTGTATAGTGGTACATAGTATAGAATGTGGTGTAGAGCTGTATAGTGGTACATAGTATAGAATGTGGTGTATAGTGGTACATAGTAAAGAACATAGTGTATAGAGGTACAAAGTATAGAATATGGTGCATAGTGGTACATAGTATAAAATGTGGTGTATAGTGAGTGGTACATAGTATAGAATATGGTGTATAGAGGTACATAGTATAGAATATGGTGTATAGAGGTACATAGTATAGAATATGGTGTATAGTGGTACATATTCTTGAATATGGTGTATAGTTGTACATAGTATAGAATGTGTTGTTGAGCTGTATAGTGGTACATAGTATAGAATATGGTGTATAGTGATACATAGTATAGAATGTGGTGAAGAGCTGTGTAGTGGAATATAGTATAGAATGTGGTATGTAGTGCTACATAGTATAGAATATGGTGTATAGTGGTACTTAGTATAGAATGTGGTGTATAGTGGTATATAGTATAGAATATGGTGTAGAGCTGTACAGTGGTACATAGTATAGAAAGTGGAATAGAGCTGTATAGTGGTACATAGCATAGAATATGGTGTAGAGGTGTACAGTAGTAGATAGTATAGAATATGGTGTAGAGCTGTATAGTGGTTCATAGTATAGAATATGGTGTATAGTGGTACAGAGTATAGAATATGGGGTAGAGCTGAATAGTTGTATATAGTATAGAATATGGTGTATAGTGGTACATTGTATAGAATATGGTGTATAGTGGTATATAGTATAGAATATGGTGTATAGAGGTACATAATATAGAATATGGTGTATAGAGGTACATTGTATAGAATGTGGTGTATAGTGGTACATAGTATAGAATATGGTGTAAAGTGGTACATAGTATAGAGTATGGTGTATAGTGGTACAGAGTAAATAATATGGTGAAGAGCTGTATAGAGGTACATAGTATAGAATAAGGTGTATAGTGCCACATAGTATAGAATGTGGTGTATAGTGGTACATAGTATAAATTATGGTGTATAGAGGTACATAGTATAGAATATGGTATATAGTCAAACATAGTCTAGAATGTGGTGTATAGTGGTACATAGAATATGGTGTTTAGTGGTACATAGTATAGAATGTGGTGTAGAGCTGTATAGTGGTACATAGTAAAGAATGTGGTGTATAGTGGTACATAATATAGAATGTGGTGTAGAGCTGTATAATGGTACATAGTATAGAATGTTGTGTATAGTGGTACATAGTATAGAATATGGTGTATAGAATTACATAGTATATAATATGTTGTATAGTGGTACATAGTCTAGAATGTGGTGTATAGTGGTACATAGAATATGGTGTTTAGTGGTATATAGTATTGAATGTGGTGTAGAGCTGTATAGTGGTACATAGTATAGAATGTGGTGTATAGTGGTACATAGTATAGAATATGGTGTTTTGTGGTACATAGTATAAAATATGGTGTATAGTGGTACATAGTATAGAATATGGTGTATAGAGGTACATAGTATAGAATAAGGTGTATAGTGCTACATAGTGTAGAATATGGTGTATAGTCAGACATAGTCTAGAATGTGGTGTATAGTGGTACATAGAATATGGTGTTTAGTGGCACATAGTATAGAATGTGGTGTAGAGCTGTATAGTGGTACATAGTATAGAATGTGGTGTATAGTGGTACATAATATAGAATGTGGTGTAGAGCTGTATAATGGTACATAGTATAGAATGTGGTGTATAGTGGTACATAGTATAGAATATGGTGTATAGAATTACAAAGTATAGAATATGTTGTATAGTGGTACATAGTATAGAAAGTGGTGTATAGTGGTACATAGTAAAGAATATGGTGTACAGTGGTACATAGTATAGAATGTGGTGTAGAGATGTATAGTGGTACATAGTATAGAATATGGTGTAGAGCTGTATAGTAGTACATAGTATAGAATGTGGTATATAGTGGTACATAGTATAGAACATAATGTATAGAGGTACAAAGTATAGAATATGGTGTATAGTGGTATATAGTATAGAATGTGGTCTATAGTGTTACATTTTATAGAATATGGTGTATAGTGGTACATAGTATAGAATGTTGTGTAGAGCTGTAGAGTGGTTTATAGTATAGAATGTGGTATATAGTGGTACATAGTATAGAATATCGTGTATAGTGGTACATAGTATAGAATGTTGTGTAGAGCTGTATAGTGGTTTATAGTATAGAATGTGGTGTATAGTAGTACATATTATAGAATATTGTATAAAGCTGTATAATGGTACATAGTATAGAATATGGTGTATAGAGGTACATAGTATAGAATATGGTGTATAGTTGTACATAGTATAGAATGTGGTGTAGAGCTGTATAGTGGTACATAGTATAGCATATGGTGTATAGTGGTACATAGTATAAAATATGGTGTTTAGAGGTACATAGTATAGAATATGGTGTATAGTGGTACATAGTATAGAATGTGGTGTATAGTGGTGCACAGTGGTACATAGTATAGAGTGTGGTGTAGTGGTACATAGTATAGAATGTGGGGTATAGTGGTATATGGTGTAGAGCTGTATAGTAGTACATAGTATAGAATACGGTGTAGAGCTGTATAGTGGTACATAGTATAGAATATGGTGTATAGTGGTACATAGTATAGAATGTGTTGTAGAGCTGTATAGTGGTACATAGTATAGAATGTGGTGTATAGTGGTTCATAGTATAGAATATGGTGTACAGTGGTACATAGTATAGAATATGGTGTAGAGCTGTATAGTTGTACATAGTATAGAATATGGTGTAGAGCTGTATTGTGGTACATAGTATAGAATATGGTGTATAGTGGTACATAGTATAGAATGTGGTGTAGAGCTGTATAGTGGTACATAGTATAGAATATGGTGTATAGTGGTACATAGTATAGAATGTGGTTTAGAGCTGTATAATGGTACATAGTATAGAATGTGATATAAAGCTGTATAGTGGTACATAGTATAGAATATGTTGTATAGTTTTATATAGTATAGAATATGGTATAGAGCTCTACTGTGGTACATAGTATAGAATATGGTGTAGAGCTGTATAGTGGTAAAAAGTATAGAATATGGTGTATAGTGGTACATAGTATAGAATGTGGTGTATTGTGGTACATAGTATAGAATATGGTGTAGAGGTGTACAGTGGTAGATAGTATAGAATATGGTGTAGAGCTGTATAGTGGTTCATAGTATAGAATATGGTGTATAGTGGTACAGAGTATAGAATATGGGGTAGAGCTGAATAGTTGTATATAGTATAGAATATGGTGTATAGTGGTACATTGTATAGGATATGGTGTATAGTGGTATATAGTATAGAATATGGTGTATAGAGGTACATAATATAGAATATGGTGTATAGAGGTACATTGTATAGAATGTGGTGTATAGTGGTACATAGTATAGAATATGGTGTAAAGTGGTACATAGTATAGAGTATGGTGTATAGTGGTACAGAGTAAATAATATGGTGAAGAGCTGTATAGAGGTACATAGTATAGAATAAGGTGTATAGTGCCACATAGTATAGAATGTGGTGTATAGTGGTACATAGTATAAATTATGGTGTATAGAGGTACATAGTATAGAATATGGTATATAGTCAAACATAGTCTAGAATGTGGTGTATAGTGGTACATAGAATATGGTGTTTAGTGGTACATAGTATAGAATGTGGTGTACAGCTGTATAGTGGTACATAGTAAAGAATGTGGTGTATAGTGGTACATAATATAGAATGTGGTGTAGAGCTGTATAATGGTACATAGTATAGAATGTTGTGTATAGTGGTACATAGTATAGAATATGGTGTATAGAATTACATAGTATATAATATGTTGTATAGTGGTACATAGTCTAGAATGTGGTGTATAGTGGTACATAGAATATGGTGTTTAGTGGTATATAGTATTGAATGTGGTGTAGAGCTGTATAGTGGTACATAGTATAGAATGTGGTGTATAGTGGTACATAGTATAGAATATGGTGTTTTGTGGTACATAGTATAAAATATGGTGTATAGTGGTACATAGTATAGAATATGGTGTATAGAGGTAGATAGTATAGAATAAGGTGTATAGTGCTACATAGTGTAGAATATGGTGTATAGTCAGACATAGTCTAGAATGTGGTGTATAGTGGTACATAGAATATGGTGTTTAGTGGCACATAGTATAGAATGTGGTGTAGAGCTGTATAGTGGTACATAGTATAGAATGTGGTGTATAGTGGTACATAATATAGAATGTGGTGTAGAGCTGTATAATGGTACATAGTATAGAATGTGTTGTATAGTGGTACATAGTATAGAATATGGTGTATAGAATTACAAAGTATAGAATATGTTGTATAGTGGTACATAGTATAGAAAGTGGTGTATAGTGGTACATAGTAAAGAATATGGTGTACAGTGGTACATAGTATAGAATGTGGTGTAGAGATGTATAGTGGTACATAGTATAGAATATGGTGTAGAGCTGTATAGTAGTACATAGTATAGAATGTGGTATATAGTGGTACATATTATAGAACATAATGTATAGAGGTACAAAGTATAGAATATGGTGTATAGTGGTATATAGTATAGAATGTGGTCTATAGTGTTACATTTTATAGAATATGGTGTATAGTGGTACATAGTATAGAATGTTGTGTAGAGCTGTAGAGTGGTTTATAGTATAGAATGTGGTATATAGTGGTACATAGTATAGAATATCGTGTATAGTGGTACATAGTATAGAATGTTGTGTAGGCTGTATAGTGGTTTATAGTATAGAATGTGGTGTATAGTAGTACATATTATAGAATGTTGTATAAAGCTGTATAATGGTACATAGTATAGAATATGGTGTATAGAGGTACATGGTATAGAATATGGTGTATAGTTGTACATAGTATAGAATGTGGTGTAGAACTGTATAGTGGTACATAGTATAGCATATGGTGTATAGTGGTACATAGTATAAAATATGGTGTTTAGAGGTACATAGTATAGAATATGGTGTATAGTGGTACATAGTATAGAATGTGGTGTATAGTGGTGCACAGTGGTACATAGTATAGAGTGTGGTGTAGTGGTACATAGTATAGAATGTGGGGTATAGTGGTATATGGTGTAGAGCTGTATAGTAGTACATAGTATAGAATATGGTGTAGAGCTGTATAGTTGGACATAGTATAGAATGTGGTGTAGAGCTGTATAGTGGTACATAGTATAGAATATGGTGTATAGTGGTACATAGTATAGAATGTGTTGTAGAGCTGTATAGTGGTACATAGTATAGAATGTGGTGTATAGTGGTTCATAGTATAGAATATGGTGTACAGTGGTACATAGTATAGAATATGGTGTAGAGCTGTATAGTTGTACATAGTATAGAATATGGTGTAGAGCTGTATTGTGGTACATAGTATAGAATATGGTGTATAGTGGTACATAGTATAGAATGTGGTGTAGAGCTGTATAGTGGTACATAGTATAGAATATGGTGTATAGTGGTACATAGTATAGAATGTGGATTAGAGCTGTATAATGGTACATAGTATAGAATGTGATATAAAGCTGTATAGTGGTACATAGTATAGAATATGGTGTATAGTTTTATATAGTATAGAATATGGTATAGAGCTCTACTGTGGTACATAGTATAGAATGTGGTGTAGAGCTGTATAGTGGTAAATAGTATAGAATATGGTGTATAGTGGTACATAGTATAGAATGTGGTGTATTGTGGTACATAGTATAGAATTTGGTGTATAGTGGTACATAATATAGAATATGGTGTATAGAGGTACATAGTATAGAATATGGTACATAGTATAGAATGTTGTGTAGAGCTGTATAGTGGTTTATAGTATAGAATATTGTGTATAGTGGTAAATAGTATAGAATGTGTTGTATAGTGGTACATAGTATAGAATTTGGTGTAGAGCTGTATAGTGGTACATAGCATAGAATGTGGTGTATAGTGGTACATAGTATAGAATATGGTGTATAGTGGTACATAGTATAGAATGTTGTGTAGAGCTGTATAGTGGTTTATAGTATAGAATGTGGTGTATAGTGGTACCTATTATAGAATGTGGTATAAAGCTGTATAATGGTACATAGTATAGAATATGGTGTATAGAGGTACATAGTATAGAATATGGTGTATAGTGGTACATAGTATAGAATGTGGTGTAGAGCTGTATAGTGGTACATAGTATAGAATGTGGTGTATAGTGGTACATAGTAAAGAACATAGTGTATAGAGGTACAAAGTATAGAATATGGTGCATAGTGGTACATAGTATAAAATGTGGTGTATAGTGAGAGGTACATAGTATAGAATATGGTGTATAGAGGTACATAGTATAGAATATGGTGTATAGAGGTACATAGTATAGAATATGGTGTATAGTGGTACATAGTCTTGAATATGGTGTATAGTTGTACATAGTATAGAATGTGTTGTTGAGCTGTATAGTGGTACATAGTATAGAATATGGTGTATAGTGGTACATAGTATAGAATGTGGTGAAGAGCTGTGTAGTGGTATATAGTATAGAATGTGGTATGTAGTGCTACATAATTATAGAATATGGTGTATAGTGGTACTTAGTATAGAATGTGGTGTATAGTGGTATATAGTATAGAATATGGTGTAGAGCTGTACAGTGGTACATAGTATAGAAAGTGGAATAGAGCTGTATAGTGGTACATAGCATAGAATATGGTGTAGAGGTGTATAGTGGTAGATAGTATAGAATATGGTGTAGAGCTGTATAGTGGTTCATTGTATAGAATATGGTGTATAGTGGTACAGAGTATAGAATATGGGGTAGAGCTGAATAGTTGTATATAGTATAGAATATGGTGTATAGTGGTACATTGTATAGATATGGAGTATAGTGGTATATAGTATAGAATATGGTGTATAGAGGTACATAATATAGAATATGGTGTATAGAGGTACATTGTATAGAATGTGGTGTATAGTGGTACATAGTATAGAATATGGTGTAAAGTGGTACATAGTATAGAGTATGGTGTATAGTGGTACAGAGTAAATAATATGGTGAAGAGCTGTATAGAGGTACATAGTATAGAATAAGGTGTATAGTGCCACATAGTATAGAATGTGGTGTATAGTGGTACATAGTATAAATTATGGTGTATAGAGGTACATAGTATAGAATATGGTATATAGTCAAACATATTCTAGAATGTGGTGTATAGTGGTACATAGAATATGGTGTTTAGTGGTACATAGTATAGAATGTGGTGTACAGCTGTATAGTGGTACATAGTAAAGAATGTGGTGTATAGTGGTACATAATATAGAATGTGGTGTAGAGCTGTATAATGGTACATAGTATAGAATGTTGTGTATAGTGGTACATAGTATAGAATATGGTGTATAGAATTACATAGTATATAATATGTTGTATAGTGGTACATAGTCTAGAATGTGGTGTATAGTGGTACATAGAATATGGTGTTTAGTGGTATATAGTATTGAATGTGGTGTAGAGCTGTATAGTGGTACATAGTATAGAATGTGGTGTATAGTGGTACATAGTATAGAATATGGTGTTTTGTGGTACATAGTATAAAATATGGTGTATAGTGGTACATAGTATAGAATATGGTGTATAGAGGTACATAGTATAGAATAAGGTGTATAGTGCTACATAGTGTAGAATATGGTGTATAGTCAGACATAGTCTAGAATGTGGTGTATAGTGGTACATAGAATATGGTGTTTAGTGGCACATAGTATAGAATGTGGTGTAGAGCTGTATAGTGGTACATAGTATAGAATGTGGTGTATAGTGGTACATAATATAGAATGTGGTGTAGAGCTGTATAATGGTACATAGTATAGAATGTGTTGTATAGTGGTACATAGTATAGAATATGGTGTATAGAATTACAAAGTATAGAATATGTTGTATAGTGGTACATAGTATAGAAAGTGGTGTATAGTGGTACATAGTAAAGAATATGGTGTACAGTGGTACATAGTATAGAATGTGGTGTAGAGATGTATAGTGGTACATAGTATAGAATATGGTGTAGAGCTGTATAGTAGTACATAGTATAGAATGTGGTATATAGTGGTACATAGTATAGAACATAATGTATAGAGGTACAAAGTATAGAATATGGTGTATAGTGGTATATAGTATAGAATGTGGTCTATAGTGTTACATTTTATAGAATATGGTGTATAGTGGTACATAGTATAGAATGTTGTGTAGAGCTGTAGAGTGGTTTATAGTATAGAATGTGGTGTATAGTAGTACATATTATAGAATGTTGTATAAAGCTGTATAATGGTACATAGTATAGAATATGGTGTATAGAGGTACATGGTATAGAATATGGTGTATAGTTGTACATAGTATAGAATGTGGTGTAGAACTGTATAGTGGTACATAGTATAGCATATGGTGTATAGTGGTACATAGTATAAAATATGGTGTTTAGAGGTACATAGTATAGAATATGGTGTATAGTGGTACATAGTATAGAATGTGGTGTATAGTGGTGCACAGTGGTACATAGTATAGAGTGTGGTGTACAGCTGTATAGTGGTACATAGTAAAGAATGTGGTGTATAGTGGTACATAATATAGAATGTGGTGTAGAGCTGTATAATGGTACATAGTATAGAATGTTGTGTATAGTGGTACATAGTATAGAATATGGTGTATAGAATTACATAGTATATAATATGTTGTATAGTGGTACATAGTCTAGAATGTGGTGTATAGTGGTACATAGAATATGGTGTTTAGTGGTATATAGTATTGAATGTGGTGTAGAGCTGTATAGTGGTACATAGTATAGAATGTGGTGTATAGTGGTACATAGTATAGAATATGGTGTTTTGTGGTACATAGTATAAAATATGGTGTATAGTGGTACATAGTATAGAATATGGTGTATAGAGGTACATAGTATAGAATAAGGTGTATAGTGCTACATAGTGTAGAATATGGTGTATAGTCAGACATAGTCTAGAATGTGGTGTATAGTGGTACATAGAATATGGTGTTTAGTGGCACATAGTATAGAATGTGGTGTAGAGCTGTATAGTGGTACATAGTATAGAATGTGGTGTATAGTGGTACATAATATAGAATGTGGTGTAGAGCTGTATAATGGTACATAGTATAGAATGTGTTGTATAGTGGTACATAGTATAGAATATGGTGTATAGAATTACAAAGTATAGAATATGTTGTATAGTGGTACATAGTATAGAAAGTGGTGTATAGTGGTACATAGTAAAGAATATGGTGTACAGTGGTACATAGTATAGAATGTGGTGTAGAGATGTATAGTGGTACATAGTATAGAATATGGTGTAGAGCTGTATAGTAGTACATAGTATAGAATGTGGTATATAGTGGTACATAGTATAGAACATAATGTATAGAGGTACAAAGTATAGAATATGGTGTATAGTGGTATATAGTATAGAATGTGGTCTATAGTGTTACATTTTATAGAATATGGTGTATAGTGGTACATAGTATAGAATGTTGTGTAGAGCTGTAGAGTGGTTTATAGTATAGAATGTGGTATATAGTGGTACATAGTATAGAATATCGTGTATAGTGGTACATAGTATAGAATGTTGTGTAGGCTGTATAGTGGTTTATAGTATAGAATGTGGTGTATAGTAGTACATATTATAGAATGTTGTATAAAGCTGTATAATGGTACATAGTATAGAATATGGTGTATAGAGGTACATGGTATAGAATATGGTGTATAGTTGTACATAGTATAGAATGTGGTGTAGAACTGTATAGTGGTACATAGTATAGCATATGGTGTATAGTGGTACATAGTATAAAATATGGTGTTTAGAGGTACATAGTATAGAATATGGTGTATAGTGGTACATAGTATAGAATGTGGTGTATAGTGGTGCACAGTGGTACATAGTATAGAGTGTGGTGTAGTGGTACATAGTATAGAATATGGGGTATAGTGGTATATGGTGTAGAGCTGTATAGTAGTACATAGTATAGAATACGGTGTAGAGCTGTATAGTTGGACATAGTATAGAATGTGGTGTAGAGCTGTATAGTGGTACATAGTATAGAATATGGTGTATAGTGGTACATAGTATAGAATGTGTTGTAGAGCTGTATAGTGGTACATAGTATAGAATGTGGTGTATAGTGGTTCATAGTATAGAATATGGTGTACAGTGGTACATAGTATAGAATATGGTGTAGAGCTGTATAGTTGTACATAGTATAGAATATGGTGTAGAGCTGTATTGTGGTACATAGTATAGAATATGGTGTATAGTGGTACATAGTATAGAATGTGGTGTAGAGCTGTATAGTGGTACATAGTATAGAATATGGTGTATAGTGGTACATAGTATAGAATGTGGATTAGAGCTGTATAATGGTACATAGTATAGAATGTGATATAAAGCTGTATAGTGGTACATAGTATAGAATATGGTGTATAGTTTTATATAGTATAGAATATGGTATAGAGCTCTACTGTGGTACATAGTATAGAATGTGGTGTAGAGCTGTATAGTGGTAAATAGTATAGAATATGGTGTATAGTGGTACATAGTATAGAATGTGGTGTATTGTGGTACATAGTTTAGAATTTGGTGTATAGTGGTACATAATATAGAATATGGTGTATAGAGGTACATAGTATAGAATATGGTACATAGTATAGAATGTTGTGTAGAGCTGTATAGTGGTTTATAGTATAGAATATTGTGTATAGTGGTAAATAGTATAGAATGTGTTGTATAGTGGTACATAGTATAGAATTTGGTGTAGAGCTGTATAGTGGTAAATAGTATAGAATATGGTGTATAGTGGTACATAGTATAGAATGTGGTGTATTGTGGTACATAGTATAGAATGTGGTGTATAGTGGTACATAGTATAGAATATGGTGTATAGTGGTACATAGTATAGAATGTTGTGTAGAGCTGTATAGTGGTTTATAGTATAGAATGTGGTGTATAGTGGTACCTATTATAGAATGTGGTATAAAGCTGTATAATGGTACATAGTATAGAATATGGTGTATAGAGGTACATAGTATAGAATATGGTGTATAGTGGTACATAGTATAGAATGTGGTGTAGAGCTGTATAGTGGTACATAGTATAGAATGTGGTGTATAGTGGTACATAGTAAAGAACATAGTGTATAGAGGTACAAAGTATAGAATATGGTGCATAGTGGTACATAGTATAAAATGTGGTGTATAGTGAGAGGTACATAGTATAGAATATGGTGTATAGAGGTACATAGTATAGAATATGGTGTATAGAGGTACATAGTATAGAATATGGTGTATAGTGGTACATAGTCTTGAATATGGTGTATAGTTGTACATAGTATAGAATGTGTTGTTGAGCTGTATAGTGGTACATAGTATAGAATATGGTGTATAGTGGTACATAGTATAGAATGTGGTGAAGAGCTGTGTAGTGGTATATAGTATAGAATGTGGTATGTAGTGCTACATAATTATAGAATATGGTGTATAGTGGTACTTAGTATAGAATGTGGTGTATAGTGGTATATAGTATAGAATATGGTGTAGAGCTGTACAGTGGTACATAGTATAGAAAGTGGAATAGAGCTGTATAGTGGTACATAGCATAGAATATGGTGTAGAGGTGTATAGTGGTAGATAGTATAGAATATGGTGTAGAGCTGTATAGTGGTTCATAGTATAGAATATGGTGTATAGTGGTACAGAGTATAGAATATGGGGTAGAGCTGAATAGTTGTATATAGTATAGAATATGGTGTATAGTGGTACATTGTATAGATATGGAGTATAGTGGTATATAGTATAGAATATGGTGTATAGAGGTACATAATATAGAATATGGTGTATAGAGGTACATTGTATAGAATGTGGTGTATAGTGGTACATAGTATAGAATATGGTGTAAAGTGGTACATAGTATAGAGTATGGTGTATAGTGGTACAGAGTAAATAATATGGTGAAGAGCTGTATAGAGGTACATAGTATAGAATAAGGTGTATAGTGCCACATAGTATAGAATGTGGTGTATAGTGGTACATAGTATAAATGATGGTGTATAGAGGTACATAGTATAGAATATGGTATATAGTCAAACATAGTCTAGAATGTGGTGTATAGTGGTACATAGAATATGGTGTTTAGTGGTACATAGTATAGAATGTGGTGTAGAGCTGTATAGTGGTACATAGTAAAGAATGTGGTGTATATTGGTACATAATATAGAATGTGGTGTAGAGCTGTATAATGGTACATAGTATAGAATGTTGTGTATAGTGGTACATAGTATAGAATATGGTGTATAGAATTACATAGTATATAATATGTTGTATAGTGGTACATAGTCTAGAATGTGGTGTATAGTGGTACATAGAATATGGTGTTTAGTGGTACATAGTATAGAATGTGGGGTAGAGCTGTATAGTGGTACATAGTATAGAATGTGGTGTATAGTGGTACATAGTATAGAATATGGTGTTTTGTGGTACATAGTATAAAATATGGTGTATAGTGGTACATAGTATAGAATATGGTGTATAGAGGTACATAGTGTAGAATATGGTGTATAGTCAGACATAGTCTAGAATGTGGTGTATAGTGGTACATAGAATATGGTGTTTAGTGGCGCATAGTATAGAATGTGGTGTAGAGCTGTATAGTGGTACATAGTATAGAATGTGGTGTATAGTGGTACATAATATAGAATGTGGTGTAGAGCTGTATAATGGTACATAGTATAGAATGTGGTGTATAGTGGTACATAGTATAGAATATGGTGTATAGAATTACAAAGTATAGAATATGTTGTATAGTGGTACATAGTATAGAAAGTGGTGTAGAGATGTATAGTGGTACACAGTATAGAATATTGTGTAGAGCTGTATAGTAGTACATAGTATAGAATGTGGTATATAGTGGTACATAGTATAGAACACAATGTATAGAGGTACAAAGTTAATAATATGGTTTATAGTGGTATATAGTATAGAATGTGGTCTATAGTGTTACATTTTATAGAATATGGTGTATAGTGGTACATAGTATAGAATGTTGTGTAGAGCTGTAGAGTGGTTTATAGTAAAGAATGTGGTATATAGTGGTACATAGTATAGAATATTGTGTATAGTGGTACATAGTATAGAATGTTGTGTAGAGCTGTATAGTGGTTTATAGTATAGAATGTGGTGTATAGTAGTACATATTATAGAATGTTGTATAAAGCTGTATAATGGTACATAGTATAGAATATGGTGTATAGAGGTACATAGTATAGAATATGGTGTATAGTTGTACATAGTATAGAATGTGGTGTAGAGCTGTATAGTGGTACATAGAATAGCATATGGTGTATAGTGGTACATAGTTTAAAATATGGTGTTTAGAGGTACATAGTATAGAATATGGTGTATAGTGGTACATAGTATAGAATGTGGTGTATAGTGGTGCATAGTGGTACATAGTATAGAGTGTGGTGTAGTGGTACATAGTATAGAATGTGGTGTATAGTGGTATATGGTGTAGAGCTGTATAGTGGTACATAGTATAGAATGTGGTGTATAGTAGTACATAGTATAGAATACGGTGTAGAGCTGTATAGTTGGACATAGTATAGAATGTGGTGTAGAGCTGTATAGTGGTACATAGTATAGAATATGGTGTATAGTGGTACATAGTATAGAATGTGTTGTAGAGCTGTAAAGTGGTACATAGTATAGAATGTGGTGTATAGTGGTTCATAGTATAGAATATGGTGTACAGTGGTACATAGTATAGAATATGGTGTAGAGCTGTATAGTGGTACATAGTATAGAATATGGTGTATAGTGGTACATAGTATAGAATGGGGTTTAGAGCTGTATAATGGTACATAGTATAGAATGTGATATAAAGCTGTATAGTGGTACATAGTATATAATATGGTGTATAGTTTTATATAGTATAGAATATGGTATAGAGCTCTACTGTGGTACATAGTATAGAATATGGTGTAGAGCTGTATAGTGGTAAATAGTATAGAATATGGTGTATAGTGGTACATAGTATAGAATGTGGTGTATTGTGGTACATAGTATAGAATATGGTGTATAGTGGTACATAGTATAGAATATGGTGTATAGAGGTACATAGTATAGAATATGGTACATAGTATAGAATGTTGTGTAAAGCTGTATAGTGGTTTATAGTATAGATTATTGTGTATAGTGGTAAATAGTATAGAATGTGTTGTATCGTGGTACATAGTATAGAATTTGGTGTAGAGCTGTATAGTGGTACATAGTATAGAATGTGGTGTATAGTGGTACATAGTATAGAATATAGTGTATAGTGGTACATAGTATAGAATGATGTGTAGAGCTGTATAGTGGTTTATAGTATAGAATGTGGTGTATAGTGGTACATATTATAGAATGTGGTATAAAGCTGTATAATGGTACATAGTATAGAATATGGTGTATAGAGGTACATAGTATAGAATATGGTGTATAGTGGTACATAGTATAGAATGTGGTGTAGAGCTGTATAGTGGTACATAGTATAGAATGTGGTGTATAGTGGTACATAGTAAAGAACATAATGTATAGAGGTACAAAGTATAGAATATGGTGCATAGTGGTACATAGAATAAAATGTGGCGTATAGTGAGTGGTACATAGTATAGAATATGGTGTATAGAGGTACATAGTATAGAATATGGTGTATAGAGGTACATAGTATAGAATATGGTGTATAGTGGTACATAGTCTTGAAAATGGTGTATAGTTGTACATAGTATAGAATGTGTTGTTGAGCTGTATAGTGGTACATAGTATAGAATATGGTATATAGTGGTACATAGTATAGAATATGGTGAAGAGCTGTGTAGTGGTATATAGTATAGAATGTGGTATGTAGTGCTACATAGTAAAGAATATGGTGTATAGTGGTACTTAGTATAGAATGTGGTGTATAGTGGTATATAGTATAGAATATGGTGTAGAGCTGTACAGTGGTACATAGTATAGAAAGTGGAATAGAGCTGTATAGTGGTACATAGCATAGAATATGGTGTAGAGGTGTATAGTGGTAGATAGTATAGAATATGGTGTAGAGCTGTATAGTGGTTCATAGTATAGAATATGGTGTATAGTGGTACAGAGTATAGAATCTGGGGTAGAGCTGAAAAGTTGTATATAGTATAGAATGTGGTATATAGTGGTACATAGTATAGAACATAATGTATAGAGGTACAAAGTTAAGAATATGGTGTATAGTGGTATATAGTATAGAATGTGGTCTATAGTGTTACATTTTATAGAATATGGTGTATAGTGGTACATAGTATAGAATGTTGTGTAGAGCTGTAGAGTGGTTTATAGTATAGAATTTGGTATATAGTGGTACATAGTATAGAATATCGTGTATAGTGGTACATAGTATAGAATGTTGTGTAGAGCTGTATAGTGGTTTATAGTATAGAATGTGGTATATAGTAGTACATATTATAGAATGTTGTATAAATCTGTATAATGGTACATAGTATAGAAAATGGTGTATAGAGGTACATAGTATAGAATATGGTGTATAGTTGTACATAGTATAGAATGTGGTGTAGAGCTGTATAGTGGTACATAGTATAGCATATGGTGTATAGTGGTACATAGTATAAAATATGGTGTTTAGAGGTACATAGTATAGAATATGGTGTATAGTGGTACATAGTATAGAATGTGGTGTATAGTGGTGCATAGTGGTACATAGTATAGAGTGTGGTGTAGTGGTACATATTATAGAATGTGGTGTATAGTGGTATATGGTGTAGAGCTGTATAGTGGTACATAGTATAGAATGTGGTGTATAGTAGTACATAGTATAGAATACGGTGTAGAGCTGTATAGTTGGACATAGTATAGAATGTGGTGTAGAGCTGTATAGTGGTTTATAGTATAGAATGTGGTGTATAGTAGTACATATTATAGAATGTTGTATAAAGCTGTATAATGGTACATAGTATAGAATATGGTGTATAGAGGTACATAGTATAGAATATGGTGTATAGTTGTACATAGTATAGAATGTGGTGTAGAGCTGTACAGTGGTACATAGTATAGAAAGTGGAATAGAGCTGTATAGTGGTACATAGTATAGAATGTGGGGTATAGTGGTATATGGTGTAGAGCTGTATAGTAGTACATAGTATAGAATACGGTGTAGAGCTGTATAGTGGTACATAGTATAGAATATGGTGTATAGTGGTACATAGTATAGAATGTGTTGTAGAGCTGTATAGTGGTACATAGTATAGATTGTGGTGTATAGTGGTTCATAGTATAGAATATGGTGTACAGTGGTACATAGTATAGAATATGGTGTAGAGCTGTATAGTTGTACATAGTATAGAATATGGTGTAGAGCTGTATTGTGGTACATAGTATAGAATATGGTGTATAGTGGTACATAGTATAGAATGTGGTGTAGAGCTGTATAGTGGTACATAGTATAGAATATGGTGTATAGTGGTACATAGTATAGAATGTGGTTTAGAGCTGTATAATGGTACATAGTATAGAATGTGATATAAAGCTGTATAGTGGTACATAGTATAGAATATGTTGTATAGTTTTATATAGTATAGAATATGGTATAGAGCTCTACTGTGGTACATAGTATAGAATATGGTGTAGAGCTGTATAGTGGTAAATAGTATAGAATATGGTGTATAGTGGTACATAGAATAGAATGTGGTGTATTGTGGTACATAGTATAGAATATGGTGTAGAGGTGTACAGTGGTAGATAGTATAGAATATGGTGTAGAGCTGTATAGTGGTTCATAGTATAGAATATGGTGTATAGTGGTACAGAGTATAGAATATGGGGTAGAGCTGAATAGTTGTATATAGTATAGAATATGGTGTATAGTGGTACATTGTATAGAATATGGTGTATAGTGGTATATAGTATAGAATATGGTGTATAGAGGTACATAATATAGAATATGGTGTATAGAGGTACATTGTATAGAATGTGGTGTATAGTGGTACATAGTATAGAATATGGTGTAAAGTGGTACATAGTATAGAGTATGGTGTATAGTGGTACAGAGTAAATAATATGGTGAAGAGCTGTATAGAGGTACATAGTATAGAATAAGGTGTATAGTGCAACATAGTATAGAATGTGGTGTATAGTGGTACATAGTATAAATTATGGTGTATAGAGGTACATAGTATAGAATATGGTATATAGTCAAACATAGTCTAGAATGTGGTGTATAGTGGTACATAGAATATGGTGTTTAGTGGTACATAGTATAGAATGTGGTGTAGAGCTGTATAGTGGTACATAGTAAAGAATGTGGTGTATAGTGGTACATAATATAGAATGTGGTGTAGAGCTGTATAATGGTACATAGTATAGAATGTTGTGTATAGTGGTACATAGTATAGAATATGGTGTATAGAATTACATAGTATATAATATGTTGTATAGTGGTACATAGTCTAGAATGCGGTGTATAGTGGTACATAGAATATGGTGTTTAGTGGTATATAGTATTGAATGTGGTGTAGAGCTGTATAGTGGTACATAGTATAGAATGTGGTGTATAGTGGTACATAGTATAGAATATGGTGTTTTGTGGTACATAGTATAAAATATGGTGTATAGTGGTACATAGTATAGAATATGGTGTATAGAGGTACATAGTATAGAATAAGGTGTATAGTGCTACATAGTGTAGAATATGGTGTATAGTCAGACATAGTCTAGAATGTGGTGTATAGTGGAACATAGAATATGGTGTTTAGTGGCACATAGTATAGAATGTGGTGTAGAGCTGTATAGTGGTACATAGTATAGAATGTGGTGTATAGTGGTACATAATATAGAATGTGGTGTAGAGCTGTATAATGGTACATAGTATAGAATGTGGTGTATAGTGGTACATAGTATAGAATATGGTGTATAAAATTACAAAGTATAGAATATGTTGTATAGTGGTACATAGTATAGAAAGAGGTGTATAGTGGTACATAGTAAAGAATATGGTGTACAGTGGTACATAGTATAGAATGTGGTGTAGAGATGTATAGTGGTACATAGTATAGAATATGGTGTAGAGCTGTATAGTAGTACATAGTATAGAATGTGGTATATAGTGGTACATAGTATAGAACATAATGTATAGAGGTACAAAGTATAGAATATGGTGTATAGTGGTATATAGTATAGAATGTGGTCTATAGTGTTACATTTTATAGAATATGGTGTATAGTGGTACATAGTATAGAATGTTGTGTAGAGCTGTAGAGTGGTTTATAGTATAGAATGTGGTATATAGTAGTACATAGTATAGAATATCGTGTATAGTGGTACATAGTATAGAATGTTGTGTAGAGCTGTATAGTGGTTTATAGTATAGAATGTGATGTATAGTAGTACATATTATAGAATGTTGTATAAAGCTGTATAATGGTACATAGTATAGAATATGGTGTATAGAGGTACATAGTATAGAATATGGTGTATAGTTGTACATAGTATAGAATGTGGTGTAGAACTGTATAGTGGTACATAGTATAGCATATGGTGTATAGTGGTACATAGTATAAAATATGGTGTTTAGAGGTACATAGTATAGAATATGGTGTATAGTGGTACATAGTATAGAATGTGGTGTATAGTGGTGCACAGTGGTACATAGTATAGAGTGTGGTGTAGTGGTACATAGTATAGAATGTGGGGTATAGTGGTATATGGTGTAGAGCTGTATAGTAGTACATAGTATAGAATACGGTGTAGAGCTGTATAGTTGGACATAGTATAGAATGTGGTGTAGAGCTGTATAGTGGTACATAGTATAGAATATGGTGTATAGTGGTACATAGTATAGAATGTGTTGTAGAGCTGTATAGTGGTACATAGTATAGAATGTGGTGTATAGTGGTTCATAGTATAGAATATGGTGTAGAGCTGTATAGTTGTACGTAGTATAGAATATGGTGTAGAGCTGTATTGTGGTACATAGTATAGAATATGGTGTATAGTGGTACATAGTATAGAATGTGGTGTAGAGCTGTATAGTGGTACATAGTATAGAATATGGTGTATAGTGGTACATAGTATAGAATGTGGTTTAGAGCTGTATAATGGTACATAGTATAGAATGTGATATAAAGCTGTATAGTGGTACATAGTATAGAATATGGTGTATAGTTTTATATAGTATAGAATATGGTATAGAGCTCTACTGTGGTACATAGTATAGAATATGGTGTAGAGCTGTATAGTGGTAAATAGTATAGAATATGGTGTATAGTGGTACATAGTATAGAATGTGGTGTATTGTGGTACATAGTATAGAATATGGTGTATAGTGGTACATAATATAGAATATGGTGTATAGAGGTACATAGTATAGAATATGGTACATAGTATAGAATGTTGTGTAGAGCTGTATAGTGGTTTATAGTATAGAATATTGTGTATAGTGGTAAATAGTATAGAATGTGTTGTATAGTGGTACATAGTATAGAATTTGGTGTAGAGCTGTATAGTGGTACATAGCATAGAATGTGGTGTATAGTGGTACATAGTATAGAATATGGTGTATAGTGGTACATAGTATAGAATGTTGTGTAGAGCTGTATAGTGGTTTATAGTATAGAATGTGGTGTATAGTGGTACCTATTATAGAATGTGGTATAAAGCTGTATAATGGTACATAGTATAGAATATGGTGTATAGAGGTACATAGTATAGAATATGGTGTATAGTGGTACATAGTATAGAATGTGGTGTAGAGCTGTATAATGGTACATAGTATAGAATGTGGTGTATAGTGGTACATAGTAAAGAACATAGTGTATAGAGGTACAAAGTATAGAATATGGTGCATAGTGGTACATAGTATAAAATGTGGTGTATAGTGAGAGGTACATAGTATAGAATATGGTGTATAGAGGTACATAGTATAGAATATGGTGTATAGAGGTACATAGTATAGAATATGGTGTATAGTGGTACATAGTCTTGAATATGGTGTATAGTTGTACATAGTATAGAATGTGTTGTTGAGCTGTATAGTGGTACATAGTATAGAATATGGTGTATAGTGGTACATAGTATAGAATGTGGTGAAGAGCTGTGTAGTGGTATATAGTATAGAATGTGGTATGTAGTGCTACATAGTATAGAATATGGTGTATAGTGGTACTTAGTATAGAATGTGGTGTATAGTGGTATATAGTATAGAATATGGTGTAGAGCTGTACAGTGGTACATAGTATAGAAAGTGGAATAGAGCTGTATAGTGGTACATAGCATAGAATATGGTGTAGAGGTGTATAGTGGTAGATAGTATAGAATATGGTGTAGAGCTGTATAGTGGTTCATAGTATAGAATATGGTGTATAGTGGTACAGAGTATAGAATATGGGGTAGAGCTGAATAGTTGTATATAGTATAGAATATGGTGTATAGTGGTACATTGTATAGAATATGGAGTATAGTGGTATATAGTATAGAATATGGTGTATAGAGGTACATAATATAGAATATGGTGTATAGAGGTACATTGTATAGAATGTGGTGTATAGTGGTACATAGTATAGAATATGGTGTAAAGTGGTACATAGTATAGAGTATGGTGTATAGTGGTACAGAGTAAATAATATGGTGAAGAGCTGTATAGAGGTACATAGTATAGAATAAGGTGTATAGTGCCACATAGTATAGAATGTGGTGTATAGTGGTACATAGTATAGAATGTGGTGTAGAGCTGTGTAGTGGTATATAGTACAGAATGTGGTATATAGTGCTACATAGTATAGAATATGGTGTATAGTGGTACTTAGTAAAGAATGTGGTGTATAGTAGTAAATATTATAGAATATGGTGTAGAGCTGTACAGTGGTACATAGTATAGAAAGTGGAATAGAGCTGTATAGTGGTACATAGTATAGAATATGGTGTAGAGGTGTATAGTGGTAGACAGTAAAGAATATGGTGTAGAGCTGTATAGTGGTTCATAGTATAGAATATGGTGTATAGTGGTACAGAGTATAGAATATGGGGTAGAGCTGAATAGTTGTATATAGTATAGAATATGGTGTATAGTGGTACATTGTATAGAATATGGTGTATAGTGGTATATAGTATAGAATATGGTGTACAGTGGTACATAGTATAGAATATGGTGTATAGTGGTATATAGTATAGAATATGGTTTATAGAGGTACATAGTATAGAATATGGTGTATAGACGTACATAGTATAGAATATGGTGTATAGTGGTACATAGTCTGGAATATGGTGTATAGTGGTACATAGTATAGAATGTGGTGTAGAGCTGTATATTGGTACATAGTGTAGAATATGGTGTATAGTGGTACATAGTATAGAATGTGGGGTAGAGCTGTTAAGTGGTACATAGTATACAATATGGTGTATAGTGGTACATAGTATAGAATATGGTGTTTAGTGGTTCATAGTGTAGAATGTGGTTTACAGTTGTATAATGGTACATACTATAGAATGTGGTATAAAGTTGTATAGTGGTACATAGTCTAGAATATGGTGTATAGTAGCATATAGTATAGAATATGGTATAGAGCTGTATTGTGGTATATAGTATAGAATATGGTGTAGAGCTGTAAAGTGGTACATAGTATAGAATATGGTGTAGAGCTGTATAGTGGTACATAGTATACAATATGGTGGATAGTGGTATATAGTATAGAATATGGTGTAGAGCTGTAAAGTGGTGCATAGTATAGTGTATTGTGTATAGTGATACATAGCATAGAATATGGTGTAGAGCTGTATAGTGGTATGTAGTATAGAATATGGTGTATAGTGCTAAATAGTATAGAATATGGTGTATAGTGGTATATAGTATAGAATGTGGTGTAGAGCTGTATAGAGGTACATAGTATAGCATATGGTGTATAGTGGTACATAGTATAAAATATGGTGTTTAGAGGTACATAGTATAGAATATGGTGTATAGTGGTACATAGTATAGAATGTGGTGTATAGTGGTGCATAGTGGTACATAGTATAGAGTGTGGTGTAGTGGTACATAGTATAGAATGTGGTGTATAGTGGTATATGGTGTAGAGCTGTATAGTGGTACATAGTATAGAATGTGGTGTAGAGCTGTTTAGTTGGACATAGTATAGAATGTGGTGTAGAGCTGTATAGTGGTACATAGTATAGAATATGGTGTATAGTGGTACATAGTATAGAATGTGTTGTAGAGCTGTATAGTGGTACATAGTATAGAATGTGGTGTATAGTGGTTCATAGTATAGAATATGGTGTACAGTGGTACATAGTATAGAATATGGTGTAGAGCTGTATAGTTGTACATAGTATAGAATATGGTGTAGAGCTGTATTGTGGTACATAGTATAGAATATGGTGTATAGTGGTACATAGTATAGAATGTGGTGTAGAGCTGTATAGTGGTACATAGTATAGAATATGGTGTATAGTGGTACATAGTATAGAATGTGGTTTAGAGCTGTATAATGGTACATAGTATAGAATGTGATATAAAGCTGTATATTGGTACATAGTATAGAATATGTTGTATAGTTTTATATAGTATAGAATATGGTATAGAGCTCTACTGTGGTACATAGTATAGAATATGGTGTAGAGCTGTATAGTGGTAAATAGTATAGAATATGGTGTATAGTGGTACATAGAATAGAATGTGGTGTATTGTGGTACATAGTATAGAATATGGTGTAGAGGTGTACAGTGGTAGATAGTATAGAATATGGTGTAGAGCTGTATAGTGGTTCATAGTATAGAATATGGTGTATAGTGGTACAGAGTATAGAATATGGGGTAGAGCTGAATAGTTGTATATAGTATAGAATATGGTGTATAGTGGTACATTGTATAGAATATGGTGTATAGTGGTATATAGTATAGAATATGGTGTATAGAGGTACATAATATAGAATATGGTGTATAGAGGTACATTGTATAGAATGTGGTGTATAGTGGTACATAGTATAGAATAAGGTGTATAGTGCAACATAGTATAGAATGTGGTGTATAGTGGTACATAGTATAAATTATGGTGTATAGAGGTACATAGTATAGAATATGGTATATAGTCAAACATAGTCTAGAATGTGGTGTATAGTGGTACATAGAATATGGTGTTTAGTGGTACATAGTATAGAATGTGGTGTAGAGCTGTATAGTGGTACATAGTAAAGAATGTGGTGTATAGTGGTACATAATATAGAATGTGGTGTAGAGCTTTATAATGGTACATAGTATAGAATGTTGTGTATAGTGGTACATAGTATAGAATATGGTGTATAGAATTACATAGTATATAATATGTTGTATAGTGGTACATAGTCTAGAATGCGGTGTATAGTGGTACATAGAATATGGTGTTTAGTGGTATATAGTATTGAATGTGGTGTAGAGCTGTATAGTGGTACATAGTATAGAATGTGGTGTATAGTGGTACATAGTATAGAATATGGTGTTTTGTGGTACATAGTATAAAATATGGTGTATAGTGGTACATAGTATAGAATATGGTGTATAGAGGTACATAGTATAGAATAAGGTGTATAGTGCTACATAGTGTAGAATATGGTGTATAGTCAGACATAGTCTAGAATGTGGTGTATAGTGGTACATAGAATATGGTGTTTAGTGGCACATAGTATAGAATGTGGTGTAGAGCTGTATAGTGGTACATAGTATAGAATGTGGTGTATAGTGGTACATAATATAGAATGTTTTGTAGAGCTGTATAATGGTACATAGTATAGAATGTGGTGTATAGTGGTACATAGTATAGAATATGGTGTATAGAATTACAAAGTATAGAATATGTTGTATAGTGGTACATAGTATAGAAAGAGGTGTATAGTGGTACATAGTAAAGAATATGGTGTACAGTGGTACATAGTATAGAATGTGGTGTAGAGATGTATAATGGTACATAGTATAGAATGTGGTATATAGTGGTACATAGTATAGAACATAATGTATAGAGGTACAAAGTATAGAATATGGTGTATAGTGGTATATAGTATAGAATGTGGTCTATAGTGTTACATTTTATAGAATATGGTGTATAGTGGTACATAGTATAGAATGTTGTGTAGAGCTGTAGAGTGGTTTATAGTATAGAATGTGGTATATAGTAGTACATAGTATAGAATATCGTGTATAGTGGTACATAGTATAGAATGTTGTGTAGAGCTGTATAGTGGTTTATAGTATAGAATGTGGTGTATAGTAGTACATATTATAGAATGTTGTATAAAGCTGTATAATGGTACATAGTATAGAATATGGTGTATAGAGGTACATAGTATAGAATATGGTGTATAGTTGTACATAGTATAGAATGTGGTGTAGAACTGTATAGTGGTACATAGTATAGCATATGGTGTATAGTGGTACATAGTATAAAATATGGTGTTTAGAGGTACATAGTATAGAATATGGTGTATAGTGGTACATAGTATAGAATGTGGTGTATAGTGGTGCACAGTGGTACATAGTATAGAGTGTGGTGTAGTGGTACATAGTATAGAATGTGGGGTATAGTGGTATATGGTGTAGAGCTGTATAGTAGTACATAGTATAGAATACGGTGTAGAGCTGTATAGTTGGACATAGTATAGAATGTGGTGTAGAGCTGTATAGTGGTACATAGTATAGAATATGGTGTATAGTGGTACATAGTATAGAATGTGTTGTAGAGCTGTATAGTGGTACATAGTATAGAATATGGTGTATAGTGGTACATAGTATAGAATGTGGTTTAGAGCTGTATAATGGTACATAGTATAGAATATGGTGTAGAGCTGTATTGTGGTACATAGTATAGAATATGGTGTATAGTGGTTCATAGTATAGAATATGGTGTAGAGCTGTATAGTTGTACATAGTATAGAATATGGTGTAGAGCTGTATTGTGGTACATAGTATAGAATATGGTGTATAGTGGTACATAGTATAGAATGTGGTGTAGAGCTGTATAGTGGTACATAGTATAGAATATGGTGTATAGTGGTACATAGTATAGAATGTGGTTTAGAGCTGTATAATGGTACATAGTATAGAATGTGATATAAAGCTGTATAGTGGTACATAGTATAGAATATGGTGTATAGTTTTATATAGTATAGAATATGGTATAGAGCTCTACTGTGGTACATAGTATAGAATATGGTGTAGAGCTGTATAGTGGTAAATAGTATAGAATATGGTGTATAGTGGTACATAGTATAGAATGTGGTGTATTGTGGTACATAGTATAGAATATGGTGTATAGTGGTACATAATATAGAATATGGTGTATAGAGGTACATAGTATAGAATATGGTACATAGTATATAATGTTGTGTAGAGCTGTATAGTGGTTTATAGTATAGAATATTGTGTATAGTGGTAAATAGTATAGAATGTGTTGTATAGTGGTACATAGTATAGAATTTGGTGTAGAGCTGTATAGTGGTACATAGTATAGAATGTGGTGTATAGTGGTACATAGTATAGAATATGGTGTATAGTGGTACATAGTATAGAATGTTGTGTAGAGCTGTATAGTGGTTTATAGTATAGAATGTGGTGTATAGTGGTACATATTATAGAATGTGGTATAAAGCTGTATAATGGTACATAGTATAGAATGTGGTGTATAGTGGTACATAGTAAAGAACATAGTGTATAGAGGTACAAAGTATAGAATATGGTGCATAGTGGTACATAGTATAAAATGTGGTGTATAGTGAGTGGTACATAGTATAGAATATTGTGTATAGAGGTACATAGTATAGAATATGGTGTATAGAGGTACATAGTATAGAATATGGTGTATAGTGGTACATAGTCTTGAATATGGTGTATAGTTGTACATAGTATAGAATGTGTTGTTGAGCTGTATAGTGGTACATAGTATAGAATATGGTGTATAGTGGTACATAGTATAGAATGTGGTGAAGAGCTGTGTAGTGGAATATAGTATAGAATGTGGTGTATAGTGGTATATAGTATAGAATATGGTGTAGAGCTGTACAGTGGTACATAGTATAGAATATGGTGTAAAGAGGTACATAGTATAGAATATGGTGTATTGTGGTACATAGAATAGAATATGGTGTATAGTGGTACATAGTATAGAATATGGTGTATAGAGGTACATAGTATATAATATGGTGTATAGTTCTACATAGTATAGAATGTGTTGTATAGTGGTACATAGTATAAAATATGGTGTATAGCGGTTTATACTATAGAATATGGTATATAGTGGTACATAGTATAGATTATGGTGTTTTGTGGTACATAGTATAAATTATGGTGTAAAGTGGTACATAGTATAGAGTATGGTGTATAGTGGTACAGAGTAAATAATATGGTGAAGAGCTGTATAGTGGTACATTGTATAGAATATGGTGTAGAACAGTATAGTGGTACATAGTATAGAATATGGTGTAAAGAGGTACATAGTATAGAATATGGGTGTATTGTGGTACATAGAATAGAATATGGTGTATAGTGGTACATAGTATAGAATATGGTGTATAGAGGTACATAGTATATAATATGGTGTATAGTTCTACATAGTATAGAATGTGTTGTATAGTGGTACATAGTATAAAATATGGTGTATAGAGGTACATAGTATAGAATAAGGTGTATAGTGCTACATAGTATAGAATATGGTGTATAGTGGTACATAGTATAAATTATGGTGTATAGAGGTACATAGTATAGAATATGGTGTATAGTCAGACATAGTCTAGAATGTGGTGTATAGTGGTACATAGAATATGGTGTTTAGTGGTACATAGTATAGAATATGGTGTAGAGCTGTATAGTGGTTCATAGTATAGAATATGGTGTATAGTGGTACAGAGTATAGAATATGGGGAAGAGCTGAATAGTTGTATATAGTATAGAATATGGTGTATAGTGGTACATTGTATAGAATATGGTGTATAGTGGTATATAGTATAGAATATGGTGTATAGAGGAACATAGTATAGAATATGGTGTATAGAGGTACATAGTATAGAGTATGGTGTATAGTGGTACAGAGTAAATAATATGGTGAAGAGCTGTATAGTGGTACATAGTATAGAATATGATGTAGAACAGTATAGTGGTACATAGTATAGAATATGGTATATAGTGTTACATAGTATAGAATATGGTGTTTTGTGGTACATAGTATAAAATATGGTGTATAGTGGTACATAGTATAGAATATGGTGTATAGAGGTACATAGTATAGAATAAGGTGTATAGTGCTACATAGTGTAGAATATGGTGTATAGTCAGACATAGTCTAGAATGTGGTGTATAGTGGTACATAGAATATGGTGTATAGTGGTACATAGTATAGAATGTGGTGTAGTGCTGTATAGTGGTACATAGTATAGAATGTGGTGTATAGTAGTACATAATATAGAATGTGGTGTAGAGCTGTATAATGGTACATAGTATAGAATGTGGTGTATAGTGGTACATAGTATAGAATATGGTGTATAGAATTACATAGTATAGAATATGTTGTATAGTGGTACATAGTATAGAATGTGGTGTATAGTGGTACATAGTATAGAATATGGTGTTCAGTGGTACATAGTATAGAATGTGGTGTACAGATGTATAGTGGTACATAGTATAGAATATGGTGTAGAGCTGTATAGTAGTACATAGTATAGAATGTGGTATATAGTGGTACATAGTATAGAACATAATGTATAGAGGTACAAAGTATAGAATATGGTGTATATTGGTACATAGTATAGAATGTGGTGTATAGTGTTACATATTTTAGAATATGGTGTATAGTGGTACATAGTATAGAATGTTGTGTATAGTAGTATATAGTATATATTATGGTGTAGAGCTGTATAGTAGTACATAGTATAGAGTATGGAGTAGAGGTGTATAGTGGTACATTGTATAGAATATGGTGTATAGTGGT
The DNA here is from genome assembly GCA_031769625.1 of Taudactylus pleione. Classification (NCBI taxonomy): domain Eukaryota; kingdom Metazoa; phylum Chordata; class Amphibia; order Anura; family Myobatrachidae; genus Taudactylus; species Taudactylus pleione. Next base: position 106,538 of record JAUIMM010001230.1, read on the forward strand.
ATATAGTATAGAATATGGTGTAGAGCTGTATAGTGGTTCATAGTATAGAAAAAGGTGTATAGTATTACATAGTATAGAATATGGGGTAGAGCTATATAGTGGTATATAGTATAGAATATGGTGTATAGTGGTACATAGTATAGAATATGGTGTATAGTGGTATATAGTATAGAATATGGTTTATAGAGGTACATAGCATAGAATATGGTGTATAGACGTACATAGTATAGAATATGGTGTATAGTGGTACATAGTCTGGAATATGGTGTATAGTGGTACATCATATAGAATGTGGTGTAGAGCTGTATGTTGGTAGATTGTGTAGAATATGGTGTATAGTGGTACATAGTATAGAATGTGGTGTAGAGCTGTTAATTGGTACATAGTATAGAATATGGTGTATAGTGGTACATAGTATAGAATATCGTGTATAGTGGTTCATAGTATAGAATGTGGTTTACAGCTGTATAATGGTACATACTATAGAATGTGGTATAAAGCTGTATAGTGGTACATAGTATAGAATATGGTGTATAGTAGCATATAGTATAGAATATGGTATAGAGCTGTATTGTGGTATATAGTATAGAATATGGTGTAGAGCTGTAAAGTGGTACATAGTATAGAATATGGTGTAGAGCTATATAGTGGTACATAGTATACAATATGGTGTATAGTGGTATATAGTATAGAATATGGTGTAGAGCTGTAAAGTGGTGCATAGTATAGAGTATTGTGTATAGTGATACATAGTATAGAATATGGTGTAGAGCTTTATAGTGGTATGTAGTATAGAATATGGTGTATAGTGCTACATAGTATAGAATATGGTGTATATAGTATAGAATGTGTTGTAGAGCTGTATAGTGGTACATAGTATAGCATATGGTGTATAGTGGTACATAGTAGAAAATACGGTGTATAGAGGTACATAGTATAGAATATGGTGTATAGTGGTACATAGTATAGAATGTGGTGTATAGTGGTGCATAGTGGTACATAGTATAGAGTGATAGAGTGTGGTGTAGTGGTACATAGTATAGAATGTGGTGTATAGTGGTATATGGTGTAGAGCTGTATAGTGGTACATAGTATAGAATGTGGTGTATAGTAGTACATAGTATAGAATACGGTGTAGAGCTGTATAGTTGGACATAGTATAGAATGTGGTGTAGATCTGTATAGTGGTACATAGTATGGAATATGGTGTATAGTGGTACATAGTATAGAATATGGTGTATAGGGGTACATAGTATAGAATATGGTGTATAGTGGTACGTAGTATGGAATACGTTGTATAGTGGAACATAGTATAGAATATGGTGTAATGTGGTACATAGTATAGAATATGGTGTAAAGTGGTACATTGTAAAGAATATGGTGTAGAGGTACAAAGTATAGAATATGGTGTATAGTGGTACTTAGTATAGAATGTGGTGTATAGTGGTACATAGTATAGAATGTGGTGTATAGAGGTAAATAGTCTAGAATATGGTGTATAGTGGTACATAGAATAGAATGTGGTGTAGAGCTGAATAGTGGTACATAGTATAGAATATGGATTATAGTGGTACATAGTATAGAATGTGGTGTAGTGCTGTATAGTGTTACATAGTATAGAATGTGGTGTATATTGCTACATAGTATAGAATATGGTGTATAGTGGTACTTAGTATAGAATGTGATCTATAGCAGTATAGACTATAGAATATGGTGTAGAGCTGTACAGTTGTACATAGTATAGAATGTGGTATAGAGCTGTACAGTGGTACATAGCATTGAATATGGTGTAGAGGTGTATAGTGGTACATAGTATAGAATATGGTGTATAGTGGTAAATAGTATAGAATGTGGTGTAGAGCTGTATAGTGGTTCATAATATAGAATATGGTGTATAGTGGTACATAGTATAGAATATGGGGTAGAGCTGTATAGTGGTACATTGTATAGAATATGGTTAATAGTGGTATATAGTATAGAATATGGTGTATAGAGGTAAATAGTATAGAATATGGTGTATAAAGGTAAATATTATAGAATATGGTGTATAGTGGTACATTGTATAGAATGTGGTGTAGAGCTGTATAGTGGTACATAGTATAGAATATGGTGTATAGTGGTACATAGTATAGAATGTGGTGAAGAGCTGTATAGTGGAACATAGTATAGAATTTGGTGTGTATTGGTACATAGTATAGAATGTGGCGTATAGTGGAACACAGTGTAGAATGTGGTGTAGAGCTGTATAGTGGTACATAGTATAGAATATGGTGTATTGTGGTACATAGTATAGAATGTGGTGTAGAGCTGTATAATGGTACATAGTATAGGATGTGGTGTATAGTGGTATATAGTATAGAATATGGTGTATAGAGGTACATAGTATAGAATATGGTGTATAGTGGTACATAGTATAGAATATGGTTAATAGTGGTATATAGTATAGAATATGGTGTATAGAGGTAAATAGTATAGAATATGGTGTATAAAGGTAAATATTATAGAATATGGTGTATAGTGGTACATAGTCTAGAATGTTGTGTATAGTGGTATATAGAATATGGTGTATAGTGGTACATTGTATAGAATGTGGTGTAGAGCTGTATAGTGGTACATAGTATAGAATATGGTGTATTGTGGTACATAGTAAAGAATGTGGTGTAGAGCTGTATAATGGTACATAGTATAGGATGTGGTGTATAGTGGTATATAGTATAGAATATGGTGTATAGAGGTACATAGTATAGAATATGGTGTATAGTGGTACATAGTATAGAATATGGTGTATAGTGGTACATAGTATAGAATGTGGTGTAGAGCTGTATAGTGGTACATAGTATAGATTATTGTTTAGAGCTGTATAGTGGTACAAAGTATAAAATGTGGTATATAGTGGTACATATTATAGAATGTGGTGTAGAGCTGCATAATGGTACATAGTATAGAATGTGGTGTATAGTGTTACATAGTATAGAATATGGTGTATAGTGGTACAAAGTATAGAATGTGTTGTATAGTAGTATATAGTATAGAATATGGTATAGAGCAGTATAGTGGTACATAGTATAGAATATGGTGTAGAGGTATATAGTGGTATATAGTATAGAATATGGTGTATAGTTGTATATAGTATAGAATGTGGTGTAAAGCTGTATAGTGGTTCATAGTATAGAAAATGGTGTATAGTGGTACATAGTATAGAATATGGGTAGAGCTGTATAGTGGTATATAGTATAGAATATGGTGTATAGTGGTATATAGTATAGAATATGGTGTATAGAGGTACATAGTATAGAATATGGTGTATAGAATTACATAGTATAGATTATGGTGTAAAATGGTACATATTCTAGAATGTGGTGTATATTGGTACATAGAATATGGAGTATAGTGGTGCATAGTATAGAATGTGGTGTAGAGGTGTATAGTGGTACATAGTATAGAATGTAGTGTAGAGATGTATAGTGGTAAATAGTGTAGAATAAGGTGTATAGTGGTACATAGTATAGAACGTTGTTTAGAGCTGTATAATGGTACATAGTATAGAATGTGGTATAAAGCTGTATAGTGGTACATAGTATAGAATATGGTGTATAGTGGTATAAAGTATTGAATATGGTATAGAGCTCTGTTGTGGTACATAGTATAGAATACGGTGTAGAGCTGTATATTGGTACATAGTATAGAATATGGTGTATAGTGGTACATAGTATAGAATGTGGTGTAGAGCTGTATAGTGGTACATAGTATAGAATGTGGTGTATGGAGGTACATAGTATAAAATATAGTGTATAGAGGCACATAGTATAGAATATGGTGTATAGTGGTACATAGTATAGAATGTGGTGTATAGTGGTACATAGTATAGAAAGTGGTGTATAGAGGTACATAGTATAGAATATGGTGTATAGTGGTACATTGTCTAGAATATGGTGTATGGTGTTATATAGTCTAGAAAATGGTGTATAGTGGTACATAGAATATGATGTATAGTGGTACATAGTATGGAATGTGGTGTAAAGCTGTATAGTGGTACATAGCATAGAATATGGTGTAGAGGTGTATAGTGGTATATAGTATAGAATTTGGTGTATAGTGGTATATAGTATAGCATATGGTGTATAGAGGTACATAGTATAGAATATGGTGTATAGAGTTACATAGTATAGAATATGGTGTATAATGGTACATAGTCTAGAATGTGGTGTATAGTGGTACATAGAATATGGAGTATAGTGGTATATAGTATAGAATGTGGTGTAGAGCTGTATAGTGGTACATAGTATAGAATATGGTGTATAGTGGTACATAGTATAGAATGTGGTGTAGAGCTTTATAGTTTTACATAGAATAGAATATGTTGTATAGTGGTACATAGTATAGAATGTGGTGTACAGCAGTATAGTGGTACATAGTATAGAATATGGTGTATAGTGGTACACAGTATAGAATGTGGTTTAGAGCTGTATAATGGTACATAGTATAGAATGTGGTATAAAGCTGTATAGTGGTACAAAGTATAGAATATGGTGTATAGTGGTATAAAGTATAGAATATGGTATAGAGCTCTATTGTGGTACGTAGTATAGAATATGGTGTAGAGCTGTATATTGGTACATAGTTTAGAATATGGTGTATAGTGGTACATAGTACAGAATGTGGTGTAGAGCTGTATAGTGGTACATAGTATAGAATGTGGTGTATGGTGGTACATAATATAGAATATAGTGTATAGAGGCACATAGTATAGAATATGGTGTATAGTGGTACATAGTATAGAATGTGGTGTATAGTGGTACATAGTATAGAATGTGGTGTATAGAGGTACATAGTATAGAATATGGTGTATAGTGGTACATAGTCTAGAATATGGTGTATAGTTTTACATAGTCTAGAATATGGTGTATAGTGGTATATAGAATATGATGTATAGTGATACATAGTATAGAATGTGGTGTAAAGCTGTATAATGGTACATAGTATAGAATGTGGTGTATAGTGGTACATAGTATAGAATGTGTTGTAGAGCTAAATAGTTGTACATAGTATAGAATATGGTGTAAAGTCGTACATAGTATAGAATGTTGTGTAGAGCTGTATAGTGTTACATAGTATAGAATGTGGTGTTTAGTGCTACATAGTATAGAATATTGTGTATAGTGGTACTTAGTATAGAATGTGGTCTATAGTAGTATATAGTATAGAATATGGTGTAGAGCTGTACAGTTGTACATAGTATAGAATGTGGTATAGAGCTGTATAATGTACATAGCACAGAATATGCTGTAGAAAATGGTGTATAGTGCTACATAGTATAGAATATGGTGTAAAGTGGTAAATAGTATAGAATATAGTGTAGAGCTGTATAATGGTACATAATATAGGATGTGGTGTATAGTGGTATATAGTATAGAATATGGTGTATAGAGGTACATAGTTTAGATTATGGTGTATAGTGGTACATAGAATATGATGTATAGTGGTACATAGTATAGAATGTGGTGTAAAGCTGTATAATGGTACATAGTATAGAATGTGGTGTATAGTGGTACATAGTATAGATTATGGTGTATAGTAGTACATAGTAAAGAATATGGTGTATAGTGGTACATAGTATAGAATGTGGTTTAGAGCTGTATAGTGTTACATAGTATAGATTGTGGTGTAGAGCTGTAAAGTGGTACATAGTATAGAAAATGGTGTATAGAGGTACATAGTATATTGTATGGTGTATAGTGGTACATAGTATAGAATGTGGTGTAGAGCTGTATAGTGGAACATAAATATAGATTGTTGTGTTTAGTGGTATATAGTATATAATATAGTGTATAGAGGCACATAGTATAGCATATGGTGTATAGTGCTACATAGTATAGAATGTGGTGTATAGTGGTACATAGTATAGAATGTGGTGTATAGAGGTACATAGTATAGAATTTGGTGTATAGTCAAACATAGAATAGAATGTGGTGTAGAGCTGTATAGTGTTACATAGTATAGAATGTGGTGTATAGTGCTACATAGTATAGAATATTGTGTATAGTGGTACTTAGTATAGAATGTGGTCTATAGTAGTATATAGTATAGAATATGGTGTAGAGCTGTACAGTTGTACATAGTATAGAATGTGGTATAGAGCTGTATAGTGGTACATAGCATAGAATATGCTGTAGAGGTGTATAGTGCTACATAGTATATAATATGGTGTAAAGTGGTAAATAGTATAGAATATAGTGTAGAGCTGTATAGTGGTTCATAGTATAGAATATGGTATATAGTGGTACATAGTATAGAATATGGGTTAGAGCTGTATAGTTGTATAAAGTATAGAATATGGTGTATAGTGGTACATTGTATAGAATATGGTTAATAGTGGTATATAGTATAGAATATGGTGTATAGAATTAAATAGTATAGAATATGGTGTATAAAGGTACATAATATAGAATATGCTGTATAGTGGTACATAGTCTAGAATGTGGTGTATAGTGGTACATAGAATATGGTGTATAGTGGTACATAGTATCGAATGTGGTGAAGAACTGTATAGTGGAACATAGTATAGAATATGGTGTATAGTGGTACATAGTTTAGAATGTAGTGTATAGTTGTACATAGTGTAGAATATGGTGTATAGTGGTACATAGTATAGAATGTGGTGTAGAGCTGTATAGTGGTACATAGTATAGAATATGGTGTAGAGATGTATAGTGGTGCGGAGTATAGTATATGGTGCATAGTGCTACATACTATAGAATATGGTGTATAGTGGTACATAGTATAGAATATTGTGTATAGTGGTACATAGTATAGAATATTTTGTATAGAGGTACATAGTATAGAATATGGTGTACAGTGGTACATAGTATAAAATGTGGTGTATAGTGGTACATAGTGGTACATAGCATAGAATGTGGTGTAGTGGTACATAGTATAGAATGTTGTGTTTAGTGGTATATGGTGTAGAGCTGTATAGTGGTACATTGTATAGAATGTGGTGTACAATAGTAAATAGTATAGAATACGGTGTAGAGCTGTATAGTGGTACATAGAATAGAATATGGTGTATAGTGGTACATAGTATATAATATGGTGAAAAGTAGTACATAGTTTAGAATATGGTGTAGAGCTGTATAGTGGTACATAGTATAGAATATGGTGTAGTGTTGTATAGTGGTTCATAGTATAGAATATGGTGTAGAGCTGTATTGTGGTACATAGTATAGAATATGGTGTATAGTGGTACATAGTATAGAATATGTTGTATAGAGGTACAAAGTATAGAATATGGTGTATAGTGGTACATAGTATGGAATAAGGTGTATAGTGGCACATAGTATAGAATATGTTGTATAGTGGTACATAGTATAGAATAAGGTGTAGAGAGGTACATACTATAGAATGTGGTGTAGAGCTGTATCGTGCTAAATAGTTTAGAATATGTTGTATAGTGGTACATAATATAGATTGTGGTGTAAATACTATGCACCACTATGCAGCTCTAAACCACATTCTATACTATGTACCACTATACAGCTCTACACCATTTTCTTTTCAATGTACCACTATACACCACATTCTATACTATGTAACACTATACAGCTCTACACCATATTCTATACTATGTACCAGTATACACCATATTCTATACTATGTACCGCTATACAGCTCTACACCACATTCTATAATATATACCACTATATACCACATTCTGTACTATGTACCACTATACACCATATTCTATAGTAAGTACCATTATAAACCATATTATATACTATGTATCACTATACACCATATTCTATACGATGTACCACTATACAGCTCTACACCATATTCTATACTATGTACCACTATACACCATATTCTATATTATGTACCACTATACAGCACTACACCATATTCTATACTATGTACCACTATACACCATATTCTAAACTATGTACCACTTTACACCACATTCTATACTATGTACCACTATACAGCTCTACACCACATTTTATACTATATACCAATATACACCACATTCTATACTATGTAACACTATACACCATATTCTGTACTATGTACCTCTATACACATATTCTATACTATGTACCACTATACACCATATTCTATACTAAGTACCACTACACACCATATTCTATACTATATACAACTATTCAGCTCAATCCCATATTCTATACTCTGTACCACTATACACCATATTCTATACTATGAACCACTATACAGCTCTATTCCACTTTCTATACTATGTACCACTATACAGCTCTACACCATATTCTATACTATATACTACTATACACCACATTCTGTACTACGTACCACTATACACCATATTCTATACTATGTAGCACTATATACCACATTCTATACTATATACCTGTACACAGCTCTACACCACATTCTATACTATATACCACTATACACAATATTCTATACTATGTACCACTATACAGCTCAACACCACATTCTATACTATGTACCACTATACACCATATTCAAGACTATGTACCACTATACACCATATTCTATACTATGTACCTCTATAAACCATATTCTATACTATGTACCGCTATACACCATATTCTATACTATGTACCACTCACTATACACCACATTCTGTACTATGTACCACTATACACCATATTCTATACTTTGTACCTCTATACACTATATTCTATACTATGTACCTCTATACACCACATTCTGTACTATGTACCACTATACAGCTCTACACCACATTCTAAACTATGCAACACTTTACACCATATTCTCTATTATGTACCTCTATACACCATATTCTATACTATGTACCACTATTTAGCTCTACACCACATTCTATACTTTGTACCACTATACAGCTCTACACCACATTCTATACTATGTACCACTATACATCATATTCTATACTATGTACCACTATACACCATATTCTATACTATGTACCACTATACACCATATTCTATACTATGTACCACTATACAGCTCTACACCAAATTCTATACTATGTACCATTATACAACACATTCTATACTATTTACCACTATACACCATATTCTATATTATGTACCACTATACATCTCTACACCATATTCTATTCTATATACCATAATAGAGCTCTGTACCATATTCTATACTATATAAAACTATACACCATATTCTATACTATGTACCACTAAACAGCTTTATACCACATTTATACTATGTATCATTATACAGCTCTAAACCACATTCTATACTATGTATCACTATACACCATATTCTATACTATGAACCACTATACAGCTCTACACCACATTCTATACTATGTACCACTATACAACATATTCTATACTATGTAAAACTATACAGCTCTACACCTCATTCTATACTATGTACCACTATACACCATATTATATACTATGTACCATTATGCAGCTCTACACCACATTCTATACAATGTACCACTATACACCATATTCTATGTACCACTATACACCACATTCTTGACTATGTACCATTATACACCATATTCTATACAATATACCACTATACACCATATTCTATACTATATACCACTTTACACCATATTCTATACTTTATACCACTTTACAGCTTTACCCCATATTCTATACTATGTACCACTATACACCATTTTCTATACTATGAACCACTATACAGCTCTACACCATATTCTATACTATATACTACTATACACCACATTCTATACTATGTACTACTATACATCATATTCTATACTATGTAACACTATACACCACATTCTATACTATGTACCATTATACAGCTCTACACCACATTTTATGCTATGTACCACTATATAACACATTCTATACTATGTACCTCTATACAGCTCTAAACAATATTCTATACTATGTACCACTATACACCACATCCTATACTATGTACCATTATACAGCTCTACACCACATTCTATATTATGTACCACTATACACCACATTCTATACTATGTACCACTATACAGCTCTACACCACATTCTATACTATGTACCACTAAACACCATATTCTATGTACCACTATACACCACATTCTAGACAATGTCTGACTATACACCATATTCTATACTATGTACCTCTATACACCATAATTTATACTATGTACCACTATACACCACATTCTATACTATGTAGCACTATACACCTTATTCTATACTATGTACCTCTATACACCATATTCTATACTATGTACGATTATACACCATATTTTATACTATGTACCACAAAACACCATATTCTATACTATGTACCACTATATACCATATTCTATAGTATAAACCGCTATACACCATATTTTATACTATGTACCACTATACAACACATTCTATACTATGTAGAACTATACACCATATTCTATACTATGTACCTCTATACTCCATAGTCTATACTATGTACCACTATACACCATATTTTATGTACCACAATACACCATATTCTATACTATGTACCTCTTTACACCATATTCTATACTATGTACCACTATACTGTTCTACACCATAATCTATACTATGTACCACTATACAGCTCTTCACCATATTATTTACTCTGTACCACTATACACCATACTCTATACTATGTACCACTTTACACCATATTCTATAAAATGTAACACTATACACCACATTCTATACTATGTACCATTATACAGCTCTTCAACACATTATATTCTATGTACCACTATATACCACATTCTATACTATGTACCATTCTACAGCTCTACACCATATTCTATACTATGTACCACTATACAGGTCTACACCACATTCTATACTATGTACCACTGTACACCATATTCTATACTATATACCACTTTACACCACATTCTATTCTATGTACCACTGTACACAATATTCTATACTATGTACCTCTATACACCATATTCTATACTATGTACCACTATACACCACATTCCATACTATGTACCATTATACAGCTCTAAATCCCATTCTATACTATGTACCATTATACAGCTCTACACCACATTCTATATTATGTACCACTATACACCACATTCTATACTATGTGCCACGAAACACCATATTCTATGTACCACTATACACCACATTCTAGACTGTCTCTGACTATACACCATATTCTACACTATGTAGCACTATACAACTTATTATATACTATGTACCTCTATACACCATATTCTATTCTATGTACCAGTATACACCATGTTTTATACTATGTACCAAAAAACACCATATTCTATACTATGTACCACTATATACCATATTCTATACTATGTACCACTATATTATTCTACATCATATTCTATACTATGTACCACTATACAGCTCTTCACCATATTATTTACTCTGTACCACTATACACCATACTCTATACTATGTACCACTTTACACCATATTTTATACTATGTACCACTATACACCACAATCTATACTATGTACCTCTATACACCATATTCTATACTATGTACCTCTATACACCATATTCTATACTATATACCACTATACACCATATTCTATACAATGTACCACTATGCACCATATTCTATACTATATACAACTATTCAGCTCTACCCCATATTCTATAGTCTGTACCACTATCCCCCATATTCTATACTATGAACCACTATACAGCTCTACACCATATTCTATACTATCTACCACTATACACCTCTACACCATATTCTATACTATGTACCACTATACAGCTCTACACCATATTCTATACTATATACTACTATACACCAAATTCTATACTAAGTACCACTATACACCATATTCTATACTATGTTGCACTATATACCACATTTTGTAATATATACCACTTCACAGCTCTACACCACATTCTATACTATGTACCACTATACACCATATTCTATACTATGTACCACTATACAGCTCAACACCACATTCTATACTATGTACCACTATACACCATATTCAAGACTATGTACCACTATACACCATATTCTATACTATGTACCTCTATACACCATATTCTATACTATGTACCACTCACTATACACCACATTCTATACTATGTACCACTATACACCATATTCTATACTTTGTACCTCTATACACTATGTTCTATACTATGTACCACTACACAACACATTCTATACTATGTACCACTATACAGCTCTATACCACATTCTATACTATGTACCACTATACACCATATTCTATACTATGTACCTCTATACACCATATTCTATACTATGTACCATTATACAGCTTTATACCACATTCTATAATATGTACTACTATACATCACATTCTATACTATAAACCACTATACAGCTCTACACCAAATTCTGTACTATGTACCATTATACAACACATTCTATACTATTTACCACTATACACCATATTCTATATTATGTACCACTATACATCTCTACACCATATTCTATTCTATATACCATAATAGAGCTCTGTACCATATTCTATACTATATAAAACTATACACCATATTCTATACTATGTACCACTAAACAGCTTTATACCACATTTATACTATGTATCATTATACAGCTCTAAACCACATTCTATACTATGTATCACTATACACCATATTCTATACTATGTACCACTATACAGCTCTACACCACATTCTATACTATGTACCACTATACAACATATTCTATACTATGTAAAACTATACAGCTCTACACCTCATTCTATACTATGTACCACTATACACCATATTATATACTATGTACCACTATGCAGCTCTACACCACATTCTATACAATGTACCACTATACACCATATTCTATGTACCACTATACACCACATTCTTGACTATGTACCATTATATACCATATTCTATACTATGTAACTCTATACACCATATTCTATACTATGTACCTCTATACACCATATTCTATACAATATACCACTATACACCATATTCTATACTATATACCACTTTACACCATATTCTATACTTTATACCACTTTACAGCTTTACCCCATATTCTATACTATGTACCACTATACACCATTTTCTATACTATGAACAACTATACAGCTCTACACCATATTCTATACTATATACTACTATACACCACATTCTATACTATGTACTACTATACATCATATTCTATACTATGTAACACTATACACCACATTCTATACTATGTACCATTATACAGCTCTACACCACATTTTATGCTATGTACCACTATATAACACATTCTATACTATGTACCTCTATACAGCTCTAAACAATATTCTATACTATGTACCACTATACACCACATCCTATACTATGTACCATTATACAGCTCTACACCACATTCTATATTATGTACCACTATACACCACATTCTATACTATGTACCACTATACAGCTCTACACCACATTCTATACTATGTACCACTAAACACCATATTCTATGTACCACTATACACCACATTCTAGACTATGTCTGACTATACACCATATTCTATACTATGTACCTCTATACACCATAATTTATACTATGTACCACTATACACCACATTCTATACTATGTAGCACTATACACCTTATTCTATACTATGTACCTCTATACACAATATTCTATACTATGTACGATTATACACCATATTTTATACTATGTACCACAAAACACCATATTCTATACTATGTACCACTATATACCATATTCTATAGTATAAACCGCTATACACCATATTTTATACTATGTACCACTATACAACACATTCTATACTATGTAGAACTATACACCATATTCTATACTATGTACCTCTATACTCTATAGTCTATACTATGTACCACTATACACCATATTTTATGTACCACAATACACCATATTCAATACTATGTACCTCTTTACACCATATTCTATACTATGTACCACTATACTGTTCTACACCATATTCTATACTATGTACCACTATACAGCTCTTCACCATATTATTTACTCTGTACCACTATACACCATACTCTATACTATGTACCAGTTTACACCATATTCTATAAAATGTAACACTATACACCACATTCTATACTATGTACCATTATACAGCTCTTCACCACATTATATTCTATGTACCACTATATACCACATTCTATACTATGTACCACTCTACATCTCTACACCATATTCTATACTATGTACCACTATACAAGTCTACACCACATTCTATACTATGTACCACTGTACACCATATTCTATACTATGTACCACTATACACCACATTCTATTCTATGTACCACTGTACACCATATTCTATACTATGTACCTCTATACACCATATTCTATACTATGTACCACTATACACCACATTCCATACTATGTACCATTATACAGCTCTAAATCACATTCTATACTATGTACCATTATACAGCTCTACACCATATTCTATATTATGTACCACTATACACCACATTCTATACTATGTGCCACGAAACACCATATTCTATGTACCACTATACACCACATTCTAGACTGTGTCTGACTATACACCATATTCTACACTATGTAGCACTATACAACTTATTCTATACTATGTACCTCTATACACCATATTCTATTCTATATACCACTATACACCATATTTTAAACTATGTACCACAAAACACCATATTCTATACTATGTACCACTATATACCATATTCTATACTATGTACCACTATACTATTCTACATCATATTCTATACTATGTACCACTATACAGCTCTTCACCATATTATATACTCTGTACCACTATACACCATACTCTATACTATGTACCACTTTACACCATATTTTATACTATGTACCACTATACACCACATTCTATACTATGTACCTCTATACACCATATTCTATACTATGTACCTCTATACACCATATTCTATACTATATACCACTATACACCATATTCTATACAATGTACCACTATGCACCATATTCTATACTATATACAACTATTCAGCTCTACCCCATATTCTATAGTCTGTACCACTATCCACCATATTCTATACTATGAACCACTATACAGCTCTACACCATATTCTATACTATCTACCACTATACACCTCTACACCATATTCTATACTATGTACCACTATACAGCTCTACACCATATTCTATACTATATACTACTATACACCAAATTCTATACTAAGTACCACTATACACCATATTCTATACTATGTTGCACTATATACCACATTTTGTAATATATACCACTTCACAGCTCTACACCACATTCTATACTATGTACCACTATACACCATATTCTATACTATGTACCCCTATACAGCTCAACACCACATTCTATACTATGTACCACAATACACCATATTCAAGACTATGTACCACTATACACCATATTCTATACTATGTACCACTATACACCATATTCTATACTTTGTACCTCTATACACTATGTTTTATACTATGTACCACTACACAACACATTCTATACTATGTACCACTATACAGCTCTACACCACATTCTATACTATGTACCACTATACACCATTTTCTATACTATGTACCTCTATACACCATATTCTATACTATGTACCATTATACAGCTTTATACCACATTCTATAATATGTACTACTATACACCACATTCTATACTATAAACCACTATACAGCTCTACACAACATTCTATACTATGTACCACTCTACACCATTTTCTATACTATGTACCACTATATATCACATTCCATACTATGTACCACTATACAGCTCTACACCAAATTCTATACTATGTACAACTATACAACACATTCTATACTATTTACCACTATACACCATATTCTATACTATAAACCACTATACAGCTCTACACAACATTCTATACTATGTACCACTATACACCATATTCTAGAAAATGTAACACTATACACCACATTCTATACTATGTACCCCTATACACCATTTTCTATACTTTGTACCTCTATACATTATATTCTATACTATGTACCACTATATACCACATTCTATACTATGTACTACTATATAGCTCTACACCATATTCTATACTATGTACCACTATACACCACATTCTATGTACCACTATACACCACATTCTAGACTATGTCTGACTATACACCATATTCTATACTATTTACCTCTATACACCATAATTTATACTATGTACCACTATACACCACATTCTATACTATGTAGCACTATACACCTTATTCTATACTATGTACCTCTATACACCATATTCTATACTATGTACCACTTTACACCACATTCCATACTATGTACCATTATACAGCTCTAAATCACATTCTATACTATGTACCATTATACAGCTCTACACCACATTCTATATTATGTACCACTATACACCACATTCTATACTATGTACCACTATACAGCTCTACACCACATTCTATACTATGTGCCACGAAACACCATATTCTATGTACCACTATACACCACATTCTAGACTGTGTCTGACTATACACCATATTCTACACTATGTAGCACTATACAACTTATTCTATACTATGTACCTCTATACACCATATTCTATTCTATGTACCACTATACACCATATTTTATACTATGTACCACAAAACACCATATTCTATACTATGTACCACTATATACCATATTCTATACTATGTACCACTATACTATTCTACATCATATTCTATACTATGTACCACTATACAGCTCTTCACCATATTATTTACTCTGTACCACTATACACCATACTCTATACTATGTACCACTTTACACCATATTTTATACTATGTACCACTATACACCACATTCTATACTATGTACCTCTATACACCATATTCTATAATATGTACCTCTATACACCATATTCTATACTATATACCACTATACACCATATTCTATACAATGTACCACTATGCACCATATTCTATACTATATACAACTATTCAGCTCTACCCCATATTCTATACTCTGTACCACTATCCACCATGTTCTATACTATGAACCACTATACAGCTCTACACCATATTCTATACTATCTACCACTATACACCTCTACACCATATTCTATACTATGTACCACTATACAGCTCTACACCATATTCTATACTATATACTACTATACACCAAATTCTATACTAAGTACCACTATACACCATATTCTATACTATGTAGCACTATATACCACATTTTGTAATATATACCACTTCACAGCTCTACACCACATTCTATACTATGTACCACTATACACCATATTCTATACTATGTACCACTATACACCATATTCTATACTATGTACCTCTATACACCATATTCTATACTATATACCACTCACTATACACCACATTCTATACTATGTACCACTATGCACCATATTCTATACTTTGTACCTCTATACACTATGTTCTATACTATGTACCTCTATACACCATATTCTATACTATGTACCATTATACAGCTTTATACCACATTCTATAATATGTACTACTATACACCACATTCTATACTATAAACCACTATACAGCTCTACACAACATTCTATAATATGTACCACTCTACACCATTTTCTATACTATGTATCACTATATATCACATTCTATACTATATACCACTATACAGCTCTACACCAAATTCTATACTATGTACAACTATACAACACATTCTATACTATTTACCACTATACACCATATTCTATACTATAAACCACTATTCAGCTCTACACAACATTCTATACTATGTACCACTATACACCATATTATAGAAAATGTAACACTATACACCACATTCTATACTATGTACCACTACACACCATATTCTATACTTTATACCTCTATACATTATATTCTATACTATATACCACTATATACCACATTCTATACTATGTACTACTATACAGCTCTACACCTTATTCTATACTATGTACCACTATACATCTCTACACCACATTCTATACTATGTACCACTGTACACCATATTCTATACTATGTACCACTATACACCACATTCTAGACTATGTACCATTATACAGCTCTAAACCACATTCTATATTATGTACCACTATACACCACATTCTATACTATGTACCACTATACACCACATTCTAGACTATGTCTGACTATACACCATATTCTATACGATTTACCTCTATACACCATAATTTATACTATGTACCACTATACACCACATTCTATACTATGTAGCACTATACACCTTATTCTATACTATGTACCTCTATACACCATATTCTATACTATGTACCACTATACACAATATTCTATTCTATGTACCACAATACACCATTTTCTATACTATGTACCTCTTTACACCATATTCTATACTACGTACCACTATACTGTTCTACTCCATATTCTATACTATGTACCACTATACAGCTCTTCACCATATTATTTACTCTATACCACTATACACCATACTCTATACTATGTACCACTTTACACCATATTCTATAAAATGTAACACTATACACCACATTCTATACTATGTACCATTATACAGCTCTACACCACATTATATTCTATGTACCACTATATACCACATTCTATACTATGTACCACTCTACAGCTCTACACCATATTCTATACTATGTACCACTGTACACCATATTCTCTACTATGTACCACTGTACACCACATTCTAATCTATGTACCACTGTACACCATATTCTATACTATGTACCTCTATACACCATATTATTTACTCTGTACCACTATACACCATACTCTATACTATGAACCACTTTACACCATATTCTATAAAATGTAACACTATACACCACATTCTTTACTATGTACCATTATACAGCTCTAAATCACATTCTATACTATGTACCATTATACAGCGCTACACCACATTCTATACTGTGTACCACTATACACCATATTCTATACTATGTACCACTATACAGCTCTACACCACATTCTATACTATGTACCACTATACACCATATTCTATGTACCACTATACACCACATTCTAGACTATGTACCACTATACACCTTATTCAATATGGTATATAGTGGTAAATAGTATAGAATATGGTGTATTGTGGTACAAAGTATAGAATATGGTATATAGTGGTACACAGTATAGAATATGGTGTATAGAGGTACATAGTATAGAATATGGTGTATAGTGGTACATAGTATAGAATTTGGTGTAGACCTGTATAGTGGTACATAGTATAGAATCTGGTGTAGTGCAGTATAGTGGTACTTAGTATAGAATATGGTGTAGAGCTGTATTGTGGTACATAGTATAGAAAATGGTGTATAGAGGTACATAGTATAGAATATGGTGTGTATAGTGTTACATAGTTTAGAATACGATGTATAGTGGTACATAGTATAGAATATGGTGTATTGTGATACATAGTATAGAATATGGTGTATAGTGGAACATATTATAGAATGTGGTGTATAGTGGTACATAGTATAGAATTTGGTGTAGAGCTATATAGTGGCACATAGTATAGAATATGGTATATAGAGGAACATAGTATAGAATGTGGTGTAGAGATGTATAGTGGTACATAGTATAGATATATTGTATTGTGGTACATAGTATAGAATATGGTGTATAGTCGTACATAGTATAGAATATGGTGTATAGAGGTACATAGTATAGAATATGGTGTATAGTGCTACATAGTATAGAATATGGTGTATAGTGCTACATAGTATAGAATGTGGTGTATAGTGGTACATAGTATAAAATATGGTGTATAGCGGTATATAATATAGAATATGGTATATAGTGGTAAATAGTATAGAATATGGTGTATTGTGGTACATAGTATAGAATATGGTTTATAGTGGTACACCGTATAGAATATGGTGTATAGAGGTACATAGTATAGAATATGGTGTATAGTGGTACATAGTATAGAATATGGTGTATAGTGGTACATAGTATAGAATGTGGTGTATAGTGGTACATAGTATAAATTATGGTGTATAGAGGTACATAGTATAGAATATAGTGTATAGTGGTACATAGTCTAGAATGTGGTGTATACTGGTACATAGAATATGGTGTATAGTGGTACATAGTATAGAATGTGGTGTAGAGCTGTATAGTGGTACATAGTATAGAATATGCTATATAGTGGTACATAGTATAGAATGTGGTGTAGAGCTGTATAATGGTACATAGTATAGAATGTGGTGTATAGTGGTACATAGTATAGAATGTGATTTAGAGCTGTATAATGGTACATAGTATAGAATGTGGTGTAGAGCTGTATAGTGGTACATAGTATAGAATATTGTGTAGAGCTGTATAGTGGTACATAGTATAGAATGTGGTGTATAGTGTTACATTTTATAAAATGTGGTGTATAGTAGTATATAGTATAGAATATGGTGTAGAGCTGAATAGTGGTACATAGTATAGAATGTGGTGTAGAGTTGTATAATGGTACATAGTATAGAAATTGGTGTATAGTGTTACATTTTATAGAATATGGTGTATAGTGGTACATAGTATAGAATTGGGTGTATAGTGGTATATAGTATAGAATATGGTGTAGAGCTGTATAGTGGTTCAAAGTATAGAAAATGGTGTATAGTGGTAATAGTGGTACATAGTATATAATATGGGGTAGAGCTATCTAGTTGTTTATAGTATATAATATGGTGTATAGTGGTACATAGTATAGATTATTGTGTATAGAGGTACATAGTTTAGAATATGGTGTATTGTGGTACATAGTATAGAATATGGTGTATAGAGGAACATAGTATAGAATATGGTGTATAGTGCTACATAGTTTAGAATGTGTTGTATAGTGGTACATAGTAAAAAATATTTTGTATAGCAGTTTATAGTATAGAATATGGTATATAGTGGTAAATAGTATTGAATATGGTGTATTGTGGTACATAGTATAGAATATGGTGTATAGTGGTACACAGTATAGAATATGGTGTATATAGGTACATAATATAGAATATGGTGTATAGTGGTACAAAGTATAGAATATGGTGTAGACCTGTATAGTGGTACATAGTATAGAATATGGTGTAGTGCTGTATAGTGGTACATAGTATAGAATATGGTGTAGAGCTGTATTGTGCTACATAGCATAGAATATGGTGTATAGTGGTAAATAGTATAGAAAATGGTGTATAGAGGTACATAGTATAGAATATGGTGTGTATAGTGGTACATAGTATAGAATACGGTGCATAGTGGTACATAGTATAGAATATGGTGTATTGTGATACATAGTATAGAATATGGTGTATAGTGGTACATAGTATAAAATATGGTGTATAGTGGTACATAGTATATAATTTGGTGTAGAGCTATATAGTGGTACATAGTATAGAATATGGTGTATAGAGGAACATAGTATAGAATGTGGTGTAGAGATGTATATTGGTACATAGTATAGAATATGGTGTATAGTGGTACATAGTATAGAATATGGTGTATAGTGCTACATAGTATAGAATGTGTTGTATAGTGGTACATAGTATAAAATATGGTGTATAGCGGTATATAGTATAGAATATGGTATAAAGTGGGAAATAGTATAGAATATGGTTTATTGTGGTACATAGTATAGAATATGGTGTATAGTGGTACACAGTATAGAATATGGTGTATAGAGGTACATAGTATAGAATATGGTGTATAGTGGTACATAGTATAGAATGTGGTGTAGAGTTGTATAATGGTACATAGTATAGAATGTGGTGTATAGTGGTACATAGTATAGAATGTGATTTAGAGCTGTATAATGGTACATAGTCTAGAATGTGGTGTATAGCGGTACATAGCATAGAATATGGTGTACAGTGGTACATAGTATAGAATGTGGTGTAGAGCTGTATAGTGGTACATAGTATAGAATATGGTGTAGAGCTGTATAGTGGTACATAGTATAGAATGTGGTGTATAGTGTTACATTTTATAGAATATGGTGTATAGTTGTACATAGTATAGAATGGTGTGTTTAGTAGTATATAGTATAGAATATTGAGTAGAGCTGTATAGTGGTATATAGTATAGAATGTGGTGTAGAGCTGTATAATGGTACATAGTATAGAAATTGGTGTATAGTGTTACATTTTATAGAATATGGTGTATAGTGGTTCACAGTATAGAATAGGGTGTATAGTGGTATATAGTATAGAATATGGTGTAGAGCTGTATAGTGGTTCATAGTATAGAAAATGGTGTATAGTGGTACATAGTATAGAATATGGGGTAGAGCTATATAGTTGTTTATGGTATAGAATATGGTGTATAGTGGTACATATTATAGAATATGGTGTATAGAGGTACATAGTATAGAATATGGTGTATTGTGGTGCATAGTATAGAATATGGTGTATAGTGGTACATAGTATAGAATATGGTGTATAGAGGAACATAGTATAGAATATGGTGTATAGTGCTACATAGTATAGAATGTGTAGTATAGTGGTACATAGTAAAAAATATTTTGTATAGAGGTACATAGTATAGAATATGGTGTATAGTGGTAGAAAGCATAGAATATGGTGTACAGTGGAACATAGTATAGAATGTGGTGTAGAGCTGTATAGTGGTACATAGTATAGAATATGGTGTAGAGCTGTATAGTGGTACATAGTATAGAATGTGGTGTATAGTGTTACATTTTATAGAATATGGTGTATAGTTGTACATAGTATAGAATGGTGTGTATAGTAGTATATAGTATAGAATAAGGAGTAGAGCTGTATAGTGGTATATAGTATAGAATGTGGTGTAGAGCTGTATAATGGTACA
Source organism: Taudactylus pleione (assembly GCA_031769625.1). NCBI lineage: Eukaryota > Metazoa > Chordata > Amphibia > Anura > Myobatrachidae > Taudactylus > Taudactylus pleione. The sequence continues at coordinate 129,237 of JAUIMM010001230.1, forward strand.
TAGTATAGAAATTGGTGTATAGTGTTACATTTTATAGAATATGGTGTATAGTGGTACATAGTATAGAATAGGGTGTATAGTGGTATATAGTATAGAATATGGTGTAGAGCTGTATAGTGGTTCATAGTATAGAAAATGGTGTATAGTGGTACATAGTATAGAATATGGGGTAGAGCTATATAGTTGTTTATAGTAAAGAATATGGTGTATAGTGGTACATAGTATAGAAAATGGTGTATAGAGGTACATAGTATAGAATATGGTGTATTGTGGTGCATAGTATAGAATATGGTGTATAGTGGTACATAGTATAGAATATGGTGTATAGAGGAACATAGTATAGAATATGGTGTATAGTGCTAAATAGTATAGAATGTGTAGTATAGTGGTACATAGTAAAAAATATTTTGTATAGCGGTATATAGTATAGAATATGGTGTAGACCTGTATAGTGGTACATAGTATAGAATATGGTGTAGTGCTGTATAGTGGTACATAGTATAGAATATGGTGTAGAGCTGTATTGTGCTACAAAGCATAGAATATGGTGTGTATAGTGGTACATAGTATAGAATACGGGGTATAGTGGTACATAGTAAAGAATATGGTGTATTGTGATACATAGTATAGAATATGGTATATAGTGGTAAACAGTATAGAATATGGTGTATTGTGGTAAATAGTATCGAATATGGTGTATAGTGGTACACAGTATAGAATATGGTGTACAGAGGTACATAGTATAGAATATCGTGTATTGTAGTACATAGTATAGAATTTGGTGTAGACCTGTATAGTGGTACATAGTATAGAATCTGGTGTAGTGCAGTATAGTTGTACTTAGTATAGAATATGGTGTAGAGCTGTATTGTGGTACATAGTATAGAAAATGGTGTATAGAGGTACATAGTATAGAATATGGTGTGTATAGTGTTACATAGTTTAGAATACGATGTATAGTGGTACATAACATATAATATATGGTGTATAGAGTTACATAGTATAGAATATGGTGTATAGTGGAACATATTATAGAATGTGGTGTATAGTGATACATAGTATAGAATTTGGTGTAGAGCTATACAGTGGTACATAGTATAGAATATGGTATATAGAGGAACATAGTATAGAATGTGGTGTAGAGATGTATAGTGGTACATAGTATAGAATATATTGTATTGTGGTACATAGTATAGAATATGGTGTATAGTCGTACATAGTATAGAATATGTTGTATAGAGGTACATAGTATAGAATATGGTGTATAGTGGTACATAGTATAGAATATGGTGTATAATGCTACATAGTATAGAATGTGGTGTATAGTGGTACATAGTATAAATTATGGTGTATAGAGGTACATAGTATAGAATATAGTGTATAGTGTACATAGCCTAGAATGTGGTGTATACTGGTACATAGAATATGGTGTATAGTGGTACATAGTATAGAATGTGGTGTAGAGCTGTATAGTGGTACATAGTATAGAATATGCTATATAGTGGTACATAGTATAGAATGTGGTGTAGAGCTGTATAATGGTACATAGTTTAGAATGTGGTGTATAGTGGTACATAGTATAGAATGTGATATAGAGCTGTATAATGGTACATAGTATAGAATGTGGTGTATAGTGGTACATAGTATAGAATATGGTGTATTGAGGTACATAGTATAGAATATGGTGTATAGTGGTACATAGTCTAGAATGTTGTGTATAGTGGTACATAGTATAGAATATGGTGTACAGTGGTACATAGTATAGAATGTGGTGTAGAGCTGTATAGTGGTACATAGTATAGAGTATTGTGTAGAGCTGTATAGTGGTACATAGTATAGAATGTGGTGTATAGTGTTACATTTTATAGAATATGGTGTATAGTTGTACATAGTATAGAATGTGGTGTATAGTAGTATATAGTATAGAATATGGTGTAGAGCTGTATAGTGGTACATAGTATAGAATGTGGTGTAGAGTTGTATAATGGTACATAGTATAGAAATTGGTGCATAGTGTTACATTTTATAGAAAATGGTGTATAGTGGTACATAGTATATAATATGGGGTAGAGCTATATAGTTGTTTATAGTATATAATATGGTGTATAGTGGTACATAGTATAGATTATGGTGTATAGAGGTACATACTATAGAATATGGTGTATTGTGGTGCATAGTATAGAATATGGTGTACAGTGGTACATAGTATAGATTATGGTGTATAGAGGAACATAGTATAGAATATGGTGTAGACCTGTATAGTGGTACATATTATAGAATATGGTGTAGTGCTGTATAGTGGTACATAGTATAGAATATGGTGTAGAGCTGTATTGTGCTACATAGCATAGAATATGGTGTATAGTGTTACATAGTATAGAAAATGGTGTATAGAGGTACATAGTATAGAATATGGTGTGTATAGTGGTACATAGTATAGAATACAGTGCATAGTTTTACATAGTATAGAATATGGTGTATTGTGATACATAGTATAGAATATGGTGTATAGTGGTACATAGTATAGAATACGGTGTATAGAGGTACATAGTATAGAATATGGTGTATAGTGGTACATAGTATAGAATATGGTGTATAGTGGTACATAGTATATAATTTGGTGTAGAGTTATATAGTGGTACATAGTATAGAATATTGTGTATAGAGGAACATAGTATAGAATGTGGTGTAGATATGTATATTGGTACATAGTATAGAATATGGTGTATAGTGGTACATAGTATAGAATATGGTGTATAGTGCTACATAATATAGAATGTGTTGTATAGTGGTACATAGTATAAAATATGGTGTATAGCGGTATATAGTATAGAATATGGTATATAGAGGTAAATAGTATAGAATATGGTTTATTGTAGTACATAGTATAGAATATGGTGTATAGTGGTACACAGTATAGAATATGGTGTATAGAGGTACATAGTATAGAATATGGAATATAGTGGTACATAGTATAGAATGTGGTGTAGAGCTGTATAATAGTACATAGTATAGAATGTGGTGTATAGTGGTGCATAGTATGGAATGTGATTTAGAGCTGTATAATGGTACATAGTATAGAATGTGGTGTATAGTGGTACATAGTATAGAATATGGTGTATTGTGGTACATAGTATAGAATATGGTGTATAGTGGTACATAGTCTAGAATGTGGTGTATAGTGGTACATAGCATAGAATATGGTGTACAGTGGTACATAGTATAGAATGTGGTGTAGAGCTGTATAGTGGTACATAGTATAGAATATGGTGTAGAGCTGTATAGTGGTACATAGTATAGAATGTGGTGTATAGTGTTACATTTTATAGAATATGGTGTATAGTTGTACATAGTATAGAATGGTGTGTATAGTAGTATATAGTATAGAATATGGAGTAGAGCTGTATAGTGGTATTTAGTATAGAATGTGGTGTATAGCTGTATAATGGTACATAGTATAGAAATTGGTGTATAGTGTTACATTTTATAGAATATGGTGTATAGTGGTACATAGTATAGAATAAGGTGTATAGTGGTATATAGTATAGAATATGGTGTAGAGCTGTATAGTGGTTCATAGTATAGAAAATGGTGTATAGTGGTACATAGTATAGAATATGGGGTAGAGCTATATAGTTGTTTATAGTATAGAATATGGTGTAAAGTGGTACATAGTATAGAATATGGTGTATAGAGGTACATAGTATAGAATATGGTGTATTGTGGTGCATAGTATAGAATATGGTGTATAGTGGTACATAGTATAGAATATGGTGTATAGACGAACATAGTATAGAATATGGTGTATAGTGCTACAAAGTATAGAATGTGTAGTATTGTGGTACATAGTAAAAAATATTTTGTATAGCGGTATATAGTATAGAATATGGTATATAGTGGTAAATATTATTGAATATGGTGTATTGTGGTACATAGTATAGAATATGGTGTATAGTGGTACACAGTATAGAATATGGTGTATAGAGGTACATAGTATAGAATATGGTGTATAGTGGTACATAGTATAGAATATGGTGTAGACCTGTATAGTGGTACATAGTATAGAATATGGTGTAGAGCTGTATTGTGCTACATAGCATAGAATATGGTGTGTATAGTGGTACATAGTCCAGAATATGGTGTATAGTGGTACATAGTATAGAATATGGTGTATTGTGATACATAGTATAGAATATGGTGTATAGTGGTACCTAGTATAGAATATGGTGTATAGAGGTACATAGTATAGAATATGGTGTATAGTGGTACATAGTATAGAATGTGGTGTATAGTGGTACATAGTATATAATTTGGTGTACAGCTATATAGTGGTACATAGTATAGAATATGGTGTATAGAGGAACATAGTATAGAATGTGGTGTAGAGATGTATAGTGGTACATAGTATAGAATATGGTGTATTGTGGTACATAGTATAGAATATGGTGTATAGTCGTACATACTATACACCATATTCTATACTATGTACCACAATACACCATATTCTATACTATGTACCACCATACACCATATTCTATAGTATATACCACTATACAGCTCTACCCCATATTCTATACTATGTAACACTATACACCACATTCCTTACTACATACCACTATACAGCTCTACATCACATTCTATACTATGTACCACTATTCAGCTCTACACCTTATTCTATACTATGTACCATTATACACCATATTCTATACTATGCATTACTATACACCATATTACATACGTAATACTATACAGCTCTACACCACATTCTATACTATGTACCACTATACAGCTCTACACCACATCCTATAATATGTACCACTATACACCATATTCTATACTATGTACCACTATACACCATATTCTATACTATGTACCACTATACACCACGTTCTATACTATGTACCACTATACACCATATTACATACATAATACTTTACAGCACTACACCACATTCTATACTATGTACAACTATACAGCTCTACACCATATTCTTTTCTATGTACCACTATACACCACATTCTATACTATGTACCACTATTCAGCTCTACACCATATTCTATACTATGTACCATTATACACCATTTTCTATACTAGGTACCACTATACACCATATTCTATATACCACTATACACCACATTCTATACTATGTACCACTATACAGCTCTATACCACATTCTAGACTATGTACCACTATACAAGATATTCTATACTATGTACCTCAATACACCATATTCTATACTATGTACCAATCACTATACACCACATTCTTTACTATGTACAGCCATACACCATATTCAATACTTTGTAACTCTATACACTATATTCTATACTATGTACCACTATACAGCACTAAACCACATTCTATAATATGTACCACTATACACCATATTCTAAACTATGTACCTCTATACACCATATTCTATACTATGTACCACTATTCAGCTCTACACCACATTCTATACTATGTAGCACTATACAGCTCTACACCACATTCTATACTATGTACCACTATACACCATATTCTATACTATGTACCACTATACACCATATTCTATACTATGTACCACTATACACCACGTTCTATACAATGTAGCATTATCCAGCTATATACCACATTCTATAATATGTACCACTACACCACATTCTATACTATATACAACTATACAGCTCTACACGACACTCTATACTATGTTCCTCTATACGCCATATTCTATATTATGTACCACTATACAGCTCTACACCAAATTCTATACTATGTACCACTATAAACCACATTCTATACTATGTACCACTACACACCATATTCTATACTGTGTACCTCTATACACCATATTCTATACTATGTACCACTATACACCATATTCTAAACTATGTACCACTATCCAGCTGTACACCACATTCTATACTATGTACCAATATACAGCTCTACACCATATTCTATACTATGTACTACTTTACACTAAATTCTATACTATGTACCACTATACAGCACTACACCATATACCACTATACACCACATTATATACTATGTACCAATATACACCATATTCTATACTATGTACCTCTGTACACCATATTCTATACTAAGTACCACTATACACCACATTCTATACTATGTACCAATATACACCATATTCTATACAATGTACCACTATTCAGCTCTTCACCACATTCTATACTATGTAGAACTATACAACTCTACACAACATTCTATACTATGTTCCTCTATACGCCATATTCTATATTATGTACCACTTTACAGCTGTACACCAAATTCTATACTTTGTACCACTATAAACCACATTCTATACTATGTACCACTATACACCATATTCAATACTGTGTACCTCTATACACCATATTCTATACTATGTACCACTATACACCACATTCTATATTATGTACCACTATAGAGCTCTACACCACATTCTATACTATGTACCACTATACACCATATTCTATACTATGTACCACTATACAGCTCAACACCACATTCTATACTATGTACCACTATACACCATATTCAAGACTATGTACCCCTATACACCGTATTCTATACTATGTACCTCTATACACCATATTCTATACTATGTACCTCAATACACCATATTCTATACTATGTACCACTCACTATACACCACATTCTTTACTATGTACAGCCATACACCATATTCAATACTTTGTACCTCTATACACTATATTCAATACTATGTACCACTATACAGCTCTAAACCACATTCTATACTATGTACCACTATACACCATATTCTAAACTATGTACCTCTATACACCATATTCTATACTATGTACCACTATTCAGCTCTACACCACATTCTATACTATGTAGCACTATACAGCTCTACACCACATTCTATACTATGTACCACTATACACCATATTCTATACTATGTACCACTATACACCATATTCTATACTATGTACCACTATACACCACGTTCTATACAATGTACCATTATACAGCTTTATACCACATTCTATAATATGTACCACTACACCACATTCTATACTATATACAACTATACAGCTCTACACGACACTCTATACTATGTTCCTCTATACGCCATATTCTATATTATGTACCACTATACAGCTCTACACCAAATTCTATACTATGTACCACTATAAACCACATTCTATACTATGTACCACTACACACCATATTCTATACTGTGTACCTCTATACACCATATTCTATACTATGTACCACTATACACCATATTCTAAACTATGTACCTCTTTCCAGCTGTACACCACATTCTATACTATGTACCAATATACAGCTCTACACCATATTCTATACTATGTACTACTTTACACTACATTCTATACTATGTACCACTATACAGCACTACACCATATACCACTATACACCACATTATATACTATGTACCAAAATACACCATATTCTATACTATGTACCTCTATACACCATATTCTATACTATGTACCACTATACACCACATTCTATACTATGTACCAATATACACCATATTCTAGACAATGTACCACTATACAGCTCTACACCACATTCTATACTATATACCACTATACACCATATTCTATACAATGTAGCACTATACACCATATTCTATACTATCTACCACTATACAGCTCTACACCATATTCTATGCTATGTATCACTTTACACAATATTATATACTATGTACCACTATAAAGCTCTACACCATATTCTATACTATATACCACTTTACAGCATATTCAATACTATTTACCACTATACAGCTCTACACCACATTCTATACTATGTACCACTATAAACCATATTCTATGTACCACTATACACCACATTCTATACTATGTACCACTATACACCTCTATACCACATTCTAGATTATGTACCACTATACACCATATTCTACACTATGTACCACTATACACCATATTCTATTCTATGTTCCTCTATACACCATATTCTATACTATGTACCTCTATACACCATATTCTATACTATGTACCACTATACACCACATTCTATACTATGTAGCAATATTCATCATATTCTATACTATGTACCACTATACAGCTCTACACCACATTCTATACTATATACCACTATACACCATATTCTGCAATATGTACCACTATACAGCTCTACACCACATTCTATACTATATACCACTATACACCATATTCTATACTATGTGGCACTATACACCATATTCTATACTATGTACCACTATACAGCTCTACACCATATTCTATGCTATGTATCACTATACACAATATTATATACTATGTACCACTATAAAGCTCTACACCATATTCTATACTATATACCACTATACAGCATATTCTATACTATGTACCACTATACAGCTCTACACCACATTCTATACTATGTGCAACTATACAGCTCTACACCATATTCTATACTATGTACCACAATACAACATATTCTATGTACCACTATACACCACATTCTATACTTTGTACCTCTATACACCATATTCTATACTATGTTCCAATATACACCTCTATACCACATTCTAGATTATGTACCACTATACACCATATTCTACACTATGTACCACTATACACTATATTAAATACTATGTACCACTATACAACATATTCTATACTATATACCACTATACAGGGCTACCCATTATTCTATACCATGTACCACTATACACCATATTCTATACTATGTACTATACACCATATTCTATACTATGTACCACTATCCAGCTGTACACCACATTTTATACTATGTACCACTATACAGCTCTACACCATATTCTATACTATGTACCACTATACACCACATTCTATACTATGTACCATTATACAGCTTTATACCACATTCTAAAATATGTACCACTATACACCACATTCTATACTATATACCACTATACAACACTACACAACATAATATACTATATTCCTCTATACGCCATATTCTATATTATGTACCACTTTACAGCTGTACACCAAATTCTATACTTTGTACCACTATAAACCACATTCTATACTATGTACCACTATACACCATATTCTATACGGTGTACCTCTATACACCATATTCTATACTATGTACCAGTATACACCACATTCTATATTATGTACCACTATAGAGCTCTACACCACATTCTATACTATGTACCACTATACACCATACTCTATACTATGTACCACTATACAGCTCAACACCACATTCTATACTATGTACCACTATACACCATATTCAAGACTATGTACCCCTATACACCGTATTCTATACTATGTACCTCTATACACCATATTCTATACTATGTACCTCAATACACCATATTCTATACTATGTACCACTCACTATACACCACATTCTTTACTATGTACAGCCATACACCATATTCAATACTTTGTACCTCTATACACTATATTCTATACTATGTACCACTATACAGCTCTAAACCACATTCTATACTATGTACCACTATACACCATATTCTAAACTATGTACCTCTATACACCATATTCTATACTATGTACCACTATTCAGCTCTACACCACATTCTATACTATGTAGCACTATACAGCTCTACACCACATTCTATACTATGTACCACTATACACCATATTCTATACTATGTACCACTATACACCATATTCTATACTATGTACCACTATACACCACGTTCTATACAATGTACCATTATACAGCTTTATACCACATTCTATAATATGTACCACTACACCACATTCTATACTATATACAACTATACAGCTCTACACGACACTCTATACTATGTTCCTCTATACGCCATATTCTATATTATGTACCACTATACAGCTCTACACCAAATTCTATACTATGTACCACTATAAACCACATTCTATACTATGTACCACTACACACCATATTCTATACTGTGTACCTCTATACACCATATTCTATACTATGTACCACTATACACCATATTCTAAACTATGTACCACTATCCAGCTGTACACCACATTCTATACTATGTACCAATATACAGCTCTACACCATATTCTATACTATGTACTACTTTACACTACATTCTATACTATGTACCACTATACAGCACTACACCATATACCACTATACACCACATTATATACTATGTACCAAAATACACCATATTCTATACTATGTACCTCTATACACCATATTCTATACTATGTACCACTATACACCACAATCTATACTATGTACCAATATACACCATATTCTAGACAATGTACCACTATACAGCTCTACACCACATTCTATACTATATACCACTATACACCATATTCTATACTATGTAGCACTATACACCATATTCTATACTATCTACCACTATACAGCTCTACACCATATTCTATGCTATGTATCACTTTACACAATATTATATACTATGTACCACTATAAAGCTCTACACCATATTCTATACTATATACCACTTTACAGCATATTCAATACTATGTAACACTATACAGCTCTACACCACATTCTATACTATGTGCCACTATACAGCTCTACACCATATTCTATACTATGTACCACTATAAACCATATTCTATGTACCACTATACACCACATTCTATACTATGTACCACTATACACCTCTATACCACATTCTAGATTATGTACCACTATACACCATATTCTACACTATGTACCACTATACACCATATTCTATTCTATGTTCCTCTATACACCATATTCTATACTATGTACCTCTATACACCATATTCTATACTATGTACCACTATACACCACATTCTATACTATGTAGCAATATTCACCATATTCTATACTATGTACCACTATACAGCTCTACACCACATTCTATACTATATACCACTATTCACCATATTCTGTAATATGTACCACTATACAGCTCTACACCACATTCTATACTATATACCACTATACACCATATTCTATACTATGTGGCACTATACACCATATTCTATACTATGTACCACTATACAGCTCTACACCATATTCTATGCTATGTACCACTATACAGCATATTATATACTATGTGCAACTATACAGCTCTACACCATATTCTATACTATGTACCACTATACAACATATTCTATGTGCCACTATACACCACATTCTATACTTTGTACCACTATACACCTCTATACCACATTCTAGATTATGTACCACTATACTCCATATTCTACACTATGTACCACTATACACTATATTCTATACTATGTACCACTATACAACATATTCTATACTATATACCACTATACAGGGCTACCCCATATTCTATACCATGTACCACTATACACCATATTCTATACTATGTACTATACACCATATTCTATACTATGTACCACTATCCAGCTGTACACCACATTCTATACTATGTACCACTATACAGCTCTACACCATATTCTATACTATGTACTACTTTACACTACATTCTGTACTATGTACCACTATACAGCTCTACACCATATACCACTATACACGACATTATATACTATGTAACAATATACACCATATTCTATACTATGTACCTCTATACACCATATTCTATACTATGAACCACTTAACACCACATTCTATACTAATTAGCAATATACATCATATTCTATACTATGTACCACTATACAGCTCTACACCACATTCTATACTATATACCACTATACACCATATTCTATACTATGTACCACTATACAGCTCTACACCACATTCTATACTATATACCACTTTACACCATATTCTATACTAAGTATCACTTTACACAATATTATATACTATGTACCACTATAAAGCTCTACATCATATTCTATACTATATACCACTATACAGCATATTCTATACTATGTATCACTATACAGCTCTACACCACATTCTATACTATGTGCCACTATACAGCTCTACACCATATTCTATACTATGTACCACTATACACCATATTCTATGTACCACTATACACCATATTCTATGTACCACTATACACCACATTCTATACTATGTACCACTATACTCCATATTCTATACTATGTACCTCTATACACCATATTCTATACTATGTACCACTATACACCATATTCTATACTATGTACCACTATACAGCTCTACACCACATTCTATACTATATACCACTATACACCATATTCTATACTATGTGGCACTCTACACTATATTCTATACTATGTACCACTATCCAGCTGTACACCACATTCTATACTATGTACCAACATACAGCTCTACACCATATTCTATTCTATGTACTAATTTACACTACATTCTATACTATGTACCACTATAAAGCTCTACACCATATACCACTATACACCACATTATATACTATGTACCAATATACACCATATTCTATACTATGTACCTCTATACACCATATTCTATACTATGTACCACTATACACCACATTCTATACTATGTACCAATATACACCATATTCTATACTATGTACCACTATACAGCTCTACACCACATTCTATACTATATACCACTATACACCATATTCTGTAATATGTACCACTATATAGCTCTACACCACATTCTATACTATATACCACTTTACACCATATTCTATACTATGTAGCACTATTCACCATATTCTATACTATGTACCACTATACAGCTCTACACCTTATTCTATACTATGTACCACTATACACCATATTCTATGTACCACTATACACCATATTCTATGGACCACTATACACCACATTCTATACTATGTACCACTATACACCATATTCTATGGACCACTATACACCACATTCTATACTATGTACCACTATACACCATATTCTATACTATGTACCTCTATACACCATATTCTATACTATGTACCACTATACACCATATTCTATACTATGTACCACTATACAGCTCTACACCACATTCTTTACTAAATACCACTATACACCATATTCTATACTATGTGGCACTATACACCATATTCTATACTATGTACAACTATCCAGCTGTACACCACATTCTATACTATGTACCACTATACAGCTCTACACCATATTCTATACTATGTACTACTTTACACTACATTCTATACTATGTACCACTATACAGCTCTACACCATATACCACTATACACCACATTATATACTATGTACCAATATACACCATATTCTATACTATGTACCTCTATACACCATATTCTATACTATGTACCACTATACACCACATTCTATACTATGTACCAATATACACCATATTCTATACTATGTACCACTATACAGCTCTACACCACATTCTATACTTAATACCACTATACACCAGATTCTGTAATACGCACCACTATACAGCTCTACACCACATTCTATACAATATACCACTATACACCATATTCTATACTATGTGTCACTATACACCATATTCTATACTATGTACCACAATACAGCTCTACACCATATTCTATGCTATGTATCACTATACACAATATTATATACTATGTACCACTATAAAGCTCTACACCATATTCTATACTATATACAACTATACAGCATATTCTATACTATGTACCACTATACAGCTCTACACCAAATTCTATACTATGTGCAACTATACAGATCTAAACCATATTCTATACTATGTACCTCTATACAACATATTCTATGTACCACTATACACCACATTCTATACTATGTACCATTATACAGCTTTATACCACATTCTAAAATATGTACCACTATACACCACATTCTATACTATATACCACTATACAACTCTACACAACATAATATACTATGTTCCTCTATACGCCATATTCTATATTATGTACCACTTTACAGCTGTACACCAAATTCTATACTTTGTACCACTATAAACCACATTCTATACTATGTACCACTATACACCATATTCTATACGGTGTACCACTATACACCATATTCTATACTATGTACCACTATACACCACATTCTATATTATGTACCACTATAGAGCTCTACACCACATTCTATACTATGTACCACTATACACCATATTCTATACTATGTACCACTATAGAGCTCAACACCACATTCTATACTATGTACCACTATACACCATATTCAAGACTATGTACCCCTATACACCGAATTCTATACTATGTACCTCTATACACCATATTCTATACTATGTACCTCAATACACCATATTCTATACTATGTACCACTCACTATACACCACATTCTTACTATGTACAGCCATACACCATATTCAATACTTTGTACCTCTATACACTATATTCTATACTATGTACCACTATACAGCTCTAAACCACATTCTATACTATGTACCACTATACACCATATTCTAAACTATATACCTCTATACACCATATTCTATACTATGTACCACTATTCAGCTCTACACCACATTCTATACTATGTAGCACTATACAGCTCTACACCACATTCTATACTATATACCACTATACACCATATTCTATACTATGTACCACTATACACCATATTCTATACTATGTACCACTATACACCACGTTCTATACAATGTACCATTATACAGCTTTATACCACATTCTATAATATGTACCACTACACCACATTCTATACTATATACAACTATACAGCTCTACACGACACTCTATACTATGTTCCTCTATACGCCATATTCTATATTATGTACCACTATACAGCTCTACACCAAATTCTATACTATGTACCACTATAAACCACATTCTATACTATGTACCACTACACACCATATTCTATACTGTGTACCTCTATACACCATATTCTTTACTATGTACCACTATACACCATATTCTAAACTATGTACCACTATCCAGCTGTACACCACATTCTATACTATGTACCAATATACAGCTCTACACCATATTCTATACTATGTACTACTTTACACTGCATTCTATACTATGTACCACTATACAGCACTACTCCATATACCACTATACACCACATTATATACTATGTACCAATATACACCATATTCTATACTATGTACCTCTATACACCATATTCTTTACTATGTACCACTATACACCACATTCTATACTATGTACCAATATACACCATATTCTATACAATGTACCACAATACAGCTCTACACCACATTCTATACTATATACCACTATACACCATATTCTGTAATATGTAAAAATATACAGCTCTACACCACATTCTATACTATATACCACTATACACCATATTCTATACTATGTAGCACTATACACCATATTCTATACTATCTACCACTATACAGCTCTACACCTTATTCTATGCTATGTATCACTTTACACAATATTATATACTATGTACCACTGTAAAGCTCTACACCATATTCTATACTATATACCACTTTACAGCATATTCTATACTATGTACCACTATACAGCTCTACACCACATTCTATACTATGTGCCACTATACAGCTCTACACCATATTCTATACTATGTACCACTATAAACCATATTCTATGTACCACTATACACCACATTCTATACTATGTACCACTATACACCTCTATACCACATTCTAGATTATGTACCACTATACACCATATTCTACACTATGTACCACTATACACCATATTCTATTCTATGTTCCTCTATACACCATATTCTATACTATGTACCTCTATACACCATATTCTATACTATGTACCACTATACACCACATTCTATACTATGTAGCAATATTCACCATATTCTATACTATGTACCACTATACAGCTCTACACCACATTCTATACTATATACCACTATTCACCATATTCTGTAATATGTACCACTATACAGCTCTACACCACATTCTATACTATATACCACTATACACCATATTCTATACTATGTGGCACTATACACAATATTCTATACTATGTACCACTATACAGCTCTACACCATATTCTATGCTATGTATCACTATACACAATATTATATACTATGTACCACTATAAAGCTCTACACCATATTCTATACTATATACCACTATACAGCATATTATATACTATGTGCAACTATACAGCTCTACACCATATTCTATACTATGTACCACTATACAACATATTCTATGTACCACTATACACCACATTCTATACTTTGTACCACTATACACCTCTATACCACATTCTAGATTATGTACCACTATACACCATATTCTACACTATGTACCACTATACACTATATTATATACTATGTACCACTATACAACATATTCTATACTATATACCACTATACAGGGCTACCCCATATTCTATACCATGTACCACTATACACCATATTCTATACTATGTACTATACACCATATTCTATACTATGTACCACTATCCAGCTGTACACCACATTCTATACTATGTACCACTATACAGCTCTACACCATATTCTATACTATGTACTACTTTACACTACATTCTGTACTATGTACCACTATACAGCTCTACACCATATACCACTATACACAACATTATATACTATGTAACAATATACACCATATTCTATACTATGTACCTCTATACACCATATTCTATACTATGAACCACTTAACACCACATTCTATACTAATTAGCAATATACATCATATTCTATACTATGTACCACTATACAGCTCTACACCACATTCTATACTATATACCACTATACACCATATTCTATACTATGTACCACTATACAGCTCTACACCACATTCTATACTATATACCACTTTACACCATATTCTATACTATGTAGCACTATACACCATATTCTATACTATGTAACACTATACAGCTCTACACCTTATTCTATACTAAGTATCACTTTACACAATATTATATACTATGTACCACTATAAAGCTCTACATCATATTCTATACTATATACCACTATACAGCATATTCTATACTATGTATCACTATACAGCTCTACACCACATTCTATACTATGTGCCACTATACAGGTCTACACCATATTCTATACTATGTACCACTATACACCATATTCTATGTACCACTATACACCATATTCTATGTACCACTATACACCACATTCTATACTATGTACCACTATACACCATATTCTATACTATGTACCTCTATACACCATATTCTATACTATGTACCACTATACACCACATTCTATACTATGTACCACTATACACCATATTCTATACTATGTACCACTATACACCATATTCTATGTACCACTATACACCACATTCTATACTATGTACCACTATACACCATATTCTATACTATGTACCTCTATACACCATATTCTAAACTATGTACCACTATACACCATATTCTATACTATGTACCACTATACAGCTCTACACCACATTCTATACTATATACCACTATACACCATATTCTATACTATGTGGCACTCTACACTATATTCTATACTATGTACCACTATCCAGCTGTACACCACATTCTATACTATGTAACAACATACAGCTCTACACCATATTCTATTCTATGTACTACTTTACACTACATTCTATACTATGTACCACTATACAGCTCTACACCATATACCACTATACACCACATTATATACTATGTACCAATATACACCATATTCTATACTATGTACCTCTATACACCATATTCTATACTATGTACCACTATACACCACATTCTATACTATGTACCAATATACACCATATTCTATACTATGTACCACTATACAGCTCTACACCACATTCTATACTATATACCACTATACACCATATTCTGTAATATGTACCACTATATAGCTCTACACCACATTCTATACTATATACCACTTTACACCATATTCTATACTATGTAGCACTATTCACCATATTCTATACTATGTAGCACTATACAGCTCTACACCTTATTCTATACTAAGTATCACTTTACACAATATTATATACTATGTACCACTATAAAGCTCTACATCATATTCTATACTATATACCACTATACAGCATATTCTATACTATGTATTAATATACAGCTCTACACCACATTCTATACTATGTGCCACTATACAGCTCTACACCATATTCTATACTATGTACCACTATACACCATATTCTATGTACCACTATACACCATATTCTATGGACCACTATACACCACATTCTATACTATGTACCACTATACACCATATTCTATACTATGTACCTCTATACACCATATTCTATACTATGTACCACTATACACCATATTCTATACTATGTACCACTATACAGCTCTACACCACATTCTTTACTAAATACCACTATACACCATATTCTATACTATGTGGCACTATACACCATATTCTATACTATGTACAACTATCCAGCTGTACACCACATTCTATACTATGTACCACTATACAGCTCTACACCATATTCTATACTATGTACTACTTTACACTACATTCTATACTATGTACCACTATACAGCTCTACACCATATACCACTATACACCACATTATATACTATGTACCAATATACACCATATTCTATACTATGTACCTCTATACACCATATTCTATACTATGTACCACTATACACCACATTCTATACTATGTACCAATATACACCATATTCTATACTATGTACCACTATACAGCTCTACACCACATTCTATACTTAATACCACTATACACCAGATTCTGTAATACGCACCACTATACAGCTCTACACCACATTCTATACAATATACCACTATACACCATATTCTATACTATGTGTCACTATACACCATATTCTATACTATGTACCACAATACAGCTCTACACCATATTCTATGCTATGTATCACTATACACAATATTATATACTATGTACCACTATAAAGCTCTACACCATATTCTATACTATATACAACTATACAGCATATTCTATACTATGTACCACTATACAGCTCTACACCAAATTCTATACTATGTGCAACTATACAGATCTAAACCATATTCTATACTATGTACCTCTATACAACATATTCTATGTACCACTATACACCACATTCTATACTATGTACCATTATACAGCTTTATACCACATTCTAAAATATGTACCACTATACACCACATTCTATACTATATACCACTATACAACTCTACACAACATAATATACTATGTTCCTCTATACGCCATATTCTATATTATGTACCACTTTACAGCTGTACACCAAATTCTATACTTTGTACCACTATAAACCACATTCTATACTATGTACCACTACACACCATATTCTATACGGTGTACCACTATACACCATATTCTATACTATGTACCACTATACACCACATTCTATATTATGTACCACTATAGAGCTCTACACCACATTCTATACTATGTACCACTATACACCATATTCTATACTATGTACCACTATAGAGCTCAACACCACATTCTATACTATGTACCACTATACACCATATTCAAGACTATGTACCCCTATACACCGAATTCTATACTATGTACCTCTATACACCATATTCTATACTATGTACCTCAATACACCATATTCTATACTATGTACCACTCACTATACACCACATTCTTTACTATGTACAGCCATACACCATATTCAATACTTTGTACCTCTATACACTATATTCTATACTATGTACCACTATACAGCTCTAAACCACATTCTATACTATGTACCACTATACACCATATTCTAAACTATATACCTCTATACACCATATTCTATACTATGTACCACTATTCAGCTCTACACCACATTCTATACTATGTAGCACTATACAGCTCTACACCACATTCTATACTATATACCACTATACACCATATTCTATACTATGTACCACTATACACCATATTCTATACTATGTACCACTATACACCACGTTCTATACAATGTACCATTATACAGCTTTATACCACATTCTATAATATGTACCACTACACCACATTCTATACTATATACAACTATACAGCTCTACACGACACTCTATACTATGTTCCTCTATACGCCATATTCTATATTATGTACCACTATACAGCTCTACACCAAATTCTATACTATGTACCACTATAAACCACATTCTATACTATGTACCACTACACACCATATTCTATACTGTGTACCTCTATACACCATATTCTTTACTATGTACCACTATACACCATATTCTAAACTATGTACCACTATCCAGCTGTACACCACATTCTATACTATGTACCAATATACAGCTCTACACCATATTCTATACTATGTACTACTTTACACTGCATTCTATACTATGTACCACTATACAGCACTACTCCATATACCACTATACACCACATTATATACTATGTACCAATATACACCATATTCTATACTATGTACCTCTATACACCATATTCTTTACTATGTACCACTATACACCACATTCTATACTATGTACCAATATACACCATATTCTATACAATGTACCACAATACAGCTCTACACCACATTCTATACTATATACCACTATACACCATATTCTGTAATATGTAAAAATATACAGCTCTACACCACATTCTATACTATATACCACTATACACCATATTCTATACTATGTAGCACTATACACCATATTCTATACTATCTACCACTATACAGCTCTACACCTTATTCTATGCTATGTATCACTTTACACAATATTATATACTATGTACCACTGTAAAGCTCTACACCATATTCTATACTATATACCACTTTACAGCATATTCTATACTATGTACCACTATACAGCTCTACACCACATTCTATACTATGTGCCACTATACAGCTCTACACCATATTCTATACTATGTACCACTATAAACCATATTCTATGTACCACTATACACCACATTCTATACTATGTACCACTATACACCTCTATACCACATTCTAGATTATGTACCACTATACACCATATTCTACACTATGTACCACTATACACCATATTCTATTCTATGTTCCTCTATACACCATATTCTATACTATGTACCTCTATACACCATATTCTATACTATGTACCACTATACACCACATTCTATACTATGTAGCAATATTCACCATATTCTATACTATGTACCACTATACAGCTCTACACCACATTCTATACTATATACCACTATTCACCATATTCTGTAATATGTACCACTATACAGCTCTACACCACATTCTATACTATATACCACTATACACCATATTCTATACTATGTGGCACTATACACAATATTCTATACTATGTACCACTATACAGCTCTACACCATATTCTATGCTATGTATCACTATACACAATATTATATACTATGTACCACTATAAAGCTCTACACCATATTCTATACTATATACCACTATACAGCATATTATATACTATGTGCAACTATACAGCTCTACACCATATTCTATACTATGTACCACTATACAACATATTCTATGTACCACTATACACCACATTCTATACTTTGTACCACTATACACCTCTATACCACATTCTAGATTATGTACCACTATACACCATATTCTACACTATGTACCACTATACACTATATTATATACTATGTACCACTATACAACATATTCTATACTATATACCACTATACAGGGCTACCCCATATTCTATACCATGTACCACTATACACCATATTCTATACTATGTACTATACACCATATTCTATACTATGTACCACTATCCAGCTGTACACCACATTCTATACTATGTACCACTATACAGCTCTACACCATATTCTATACTATGTACTACTTTACACTACATTCTGTACTATGTACCACTATACAGCTCTACACCATATACCACTATACACAACATTATATACTATGTAACAATATACACCATATTCTATACTATGTACCTCTATACACCATATTCTATACTATGAACCACTTAACACCACATTCTATACTAATTAGCAATATACATCATATTCTATACTATGTACCACTATACAGCTCTACACCACATTCTATACTATATACCACTATACACCATATTCTATACTATGTACCACTATACAGCTCTACACCACATTCTATACTATATAACACTTTACACCATATTCTATACTATGTAGCACTATACACCATATTCTATACTATGTAACACTATACAGCTCTACACCTTATTCTATACTAAGTATCACTTTACACAATATTATATACTATGTACCACTATAAAGCTCTACATCATATTCTATACTATATACCACTATACAGCATATTCTATACTATGTATCACTATACAGCTCTACACCACATTCTATACTATGTGCCACTATACAGGTCTACACCATATTCTATACTATGTACCACTATACACCATATTCTATGTACCACTATACACCATATTCTATGTACCACTATACACCACATTCTATACTATGTACCACTATACACCATATTCTATACTATGTACCTCTATACACCATATTCTATACTATGTACCACTATACACCACATTCTATACTATGTACCACTATACACCATATTCTATACTATGTACCACTATACACCATATTCTATGTACCACTATACACCACATTCTATACTATGTACCACTATACACCATATTCTATACTATGTACCTCTATACACCATATTCTAAACTATGTACCACTATACACCATATTCTATACTATGTACCACTATACAGCTCTACACCACATTCTATACTATATACCACTATACACCATATTCTATACTATGTGGCACTCTACACTATATTCTATACTATGTACCACTATCCAGCTGTACACCACATTCTATACTATGTAACAACATACAGCTCTACACCATATTCTATTCTATGTACTACTTTACACTACATTCTATACTATGTACCACTATACAGCTCTACACCATATACCACTATACACCACATTATATACTATGTACCAATATACACCATATTCTATACTATGTACCTCTATACACCATATTCTATACTATGTACCACTATACACCACATTCTATACTATGTACCAATATACACCATATTCTATACTATGTACCACTATACAGCTCTACACCACATTCTATACTATATACCACTATACACCATATTCTGTAATATGTACCACTATATAGCTCTACACCACATTCTATACTATATACCACTTTACACCATATTCTATACTATGTAGCACTATTCACCATATTCTATACTATGTAGCACTATACAGCTCTACACCTTATTCTATACTAAGTATCACTTTACACAATATTATATACTATGTACCACTATAAAGCTCTACATCATATTCTATACTATATACCACTATACAGCATATTCTATACTATGTATTAATATACAGCTCTACACCACATTCTATACTATGTGCCACTATACAGCTCTACACCATATTCTATACTATGTACCACTATACACCATATTCTATGTACCACTATACACCATATTCTATGGACCACTATACACCACATTCTATACTATGTACCACTATACACCATATTCTATACTATGTACCTCTATACACCATATTCTATACTATGTACCACTATACACCATATTCTATACTATGTACCACTATACAGCTCTACACCACATTCTTTACTAAATACCACTATACACCATATTCTATACTATGTGGCACTATACACCATATTCTATACTATGTACAACTATCCAGCTGTACACCACATTCTATACTATGTACCACTATACAGCTCTACACCATATTCTATACTATGTACTACTTTACACTACATTCTATACTATGTACCACTATACAGCTCTACACCATATACCACTATACACCACATGATATACTATGTACCAATATACACCATATTCTATACTATGTACCTCTATACACCATATTCTATACTATGTACCACTATACACCACATTCTATACTATGTACCAATATACACCATATTCTATACTATGTACCACTATACAGCTCTACACCACATTCTATACTTAATACCACTATACACCAGATTCTGTAATACGCACCACTATACAGCTCTACACCACATTCTATACAATATACCACTATACACCATATTCTATACTATGTGTCACTATACACCATATTCTATACTATGTACCACAATACAGCTCTACACCATATTCTATGCTATGTATCACTATACACAATATTATATACTATGTACCACTATAAAGCTCTACACCATATTCTATACTATATACAACTATACAGCATATTCTATACTATGTACCACTATACAGCTCTACACCAAATTCTATACTATGTGCAACTATACAGATCTAAACCATATTCTATACTATGTACCTCTATACAACATATTCTATGTACCACTATACACCACATTCTATACTATGTACCATTATACAGCTTTATACCACATTCTAAAATATGTACCACTATACACCACATTCTATACTATATACCACTATACAACTCTACACAACATAATATACTATGTTCCTCTATACGCCATATTCTATATTATGTACCACTTTACAGCTGTACACCAAATTCTATACTTTGTACCACTATAAACCACATTCTATACTATGTACCACTATACACCATATTCTATACGGTGTACCACTATACAGCTCTACACCACATTCTATACTATATAACACTTTACACCATATTCTATACTATGTAGCACTATACACCATATTCTATACTATGTAACACTATACAGCTCTACACCTTATTCTATACTAAGTATCACTTTACACAATATTATATACTATGTACCACTATAAAGCTCTACATCATATTCTATACTATATACCACTATACAGCATATTCTATACTATGTATCACTATACAGCTCTACACCACATTCTATACTATGTGCCACTATACAGGTCTA
Source organism: Taudactylus pleione (assembly GCA_031769625.1). NCBI lineage: Eukaryota > Metazoa > Chordata > Amphibia > Anura > Myobatrachidae > Taudactylus > Taudactylus pleione. The sequence goes on from JAUIMM010001230.1 coordinate 153,973, forward strand.
CACCATATTCTATACTATGTACCACTATACACCATATTCTATGTACCACTATACACCATATTCTATGTACCACTATACACCACATTCTATACTATGTACCACTATACACCATATTCTATACTATGTACCTCTATACACCATATTCTATACTATGTACCACTATACACCACATTCTATACTATGTACCACTATACACCATATTCTATACTATGTACCACTATACACCATATTCTATGTACCACTATACACCACATTCTATACTATGTACCACTATACACCATATTCTATACTATGTACCTCTATACACCATATTCTAAACTATGTACCACTATACACCATATTCTATACTATGTACCACTATACAGCTCTACACCACATTCTATACTATATACCACTATACACCATATTCTATACTATGTGGCACTCTACACTATATTCTATACTATGTACCACTATCCAGCTGTACACCACATTCTATACTATGTAACAACATACAGCTCTACACCATATTCTATTCTATGTACTACTTTACACTACATTCTATACTATGTACCACTATACAGCTCTACACCATATACCACTATACACCACATTATATACTATGTACCAATATACACCATATTCTATACTATGTACCTCTATACACCATATTCTATACTATGTACCACTATACACCACATTCTATACTATGTACCAATATACACCATATTCTATACTATGTACCACTATACAGCTCTACACCACATTCTATACTATATACCACTATACACCATATTCTGTAATATGTACCACTATATAGCTCTACACCACATTCTATACTATATACCACTTTACACCATATTCTATACTATGTAGCACTATTCACCATATTCTATACTATGTAGCACTATACAGCTCTACACCTTATTCTATACTAAGTATCACTTTACACAATATTATATACTATGTACCACTATAAAGCTCTACATCATATTCTATACTATATACCACTATACAGCATATTCTATACTATGTATTAATATACAGCTCTACACCACATTCTATACTATGTGCCACTATACAGCTCTACACCATATTCTATACTATGTACCACTATACACCATATTCTATGTACCACTATACACCATATTCTATGGACCACTATACACCACATTCTATACTATGTACCACTATACACCATATTCTATACTATGTACCTCTATACACCATATTCTATACTATGTACCACTATACACCATATTCTATACTATGTACCACTATACAGCTCTACACCACATTCTTTACTAAATACCACTATACACCATATTCTATACTATGTGGCACTATACACCATATTCTATACTATGTACAACTATCCAGCTGTACACCACATTCTATACTATGTACCACTATACAGCTCTACACCATATTCTATACTATGTACTACTTTACACTACATTCTATACTATGTACCACTATACAGCTCTACACCATATACCACTATACACCACATGATATACTATGTACCAATATACACCATATTCTATACTATGTACCTCTATACACCATATTCTATACTATGTACCACTATACACCACATTCTATACTATGTACCAATATACACCATATTCTATACTATGTACCACTATACAGCTCTACACCACATTCTATACTTAATACCACTATACACCAGATTCTGTAATACGCACCACTATACAGCTCTACACCACATTCTATACAATATACCACTATACACCATATTCTATACTATGTGTCACTATACACCATATTCTATACTATGTACCACAATACAGCTCTACACCATATTCTATGCTATGTATCACTATACACAATATTATATACTATGTACCACTATAAAGCTCTACACCATATTCTATACTATATACAACTATACAGCATATTCTATACTATGTACCACTATACAGCTCTACACCAAATTCTATACTATGTGCAACTATACAGATCTAAACCATATTCTATACTATGTACCTCTATACAACATATTCTATGTACCACTATACACCACATTCTATACTATGTACCATTATACAGCTTTATACCACATTCTAAAATATGTACCACTATACACCACATTCTATACTATATACCACTATACAACTCTACACAACATAATATACTATGTTCCTCTATACGCCATATTCTATATTATGTACCACTTTACAGCTGTACACCAAATTCTATACTTTGTACCACTATAAACCACATTCTATACTATGTACCACTATACACCATATTCTATACGGTGTACCACTATACACCATATTCTATACTATGTACCACTATACACCACATTCTATATTATGTACCACTATAGAGCTCTACACCACATTCTATACTATGTACCACTATACACCATATTCTATACTATGTACCACTATAGAGCTCAACACCACATTCTATACTATGTACCACTATACACCATATTCAAGACTATGTACCCCTATACACCGTATTCTATACTATGTACCTCTATACACCATATTCTATACTATGTACCTCAATACACCATATTCTATACTATGTACCACTCACTATACACCACATTCTTTACTATGTACAGCCATACACCATATTCAATACTTTGTACCTCTATACACTATATTCTATACTATGTACCACTATACAGCTCTAAACCACATTCTATACTATGTACCACTATACACCATATTCTAAACTATATACCTCTATACACCATATTCTATACTATGTACCACTATTCAGCTCTACACCACATTCTATACTATGTAGCACTATACAGCTCTACACCACATTCTATACTATATACCACTATACACCATATTCTATACTATGTACCACTATACACCATATTCTATACTATGTACCACTATACACCACGTTCTATACAATGTACCATTATACAGCTTTATACCACATTCTATAATATGTACCACTACACCACATTCTATACTATATACAACTATACAGCTCTACACGACACTCTATACTATGTTCCTCTATACGCCATATTCTATATTATGTACCACTATACAGCTCTACACCAAATTCTATACTATGTACCACTATAAACCACATTCTATACTATGTACCACTACACACCATATTCTATACTGTGTACCTCTATACACCATATTCTTTACTATGTACCACTATACACCATATTCTAAACTATGTACCACTATCCAGCTGTACACCACATTCTATACTATGTACCAATATACAGCTCTACACCATATTCTATACTATGTACTACTTTACACTACATTCTATACTATGTATCACTATACAGCACTACTCCATATACCACTATACACCACATTATATACTATGTACCAATATACACCATATTCTATACTATGTACCTCTATACACCATATTCTTTACTATGTACCACTATACACCACATTCTATACTATGTACCAATATACACCATATTCTATACAATGTACCACTATACAGCTCTACACCACATTCTATACTATATACCACTATACACCATATTCTGTAATATGTAAAAATATACAGCTCTACACCACATTCTATACTATATACCACTATACACCATATTCTATACTATGTAGCACTATACACCATATTCTATACTATCTACCACTATACAGCTCTACACCTTATTCTATGCTATGTATCACTTTACACAATATTATATACTATGTACCACTATAAAGCTCTACACCATATTCTATACTATATACCACTTTACAGCATATTCTATACTATGTACCACTATACAGCTCTACACCATATTCTATACTATGTACCACTATACAACATATTCTATGTACCACTATACACCACATTCTATACTTTGTACCACTATACACCTCTATACCACATTCTAGATTATGTACCACTATACACCATATTCTACACTATGTACCACTATACACTATATTATATACTATGTACCACTATACAACATATTCTATACTATATACCACTATACAGGGCTACCCCATATTCTATACCATGTACCACTATACACCATATTCTATACTATGTACTATACACCATATTCTATACTATGTACCACTATCCAGCTGTACACCACATTCTATACTATGTACCACTATACAGCTCTACACCATATTCTATACTATGTACTACTTTACACTACATTCTGTACTATGTACCACTATACAGCTCTACACCATATACCACTATACACAACATTATATACTATGTAACAATATACACCATATTCTATACTATGTACCTCTATACACCATATTCTATACTATGAACCACTTAACACCACATTCTATACTAATTAGCAATATACATCATATTCTATACTATGTACCACTATACAGCTCTACACCACATTCTATACTATATACCACTATACACCATATTCTATACTATGTACCACTATACAGCTCTACACCACATTCTATACTATATACCACTTTACACCATATTCTATACTATGTAGCACTATACACCATATTCTATACTATGTAACACTATACAGCTCTACACCTTATTCTATACTAAGTATCACTTTACACAATATTATATACTATGTACCACTATAAAGCTCTACATCATATTCTATACTATATACCACTATACAGCATATTCTATACTATGTATCACTATACAGCTCTACACCACATTCTATACTATGTGCCACTATACAGGTCTACACCATATTCTATACTATGTACCACTATACACCATATTCTATGTACCACTATACACCATATTCTATGTACCACTATACACCACATTCTATACTATGTACCAATATACACCATATTCTATACTATGTACCTCTATACACCATATTCTATACTATGTACCACTATACACCATATTCTATACTATGTACCACTATACAGCTCTACACCACATTCTATACTATATACCACTATACACCATATTCTATACTATGTGGCACTCTACACTATATTCTATACTATGTACCACTATCCAGCTGTACACCACATTCTATACTATGTACCAACATACAGCTCTACACCATATTCTATTCTATGTACTACTTTACACTACATTCTATACTATGTACCACTATACAGCTCTACACCATATACCACTATACACCACATTATATACTATGTACCAATATACACCATATTCTATACTATGTACCTCTATACACCATATTCTATACTATGTACCACTATACACCACATTCTATACTATGTACCAATATACACCATATTCTATACTATGTACCACTATACAGCTCTACACCACATTCTATACTATATACCACTATACACCATATTCTGTAATATGTACCACTATATAGCTCTACACCACATTCTATACTATATACCACTTTACACCATATTCTATACTATGTAGCACTATTCACCATATTCTATACTATGTACCACTATACAGCTCTACACCTTATTCTATACTAAGTATCACTTTACAAAATATTATATACTATGTACCACTATAAAGCTCTACATCATATTCTATACTATATACCACTATACAGCATATTCTATACTATGTATTAATATACAGCTCTACACCACATTCTATACTATGTGCCACTATACAGCTCTACACCATATTCTATACTATGTACCACTATACACCATATTCTATGTACCACTATACACCATATTCTATGGACCACTATACACCACATTCTATACTATGTACCACTATACACCATATTCTATACTATGTACCTCTATACACCATATTCTATACTATGTACCACTATACACCATATTCTATAATATGTACCACTATACAGCTCTACACCACATTCTTTACTAAATACCACTATACACCATATTCTATACTATGTGGCACTATACACCATATTCTATACTATGTACAACTATCCAGCTGTACACCACATTCTATACTATGTACCACTATACAGCTCTACACCATATTCTATACTATGTACTACTTTACACTACATTCTATACTATGTACCACTATACAGCTCTACACCATATACCACTATACACCACATTATATACTATGTACCAATATACACCATATTCTATACTATGTACCTCTATACACCATATTCTATACTATGTACCACTATACACCACATTCTATACTATGTACCAATATACACCATATTCTATACTATGTACCACTATACAGCTCTACACCACATTCTATACTTAATACCACTATACACCAGATTCTGTAATATGCACCACTATACAGCTCTACACCACATTCTATACTATATACCACTATACACCATATTCTATACTATGTGGCACTATACACCATATTCTATACTATGTACCACAATACAGCTCTACACCATATTCTATGCTATGTATCACTATACACAATATTATATACTATGTACCACTATAAAGCTCTACACCATATTCTATACTATATACAACTATACAGCATATTCTATACTATGTACCACTATACAGCTCTACACCAAATTCTATACTATGTGCAACTATACAGATCTAAACCATATTCTATACTATGTACCTCTATACAACATATTCTATGTACCACTATACACCACATTCTATACTTTGTACCACTATGCACCTCTATGCCACATTCTAGATTATGTACCACTATACACCATATTCTACACTATGTACCACTATACACTATATTCTATACTATGTACCACTGTACAACATATTCCATTCTATATACCACTATACAGGGCTACCCCATATTCTATACCATGTACCACTATACACCATATTCTATACTATGTACTATACACCATATTCTATACTATGTACTATACACCATATTCTATACTATGTACCAATATACACCATATTCTATACTATGTACCACTATACAGCTCTACATCAAATTCAATACAATATACCACTATACACCATATTCTATGCTATGTACCACTATACACAATATTCTGTACTATGTACCACTATACAGCTCTACATCATATTCTATACAATAAACCACTATACACCAAATTCTATACTATGTACCACTATACACCATATTCTATACTATGTACCACTATAAAGCTCTACACCACATTCTATACTTTATACCACTATACACCAAATTCTATACTATGTTGTACTATTCACCATATTCTATACTATATACCACTATACAGCTCTACACCATATTCTATACTGTATACCACTATACACCATATTCTATTCTATGTACCACTATACACCTCTACACCATATTCTATACTATGTACCACTATACAGCTCTATACCACATTCTATACTATGTACCACTATACAGCTCTACACCATATTCTATACTATATACTTCTATACACCACATTCTAAACTTAGATCCAAAATACACGATATTCTCTACTATGTAACACTATACACCACATTATATACTATGTACCACTATACAGCACTACACCACATTCTATAATTTGTACCACTATACACCACATTCTATACTATGTACCACTATAATGCTCTACACCATATTCTATACTATGTACCACTATACACCATATTCTATACTATGTACCACTATACACCACATTCTAGACTATGTAGCACTACACACCATATTCTATGTACCACTTTACACCACATTCTAGACTATGTACCATTATACACCATATTCTATACTTTGTACCTTTTTACACCAAATTCTATACTATTTACCTCTATACACCATATTCTATACTATATACCACTATTAACCATATTCTATACAATGTACCACTATACACCATATTCTATACTATATACAACTATACAACTCTACCCCATATTCTATACTATGTACCACTATACACCATATTCTATACTATGAACCACTATAAAGCTCTACACCATATTCTATACAATTTACCACTATACACCATATTCTATACTATGTACCACTATACACCTATACACCATATTCTATGCTATGTTCCACTATACAGCTCTATAGCACATTCTATACTATGTACAACTGTACAGCTCTACACCATATTCTATACTAGATACTGCTATAGACAACATTCTATACTATGTACCACTATACAGCACATTCTATACTATGTACCACTATACACCATATTCTATACTATGTACCACTATACACCATATACTATACTATGTACCACAATACACCACATTCTATACTATGTACCATTATACAGCTTTACACCACATTCTATACTATGAACCACTATACAACACATTCTATACTATGTATCACTATACAGCTCTACACCACATTCTATACTATATACCTCTGTACACCATATTCTATACTTTGTACCACTATACAGCGCAACACCAAATTCTATACTATGTACCGCTATACACCATATTCTATACTATGTACCTCTATACACAATATTCTATACAATGTACCACTATACACCATATTCTATACTATGTACCACAATACACCATATTCTACACTATGTACCACTATACACCGTATTCAATAATATGTACCACTATACACCATATTCTATAATATTTACCTCTATACACCATATTCTATACTATGTATCACTATACACCATATTTTATACTATGTACCACAATACAGCTCTACACCATATTCTATACTATGTACCACAATACAGCACTACACCATATTCTATACTATGTACCACTATACAGCTCTACACCATATTCTATACTATGTACCACTATACACCATATTCTATATTATGTACCACTATACACCATATTCTATACTATGTACCACTATACAGCTCTACACCACATTCTATACTATGTACCTCTCTACAGCTCTACACCGTATCCTATACTATGTACTACTAAACACCACATTCTATACTATGTACCACTATACAGCTCTACACCATATACAACTATACACCACATTCTATACTATGTACCATTACACCACACTCTATACTATGTACCACTATGTACCACTATACACCACATTCAATACTATGTACCACCATACAGCATATTCTATACTATGTACCTCTATACACCATATTCTATACTATGTACCACTATACACCATATGCTACACTATGTACCACTTTACAGCTCTACTCCACATTCTATACTATACACCACTATACACCATATTCTATACTATGTAGCACTATACACCATATTCTATACTACGTACCACTATACAGCTCTACATCTTATTCTATGCTATGTATCACTATACAAAATACTCTATAGTATGTACTACTTTACAACTCTACACCATATTCTATACTATATACCACTATACACCATATTGTATACTATGTACCACTATACAGCTCTACACCATATTCTATACTATGTACCACTATACAGCTCTACCTCATAATCTATACTATAAACCACATTCTATACTATGTACCATTATACAGCTCTACACCACATTCTGTACTATGTACCACTATATACCACATTCTATACTATGTACTACTACACAGCTCTACACCATATTCTATACTATGTACCACTATACATCTCTAGTCCACATTCTATACTATGTACAACTGTACACCATATTCTATAATATGTAAAACTGTACACCACATTCTAGACTATGTACCACTATACAACATATTCTATTCTATTTACTTCTATAAACTATATTCTATACTATGTACCACTATACACCATATTCTATACTATGTTCAATTATACAGCTCTACACCACATTCTATATTATGTACCACTATACACCACATTCTATACTATGTACCATTATATAGCTCTGTACCACATTCTATACTATGTACCACAATACACCATATTCAATACTATGTACCACTATACAGCACTACTCCACATTCTATACTATGTACCACTAAACACCATATTCTATGTAACACTATACACCACATTCTAAACTATGTCTGAATATACACCATATTCTATACTATGTACCTCTATACACCATAATTTATACTATTTACCACTATACACCACATTCTATACTATGTAGCACTATACACCATATTCTATACTATGTACCTCTATACACCATATTCTATGCTATGTACCACTATACACCATATTCTATATTATGTACCACAAAACACCATATTCTACACTATGTACCACTATATACCATATTCTATACTATATACCATTATAAAGCTCTACCCCATATTCTATACCATGTACCACTATACACCATATTCTATACTTTGTACAATACACCATATTCTTTACTATGTACCATTATACACCATATTCTATATACCACTATACACCACATTCTATACTATGTACCACTATACAGCTCTATACCACATTCTAGACTATGTACCACTATACAAGATATTCTATACTATGTACCTCAATACACCATATTCTATACTATGTACCAATCACTATACACCACATTCTTTACTATGTACAGCCATACACCATATTCAATACTTTGTAACTCTATACACTATATTCTATACTATGTACCACTATACAGCACTAAACCACATTCTATAATATGTACCACTATACACCATATTCTAAACTATGTACCTCTATACACCATATTCTATACTATGTACCACTATTCAGCTCTACACCACATTCTATACTATGTAGCACTATACAGCTCTACACCACATTCTATACTATGTACCACTATACACCATATTCTATACTATGTACCACTATACACCATATTCTATACTATGTACCACTATACACCACGTTCTATACAATGTACCATTATCCAGCTTTATACCACATTCTATAATATGTACCACTACACCACATTCTATACTATATACAACTATACAGCTCTACACGACACTCTATACTATGTTCCTCTATACGCCATATTCTATATTATGTACCACTATACAGCTCTACACCAAATTCTATACTATGTACCACTATAAACCACATTCTATACTATGTACCACTACACACCATATTCTATACTGTGTACCTCTATACACCATATTCTATACTATGTACCACTATACACCATATTCTAAACTATGTACCACTATCCAGCTGTACACCACATTCTATACTATGTACCAATATACAGCTCTACACCATATTCTATACTATGTACTACTTTACACTACATTCTATACTATGTACCACTATACAGCACTACACCATATACCACTATACACCACATTATATACTATGTACCAATATACACCATATTCTATACTATGTACCTCTGTACACCATATTCTATACTATGTACCACTATACACCACATTCTATACTATGTACCAATATACACCATATTCTATACAATGTACCACTATACAGCTCTACACCACATTCTATACTATATACCACTATACACCATATTCTGTAATATGTACCAATATACAGCTCTACACCACATTCTATACTATATACCACTATACACCATATTCTATACTATGTAGCACTATACACCATATTCTATACTATCTACCACTTTACAGCTCTACACCATATTCTATGCTATGTATCACTTTACACAATATTATATACTATGTAACACTATAAAGCTCTACACCATATTCAATACTATATTCCACTTTACAGCATATTCTATACAATGTACCACTATACAGCTCTACACCACATTCTATACTATGTGCCACTATACAGCTCTACACCATATTCTATACTATGTACCACTATAAACCATATTCTATGTACCACTATACACCACATTCTATACTATGTACCACTATACACCTCTATTCCACATTCTAGATTATGTACCACTATACACCATATTCTACACTATGTACCACTATACACCATATTCTATTCTATGTTCCTCTATACACCATATTCTATACTATGTACCTCTATACACCATGTTCTATATTATGTACCACTATACACCACATTCTATACTATGTAGCAATATTCACCATATTCTATACTATGTACCACTATACAGCTCTACACCACATTCTATACTATATACCACTATACACCATATTCTGTAATATGTACCACTATACAGCTCTACACCACATTCTATACTATATACCACTATACACCATATTCTATACTATGTGGCACTTTACACCATATTCTATATTATGTACCACTATACAGCTCTACACCATATTCTATGCTATGTATCACTATACACAATATTATATACTATGTACCACTATAAAGCTCTACACCATATTCTATACTATATACCACTATACAGCATATTCTATACTATGTACCACTATACAGCTCTACACCACATTCTATACTATGTGCAATTATACAGCTCTACACCATATTCTATACTATGTACCACTATACAACATATTCTATGTACCACTATACACCACATTCTATACTTTATACCACTATACACCTCTATACCACATTCTAGATTATGTACCACTATACACCATATTCTACACTATTTACCACTATACACTATATTCTATACTATGTACCACTATACAACATATTCTATACTATATACCACTATACAGGGCTACCCCATATTCTATACCATGTACCACTATACACCATATTCTATACTATGTACTATACACCATATTCTATACTATGTACCAGTATCCAGCTGTATACCACATTCTATACTATGTACTACTTTACACTACATTCTGTACTATGTACCACTATACAGCTCTACACCATATACCACTATACACGACATTATATACTGTGTAACAATATACACCATATTCTATACTATGTACCTCTATACACCATATTCTATACTATGAACCACTTAACACCACATTCTATACTAAGTAGCAATATACACCATATTCTATACTATGTACCACTATACAGCTCTACACCACATTCTATACTATATACCACTATACACCATATTCTATACTATGTACCACTATACAGCTCTACACCACATTCTATACTATATACCACTTTACAACATATTCTATACTATGTAGCACTATACACCATATTCTATACTATGTACCACTATACAGCTCTACACCTTATTCTATACTAAGTATCACTTTACACAATATTATATACTATGTACCACTATAAAGCTCTACATCATATTCTATACTATATACCACTATACAGCATATTCTATATTATGTATCACTATACAGCTCTACACCACATTCTATACTATGTGCCACTATACAGCTCTACACCATATTCTATACTATGTACCACTATACACCATATTCTATGTAACACTATACACCATATTCTATGTACCACTATACACCACATTCTATACTATGTACCACTATACACCATATTCTATACTATGTACCTCTATACACCATATTCTATACTATGTACCACTATACACCATATTCTATACTATGTACCACTATACAGCTCTACACCACATTCTATACTATATACCACTATACACCATATTCTATACTATGTGGCACTCTACACTATATTCTATACTATGTACCACTATCCAGCTGTACACCACATTCTATACTATGTACCAACATACAGCTCTACACCATATTCTATACTATGTACTACTTTACACAACATTCTATACTATGTACCACTATACAGCTCTACACCATATACCACTATACACCACATTATATACTATGTACCAATATACACCATATTCTATACTATGTACCTCTATACACCATATTCTATACTATGTACCACTATACACCACATTCTATACTATGTACCAATATACACCTTATTCTATACTATGTACCACTATACAGCTCTACACCACATTCTATACTATATACCACTATACACCATATTCTGTAATATGTACCACTATACAGCTCTACACCACATTCTATACTATATACCACTTTACACCATATTCTATACTATGTAGCACTATACACCATATTCTAAACTATGTACCACTATACAGCTCAACACCTTATTCTATACTAAGTATCATTTTACACAATATTATATACTATGTACCACTATAAAGCTCTACATCATATTCTATACTATATACCACTATACAGCATATTCTATACTATGTATTAATATACAGCTCTACACCACATTCTATACTATGTGCCACTATACAGCTCTACACCATATTCTATACTATGTACCACTATACACCATATTTTATGTACCACTATACACCATATTCTATGTACCACTATACACCACATTCTATACTATGTACCACTATACACCATATTCTATACTATGTACCTCTATACACCATATTCTATACTATGTACCACTATACACCATATTCTATACTATGTACCACTATACATCTCTACACCACATTCTTTACTATATACCAATATACACCATATTCTATACTATGTGGCACTATACACCATATTCTATACTATGTACCACTATCCAGCTGTACACCACATTCTATACTATGTACCACTATACAGCTCTACACCATATTCTATACTATGTACTTCTTTACACTACATTCTATACTATGTACCACTATACAGCTCTACACCATATACCACTATACACCACATTATATACTATGTACCAATATACACCATATTCTATACTATGTACCTCTATACACCATATTCTATACTATGTACCACTATACACCACATTCTATACTATGTACCAATATACACCATATTCTATACTATGTACCACTATACAGCTCTACACCACATTCTATACTTAATACCACTATACACCAGATTCTGTAATAGTCACCACTATACAGCTCTACACCACATTCTATACTATATACCACTGTACACCATATTCTATACTATGTGGCACTATACACCATATTCTATACTATGTACCACAATACAGCTCTACACCATATTCCAAGCTATATACAACTATACAGCATATTCTATACTATGTACCACTATACAGCTCTACACCAAATTCTATACTATGTGCAACTATACAGATCTACACCATATTCTATACTATGTACCTCTATACAACATATTCTATGTACCACTATACACCACATTCTATACTTTGTACCACTATACACCTCTATGCCACATTCTAGATTATGTACCACTATACACCATATTCTACACTATGTACCACTATACACTATATTCTATACTATGTACCACTGTACAACATATTCTATTCTATATACCACTATACAGGGCTACCCCATATTCTATACCATGTACCACTATACACCATATTCTATACTATGTACTATACACCATATTCTATACTATGTACTATACACCATATTCTATACTATGTACCAATATACACCATATTCTATACTAAGTAGCAATATACACCATATTCTATACTATGTACCACTATACAGCTCTACACCACATTCTATACTATATACCACTATACACCATATTCTATACTATGTACCACTATACAGCTCTACACCACATTCTATACCTTATACCACTTTACACCATATTCTATACTATGTAGCACTATACACCATATTCTATACTATGTACCACTATACAGCTCTACACCTTATTCTATACTAAGTATCACTTTACACAATATTATATACTATGTACCACTATAAAGCTCTACATCATATTCTATACTATATACCACTATACAGCATATTCTATACTATGTATCACTGTACAGCTCTACACCACATTCTATACTATGTGCCACTATACAGCTCTACACCATATTCTATACTATGTACCACTATACACCATATTCTATGTACCACTATACACCATATTCTATGTACCACTATACACCACATTCTATACTATGTACCACTATACACCATATTCTATACTATGTACCTCTATACACCATATTCTATACTATGTACCAACATACAGCTCTACACCATATTCTATACTATGTACTACTTTACACAACATTCGATACTATGTACCACTATACAGCTCTACACCATATACCACTATACACCACATTATATACTCTGTACCAATATACACCATATTCTATACTATGTACCTCTATACACCATATTCTATACTATGTACCACTATACACCACATTCTATACTATGTACCAATATGCACCTTATTCTATACTATGTACCACTATACAGCTCTACACCACATTCTATACTATATACCACTATACACCATATTCTGTAATATGTACCACTATACAGCTCTACACCACATTCTATACTATATACCACTTTACACCATATTCTATACTATGTAGCACTATACACCATATTCTAAACTATGTACCACTATACAGCTCTACACCTTATTCTATACTAAGTATCACTTTACACAATATTATATACTATGACCACTATAAAGCTCTACATCATATTCTATACTATATACCACTATACAGCATATTCTATACTATGTATTAATATACAGCTCTACACCACATTCTATACTATGTGCCACTATACAGCTCTACACCATATTCTATACTATGTACCACTATACACCATATTCTATGTACCACTATACACCATATTCTATGTACCACTATACACCACATTCTATACTATGTACCACTATACACCATATTCTATACTATGTACCTCTATACACCATATTCTATACTATGTACCACTATACACCATATTCTATACTATGTACCACTATACAGCTCTACACCACATTCTTTACTATATACCACTATACACCATATTCTATACTATGTGGCACTATACACCATATTCTATACTATGTACCACTATCCAGCTGTACACCACATTCTATACTATGTACCACTATACAGCTCTACACCATATTCTATACTATATACTTCTTTAAACTACATTCTATACTATGTACCACTATATAGCTCTACACCATATACCACTATACACCACATTATATACTATGTACCAATATACACCATATTCTATACTATGTACCTCTATACACCATATTCTATACTATGTACCACTAAACACCACATTCTATACTATGTACCAATATACACCATATTCTATACTATGTACCACTATACAGCTCTACACCACATTCTATTCTTAATACCACTATACACCAGATTCTGTAATATGCACCACTATACAGCTCTACACCACATTCTATACTATATACCACTGTACACCATATTCTATACTATGTGGCACTATACACCATATTCTATACTATGTACCACAATACAGCTCTACACCATATTCTATGCTATATACAACTATACAGCATATTCTATACTATGTACCACTATACAGCTCTACACCAAATTCTATACTATGTGCAACTATACAGATCTACACCATATTCTATACTATGTACCTCTATACAACATATTCTATGTACCACTATACACCACATTCTATACTTTGTACCACTATACACCTCTATGCCACATTCTAGATTATGTACCACTATACACCATATTCTACACTATGTACCACTATACACTATATTCTATACTATGTACCACTGTACAACATATTCTATTCTATATACCACTATACAGGGCTACCCCTTATTCTATACCATGTACCACTATACACCATATTCTATACTATGTACTATACACCATATTCTATACTATGTACTATACACCATATTCTATACTATGTACCAATATACACCATATTCTATACTATGTACCACTATACAGCTCTACATCAAATTCAATACAATATACCACTATACACCATATTCTATGCTATGTACCACTATACACAATATTCTGTACTATGTACCACTATACACCATATTCTATACTATATACCACTATACACCATTTTCTATACTATGTACCACTATACAACATATTCTATACTATATACCACTATACAGGGCTACCCCATATTCTATACCATGTACCACTATTCACCATATTCTATACTATGTACTATACACCATATTCTATACTATGTACTATACACCATATTCTATACTATGTACCACTATACACCATATGCTATACTGTGTACCACTATACAGCTCTACATCATATTCTATACAATAAACCACTATACACCATATTCTATACTATGTACCACTATACACCATATTCTATACTATGTACCACTATAAAGCTCTACACCACATTCTATACTTTATAACACTATACACCAAATTCTATACTATGTTGCACTATTCACCATATTCTATACTATATACCACTATACAGCTCTACACCATATTCTATACTGTATACCACTATACACCATATTCTATTCTATGTACCACTATACACCTCTACACCATATTCTATACTATGTACCACTATACAGCTCTATACCACATTCTATACTATGTACCACTATACATCTCTACACCATATTCTATACTATATACTTCTATACACCAAATTCTAAACTTAGATCCAAAATACACGATATTCTATACTATGTAACACTATACACCACATTCTATACTATGTACCACTATACAGCACTACACCACATTCTATAATTTGTACCACTATACACCACATTCTATACTATGTACCACTATAATGCTCTACACCATATTCTATACTATGTACCACTATACACCATATTCTATACTATGTACCACTATACACCACATTCTAGACTATGTAGCACTACACACCAAATTCTATGTACCACTTTACACCACATTCTAGACTATGTACCATTATACACCATATTCTATACTTTGTACCTTTTTACACCATTTTCTATACTATTTACCTCTATACACCATATTCTATACTATATACCACTATTAACCATATTCTATACAATATACCACTATACACCATATTCTATACTATATACAACTATACACTCTACCCCATATTCTATACTATGTACCACTATACACCATATTCTATACTATGAACCACTATAAAGCTCTACACCATATTCTATACAATTTAACACTATACACCATATTCTATACTATGTACCACTATACACCTCTACACCATATTCTATGCTATGTTCCACTATACAGCTCTATACCACATTCTATACTATGTACAACTGTACAGCTCTACACCATATTCTATACTAGATACTGCTATAGACAACATTCTATACTATGTACCACTATACACCACATTCTATACTATGTACCACTATACACCATATTCTATACTATGTACCACTATACACCATATACTATACTATGTACCACAATACACAACATTCTATACTGTGTACCATTATACAGCTTTACACCACATTCTATACTATGAACCACTATACAACACATTCTATACTATGTATCACTATACAGCTCTACACCACATTCTATACTATGTACCTCTGTACACCATATTCTATACTATGTACCACTATACAGCGCAACACCAAATTCTATACTATGTACCGCTATACACCATATTCTATACTATGTACCTCTATACACCATATTCTATACAATGTACCACTATACACCATATTCTATACTATGTACCACAATACACCATATTCTACACTATGTACCACTATACACCGTATTCAATAATATGTACCACTATACACAATATTCTATAATATGTACCTCTATACACCATTTTCTATACTTTGTATCACTATACACCATATTCTATACTATGTACCACAATACAGCTCTACACCATATTCTATACTATGTACCACAATACAGCACTACACCATATTCTATACTATGTACCACTATACAGCTCTACACCATATTCTATACTATGTACCACTATACACCATATTCTATACTATGTACCACTATACACCATATTCTATACTATGTACCACTATACAGCTCTACACCACATTCTATACTATGTACCTCTCTACAGCTCTACACCGTATCCTATACTATGTACTACTAAACACCACATTCTATACTATGTACCACTATACAGCTCTACACCATATACAACTATACACCACATTCTATACTATGTACCATTACACCACACTCTATACTATGTACCACTATGTACCACTATACACCACATTCAATACTATGTACCACCATACAGCATATTCTATACTATGTACCTCTATACACCATATTCTATACTATGTACCACTATACACCATATGCTACACTATGTACCACTTTACAGCTCTACTCCACATTCTATACTATACACCACTATACACCATATTCTATACTATGTAGCACTATACACCATATTCTATACTACGTACCACTATACAGCTCTACATCATATTCTATGCTATGTATCACTATACAAAATACTATATAGTATGTACTACTTTACAACTCTACACCATATTCTATACTATATACCACTATACTCCATATTGTATACTATGTACCACTATACAGCTCTACACCATATTCTATTCTATGTACCACTATACAGCTCTACCCCATAATCTATACTATAAACCACATTCTATACTATGTACCATTATACAGCTCTACACCACATTCTGTACTATGTACCACTATATACCACATTCTATACTATGTACTACTACACAGCTCTACATCATATTCTATACTATGTACCACTATACATCTCTAGTCCACATTCTATACTATGTACCACTGTACACCATATTCTATAATATGTACCACGGTACACCACATTCTAGACTATGTACCACTATACAACATATTCTATACTATTTACTTCTATACACTATATTCTATACTATGTACCACTATACACCATATTCTATACTATGTTCCATTATACAGCTCTACACCACATTCTATATTATGTACCACTATACACCACATTCTATACTATGTACCATTATATAGCTCTGTACCGCATTCTATACTATGTACCACAATACACCATATTCAATACTATGTACCACTATACAGCTCTACTCCACATTCTATACTATGTACCACTAAACACCATATTCTATGTAACACTATACACCACATTCTAAACTATGTCTGAATATACACCATATTCTATACTATGTACCTCTATACACCATAATTTATACTATTTACCACTATACACCACATTCTATACTATGTAGCACTATACACCATATTCTATACTATGTACCTCTATACACCATATTCTATGCTATGTACCACTATACACCATATTCTATATTATGTACCACAAAACACCATATTCTACACTATGTACCACTATATACCATATTCTATACTATATACCATTATAAAGCTCTACCCCATATTCTATACCATGTACCACTATACACCATATTCTATACTTTGTACAATACACCATATTCTTTACTATGTACCATTATACACCATATTCTATATACCACTATACACCACATTCTATACTATGTACCACTATACAGCTCTATACCACATTCTAGACTATGTACCACTATACACCATATTCTATACTATGTACCACTATACACCATATTCTATACTATGTACTATTCAACATATTCTATATTATGTACCACTATACACCATATTCTATACTATGTACCACTATACAGCTCTACATCATATATTATACAATATACCACTATACACCATATTCTATACTATGTACCACTATACACCATATTCTATACTATGTACCACTATACACCTTATTCTATACCATATTCCACTATACACTATATTCTATACTATGTTGCACTATACACCATATTCTATACTGTATACCACAATACACCATATTCTATTCTATGTACCACTATACACCTCTACACCATATTCTATACTATGTACCACTATACAGCTCTATACCACATTCTACACTATGTACCACTATACAGCTCTACACCATATTCTATACTATATACTACTGTACACCATATTCTAAACTTAGTACCACTATACAACATATTCTATACTATGTACTTCTATACACCATATTCTATACTATGTACCACTATACACTACATTCTATACTATGTACCATTATACAGCTCTATACCACATTCTATATTATGTACCACTATACACCACATTCTATACTATGTGCACTATACAGCTCTATACCACATTCTATACTATGTACCACAATACACCATATTCTATACTATGCACCACTATACAGCTCTGAACCACAATCTATACTATGTACCACTAAATACCATATTCTATGTAACACTATATACCACATTCTAGACTATGGGCCTGATTCAGACCCACTCGCGAGTTGCTGTCAGCTCGCAAGTGGGTCGATGTTATGGACTGAGCATGCGCACGACGGAGGGAGCTCCGTCGTGCGCATGCGCCAGACTCAACGAGCGAAGGAAAGTCCTTCGCTCGTTGTGTCCGATCAAAGGGGGCGTGCTGTCAATGTTGATTGACAGCACGCCCCCTTTGGTGGGCATGCCGGGGGTGTGCCTCCCTGATGGGGTAGTTCCCTCCTTGTCAGTGGGAGTGATTTTGGCTCTGATAGAGCCAAAATCACTCCGGAGCTTGCGGTTGAAAACCTCAACCGCAGGCTCCGGCTCGCAAATTCGATTGTCGCGATGGTCGAGACCATCGCGACCATCACAATGCACGCTCGTATAGCCTGTGGGTGGTGACCCACAGCTATACGAGCGTCCAGGAGGACGCTCCATGAAAATGGAGCCCGGCCCTCATTCAGAGCGTGCGCTCTGCTCAGAGCGTATGGCTCTGAATGAGGGCCTATATCTGACTATACACCATATTCTATACTATGTACCTCTATACACCATAAATTATACTATGTACCACTATACACCACATTCTATACTATGTACCACTATACACCATATTCTTTACTATGTACCACAAAACACCATATTCTATACTATTTTCCACTATATACCATATTCTATACTATAAACCGCTATACACCATATTTTATACTATGTACCAATATAAAGCTCTACCCCATATTCTAAACCATGTACCACTATACACCATATTCTATACTTTGTACAATACACCATATTCTTTACTATGTACCATTATACACCATATTATATGTACCACTATACACCACATACTATACTATGTACCACTATACAACATATTCTATACTATATACCACTATGCAGCTCTACCCAATATTCTATACCAAGTACCAGTATACACCATATTCTATACTATGTACCACTATACAACATATTCTATACTATATACCACTATAATGCTCTACCCCATATTCTATACCATGTACCAATACACACCATATTCTATACTATGTACTATACAACATATTCTATACTATATACCACTATGCAGCTCTACCCAATATTCTATACCAAGTACCAGTATACACCATATTCTATACTATGTACCACTATACAACATATTCTATACTATATACCACTATAAAGCTCTACCCCATATTCTATACCATGTACCAATACACACCATATTCTATACTATGTACTATACACCATATTCTATACTATATACCACTATACACCATATTCTATACTATGTACCACTATACAGCTCTACATCATATTCTATACAATATACCACTATACACCATATTCTATGCTATGTACCACTATACACCATATTCTGTACTATGTACCACTATACACCATATTCTATACTATATACCAATATACACCATATTCTATACTATGTACCATTATACACCATATTCTATACTATGTACCACTATACACCATATTCTATACTATATACCACTATACAGCTCTACACCATATTCTTTACTGTATACCACTATACACCATATTCTATTCTATGTTCCACTATACACCTCTACACCATATTCTATACTATGTACAACTATACAGCTATACACCATATTCTATACGATAAACTACTATACTATTAATTTGTGCTCTACACCACATTCTGTACTTCATACCACTATACACCAAATTCTATACTATGTTGCACTATACACCATATTCTATACTATATACCACTATACAGCTCTACACCATATTCTATACTATGTTCCACTATAAAGCTCTATACCACATTCTATACTATGTACCACTATACAGCTCTACACCATATTCTATACGATATACTACTATACGCCACATTCTAAACTTAGTACCACAATACACGATATTCCATACTATGTAACACTATACACCACATTCTATACTATGTACCACTATACAGCTCTACACCACATTCTATAATTTGTACCACTATACACCACATTCTATACTATGTACCACTATAAAGCTCTACAAGATATTCTATACTATATACTACTATACAACATATTCTAAACTTAATACCACAATACACGATATTCTATGCTATGTAACACTATACACCACATTCTATACTATGTACCACTGTACACCACATTCTAGACTATGTACCACTATACAACATATTCTATACTATGTACCACTATACACCACATTCTATACTATCTACCAATATACAGCTCTATACCACATTCTATATTATGTACCACTATACACCACATTCTATACTATGTACCACTATACAGCTCTATACCGCATTCTATACTATGTACCACATTACAACATATTCTATACTATGCACCACTATACAGCTCTATACCACATTCTATACTATGTACCACTAAACACCATATTCTATGTAATACTATACACCACATTCTAGACTATGTCTGAATATATACCATATTCTTAACTATGTACCTCTATACACCATAATTTATACTATGTACCACTATACCCCACATTCTATACAATGTAGCACTAAACACAATATTCTATACTATGTACCTCTATACATCATATTCTATACTATGTACCACTATACACCATATTCTATACTATGTACCACAAAACACCATATTCTATGCTATGTACCACTATACACACCATATTCTATACTATAAACCGCTATACACCATATTTTATACTATGTACCACCATACAACACATTATATACTATGTACCACTATACAGCTCTACACCATATTCTATACTATGTTCCTCTATACAGCATATTCTATACTATGTACCACTATACACCATATTCTATACTATGTACCACTAGACACACCATATTCTATACTATATACCTCTATACACCATTTTCTATACTATGTACCACTATAAACCATATTCTATGCTATGTAGCACAATACAGCTCTACACCACATTCTATACTATGTACCACTATACACCATATTCTATGTACCACTATACACCACATTCTAGGCTATGTACCACTATACACCATATTCTATACTATGTACCTCTATACACCATATTCTATACTATGTACCACTATACACCACATTCTATACTATGTACCATTATACAGCTCTAAATCAAATTCTATAATATGTACCACTATTCACCATATTCTATACTATGTACCACTATACAGCTCTACACCACATTCTATACTATGTAGCACTATACACCATATTCTATACTATGTACCACAATACACCATATTCTATACTATGTACCTCTATACACCATATTCTATACTGTGTACCACTATACACCATATTCTATACTATGTGCCACAATACACCATATTCTATACTATTTACCACTATATACCATATTCTATACTATATTCTGCTATACACCATATTTTATACTATGTACCACTATACAACACATTCTATACTATGTAGCACTATACACCATATTCTATACTATGTACCTCTATACACCATATTCTATACTATGTACGACTATACACCATATTCTATACTATGTACATCTATACAAAATATTCTATACTATGTACCACTATACACCATATTCTATATTATGTACCACTATAAACCATATTCTATACTATAAACAACTATACAGCTCACCCCATTTTCTATACTATGTACCTCTATACACCATAATTTATACTATGTACCACTATACACCACATTCTATACTATGTAGCACTATAGACCATATTCTATACTATGTACTACTATACACCATTTTCTATGCTATGAACCACTATACAGCTCTACACCATATTCTATACTATATACCACTATACTCCATATTCTGTACTATATACCACTATTCACCTCTACACCATATTCTATACTATGTACCACTATACAGCTGTATACCACATTCTATATTATGTACCACTATACAGCTCGACACCATATTCTATACTATGTACCACTATACACCATATTCTATACTATGTACCACTATTCACACCATATTCTATACTATGTACCTCTATACACCATTTTCTATACTATGTACCACTATACACCATATTCTATGCTATGTAGCACAATACAGCTCTACACCACATTCTATACTATGTACCACTATACACCATATTCTATGTACCACTATACACCACATTCTAGGCTATGTACCACTATACACCATATTCTATACTATGTACATCTATACACCATATTCTATACTATGTACCACTATACACCACATTCTATACTATGTACCATTATACAGCTCTAAATCAAATTCTATACTATGTACCACTATACACCACATTCTATACTATGTACAATTACACAGCTCTACATCACATTCTATAATATGTACCACTATACACCATATTCTATACTATGTACCACTTTACAGCTCTACACCACATTCTATACTATGTACCACTATACACCACATTCTATACTATGTACCTCTATACACCATAATTTATACTATGTACCACTATACACCACATTCTATACTATGTAGCACTATACACAATATTCTAGACTATATACCATTATACACCATATTCTATACTATGTACCTCTATACACCATATTCTATACTATGTACCACTATACAACACATTCTATACTATGTAGCACTATACACCATATTCTATACTATGTACCTCTATACACCATATTCTATACTATGTACGACTATACACCATATTCTATGCTATGTACCACAATACACCATAATCTATACTATGTTCCACTATACATCTCTACTCCACATTCTATACTATGTTCCTCTATACACCATATTCTATACTATGTACCACTATATAGCTCTACACCAAATTCTATACTATGTACCACTATACACCATATTCTATACTATGTACCTCTATACACCATATTCTATACTATGTACCACAATACACCATATTCTATACTATGTACCACTATACATCTCTACACCACATTCTATACTATGTACCTCTATACACCATATTCTATACTATGTACCACTATACACACCATATTCTATACTATTTACCTCTATACACCATTTTCTATACTATGTACCACTATACACCATATTCTGTGCTATGTAGCACAATACAGCTCTACACCATATTCTATACTATGTACCACTATACAGCACTACACCATATTCTATACTATGTACCACTTTACAGGTCTACACCATATTCTATACTATGTACCACTATTCACCATATTCTATACTATTAACCACTATACAGCTCTACATCACTTTCTGTACTATATACCACTATACACCATTTTCTATACTATGTAGCACTATACACCATATTCTAGACTATGTACCACTATATTCCATATTCTATACTATGTACATCTATACACCATATTCTATACTATGTACCTCTATACACCATATTCAATACTGTATACCACTATACACCATATTCTATACTGTGTACCACTATTCATCTCTACACCACATTCTATACTATGTTCCTCTATACACCATATTCTATACTATGTACCACTATATAGCTCTTCACCAAATTCTATACTATGTACCACTATACACCACATTCTATACTATTTACCACTATACACCATATTCTATACTATGTACCTCTATACACCATATTCTATACTATGTACCACTATACACCATATTCTATACTATGTATCACAATACACCATATTCTATACTGTGTACCACTATACACCATATTCTATACTATGTACCACAATACACACCATATTCTATACTATGTACCGCTATACACCATTTTCTTTACTATGTACCACTATACACCATATACTATGCTATGTAACACAATACAGCTCTACACCATATTCTATACTATTTACCATTATACAGCACTACACAATATTCTATACTATGTACCACTTTACAGGTCTACACCAAATTCTATACTATGTACCACTATTCACCATATTCTATACTATGTACCACTATACAGTTCTACACCACATTCTGTACTATATACCACTATACACCATATTCTATACTATGTAGCACTATACACAATACTCTATACTATGCAGCACTGTACAGCTATTCACCATAGTACATAGTATAAAATGTGTTGTATAGTAGTATATAGTATAGAATATGGTATAGAGCTGTATAGTGGTACATAGTATAGAATGCGGTATACAGCTGTATAGTGGTATATAGTATAGAATATGGTGTAGAGGTGAATAGTGGTACATAGTATAGAATATGGTGTATAGTGGTATATAGTATAGAATATGCTGAATAGTGGTAAATAGTATAGAATGTGGTGTATAGATGTACATAGTATAGAATATGGTGTATAGTGGTAAATAGTATAGAATGTGGTGTATAGTGGTACATAGTATAGAATTTGGTGAAGAGCTATATAGTAGTACATAGTATAGAATATGGTGTATAGAGGAACATAGTATAGAATGTGGTGTAGAGATGAATAGTGGTACACAGTATAGCAAATGGTGTATAGCGGTACATAGTATAGAATATGGTGTGTATTGTGGTACATAGTATAGAATATGGTGTATAGTGGTACACAGTATAGAATATGGTGTATTGTGATACATAGTATAGAATATGGTGTATAGAGGTACATAGTATAGAATATGGAATATAGTGGTACATAGTCTAGAATATGGTGTATAGTGCTACATAGTATAGAAAATGGTGTATAGTGGTATATAGTACAGAAAGTGATGTAGAGCTGTATAGTGGTTAATAGAATAGAATATGTTGAATAGTGGTACATAGTATAGAATATGGTGTAGACCTGTAAAGTGGTACATAGTATAGAATATGGTGTAGTGCTGTATAGTGGTACATAGTATAGAATATGGTGTAGAGCTGTATTGTGCTACATAGCATAGAATATGGTGTATAGTGGTACATAGTATAGAAAATGGTGTATAGAGGTAAATAGTATAGAATATGGTGTGTATAGTGGTACATAGTATAGAATATGGTGTATAGTGGTACATAGTATAGAATATGGTGTATAGAGGAACATAGTATAGAATGTGGTATAGAGATGTATAGTGGTACATAGTATAGAATATGGTGTATTGTGGTACATAGTATAGAATATGGTGTATAGAGGTACATAGTATAGAATATGGTGTATAGTGGTACATAGTATAGAATTTGGTGTAGAGCTATATAGTGGTACATAGTATAGAATATGTTGTATAAAGGAACATAGTATAGAATGTGGTGTACAGATGTATAGTGGAACATAGTATAGATTATGGTGTATTGTGGTACATAGTATAGAATATGGTGTATAGTCGTACATAGTATAGAATATGGTGTATAGAAGTACATAGTATAGAATATGGTGTATAGTGGTACATAGTCTAGAATGTGGGGTATAATGGTACATAGAATATGGTGTATAGTGGTACATAGTATAGAATGTGGTGTAGAGCTCTATAGTTGTACATAGTATAGAATATGGTGTATAGTGGTACATATTATAGAATGTGGTGTAGAGCTGTATAATGGTACATAGTATAGAATGTGGTGTATAGTGGTACATAGTATAGAATGTGATTTAGAGCTGTATAATGGTACATAGTATAGAATGTGGTGAATAGTGGTACTTAGTATAGAATATGGTGTATAGTGGTACATAGTATAGAATATGGTATACAGTGGTACATAGTATATAATGTGGTGTAGAGCTGTATAATGGTACATAGTATAGAATGTGGTGTATAGTGTTACATTTAATAGAATATGGTGTATAGTGGTACATAGTATAAAATGTGTTGTATAGTAGTATATAGTATAGAATATGGTATAGAGCTGTATAGTGGTACATAGTATAGAATGTGGTATACAGCTGTATAGTGGTACATAGTATAGAATATGGTGTAGAGGTGAATAGTGGTACATAGTATAGAATATGGTGTATAGTGGTATATAGTATAGAATATGGTGAATAGAGGTACATAGTATAGAATATGGTGTATAGTGTTACATAGTTTAGAATGTGGTGTATAGTGGTACACAGTATAGAATATGGTGTATTGTGATACATAGTATAGAATATGGTGTATAGTGGTACATAGTATAGAATATGGTGTATAGAGGTACATAGTATAGAATATGGTGTATAGTGGTAAATAGTATAGAATGTGGTGTATAGTGGTACATAGTATAGAATTTGGTGAAGAGCTATATAGTAGTACATAGTATAGAATATGGTGTAAGAGGAACATAGTATAGAATGTGGTGTAGAGATGAATAATGGTACACAGTATAGAATATGGAGTATAGTGGTATACAGTATAGAATATGGTGTATAGAGGTACATAGTATAGAATATGGTGTATAGATGTACATAGTATAGAATATGGAATATAGTGGTACATAGTCTAGAATATGGTGTATAGTGCTACATAGTATAGAAAATGGTGTATAGTGGTATATAGTACAGAAAGTGATGTAGAGCTGTATAGTGGTTAATAGTATAGAATATGGTGAATAGTGGTACATAGTATAGAATATGGTGTAGACCTGTAAAGTGGTACATAGTATAGAATATGGTGTAGTGCTGTATAGTGGTACATAGTATAGAATATGGTGTAGAGTTGTATTGTGCAACATAGCACAGAATATGGTGTATAGTGGTACATAGTATAGAAAATGGTGTATAGAGGTAAATAGTATAGAATATGGTGTGTATAGTGGTACATAGTATAGAATATGGTGTATAGAGGTACATAGTATAGAATGTGGTGTAGAGATGTATAGTGGTACATAGTATAGAATATGGTGTATTGTGGTACATAGTATAGAATATGGTGTATAGAGGTACATAGTATAGAATATGGTGTATAGTGGTACATAGTATAGAATTTGGTGTAGAGCTATATAGTGGTACATAGTATAGAATATGGTGTATAGAGGAACATAGTATAGAATGTGGAGTAGAGATGTATAGTGGAACATAGTATAGATTATGGTGTATTGTGGTACATAGTTTAGAATATGGTGTATAGTCGTACATAGTATAGAATATGGTGTATAGAGGTACATAGTATAGAATATGGTGTATAGTGCTACATAGTATAGAATGTGTTGTATAGTGGTACATAGTATAGAATATGGTGTATAGAGGTACATAGTATAGAATATGGTGTATAGTGGTATATAGTCTAGAATATTGTGTATAGTGCTACATAGTATAGAATGTGGTGTATAGTGGTACATAGTATAAATTATGGTGTATAGAGGTACATAGTATAGAATGTGGTGTATAGTGGTATATAGTCTAGAATGTGGTGTATAGTGGTACATAGAATATAGTGTATAGTGGTACATAGTATAGAATGTGGTGTAGAGCTGTATAGTGGTACATAGTATAGAATATGGTGTATAGTGGTACATATTATAGAATGTGATGTAGAGCTGTGTAATTGTACATAGTATAGAATGTGGTGTATAGTGGTACATAGTATAGAATTTGATTTAGAGCTGTATAATGGTACATAGTATAGAATGTGTTGTATAGTGGTACATAGTATAGAATATGGTGTATAGAGGTACATAGTATAGAATATGGTGTATAGTGGTACATAGCCTAGAATGTGGTGTATAGTGGTACATAGAATATGGCGTATAGTGGTACATAGTATAGAATATGGTGTAGAGCTGTATAGTGGTTCATAGCATAGAAAATGGTGTATAGTAGTACATAGTATAGAATATGGTCTATAGTGCTACATAGTATAGAATGTGGTGTATAGTGGTACATAGTATAAATTATGGTGTATAGAGGTACATAGTATAGAAAATGGGGTGAGCTGTATAGTTGTTTATAGTATAGAATATGGTTTATAGTGGTACATAATATAGAATATGGTGTATAGTGGTACATAGTATAGAATATTTTATATAGATGTACATAGTATAGAATATGGTGTATAGTCGTACATAGTATAGAATATGGTGTATAGAGGTACATAGTATAGAATATGGTGTATAGTGCTACATAGTATAGAATGTGTTGTATAGTGGTACATAGTATAAAATATGGTGTATAGCAGAATATAGTATAGAATATGGTATATAGTTGTAAATAGTATAGAATATGGTGTATTGTGGCACATAGTATAGAATATGGTGTATAGTGGTACACAGTATAGAATATGGTGTATAGAGGTACATAGTATAGAATATGGTGTATTGTGGTACATAGTATAGAATATGGTGTATAGTGGTACATATTATAGAATTTGATTTAGAGCTGTATAATGGTACATAGTATAGAATGTGGTTTATAGTGCTACATAGTATAGAATATGGTGTATAGAGGTACATAGTATAGAATATGGTGTATAGTGGTACATAGCCTAGAATGTGGTGTATAGTGGTACATAGAATATGGTGTATAGTGGTACATAGTATAGAAAATGGTGTATAGAGGTATATAGTATAGAATATGGTGTGTATAGTGGTACATAGTATAGAATATGGTGTATAGTGGTACATAGTATAGAATATGCTGTATAGAGGAACATAGTATAGAATATGGTGTAGAGCTGTATAGTGGTACATAGTATAGAATGTGTTGTATGGTGGTACATAGTATAAAATATGGTGTATAGCGGTTTATAGTATAGAATATGGTGTGTATAGTGGTACATAGCATAGAATATGGTGTTTTGTGGTACATAGTATAGAATATGGTGTATAGTGGTACATAGTATAGAATATGATGTATAGAGGTACATAGTATAGAATATTGTGTTTAGTGCTACATTGTATAGAATGTGGGGTATAGTGGTACATAGTATAAATTATGGTGTATAGAGGTACATAGTTAAGAATATGGTATATATTCAGACATAGTCTAGAATGTGGTGTATAGTATTACATAGAATATGGTGTTTAGTGGTACATAGTATAGAATGTGGTATAGAGCTGTATAGTGGTGCATAGTATAGAATATGTTGTAATGTGGTACATAGTATAGAATGCGGTATAGAGCTGTATAGTGGTACATAGTGTAGAATGTGGTGTATAGTGGTACATAATATAGAATGTGGTAAAGAGCTGTATATTGGTAGATAGTATAGAATGTGGTGTATAGTGGTACATAGTATAGACTATGTTGTATAGTGGTACATAGTCTAGAATGTGGTGTACGGTGGTACATAGTATAAATTATGGTGTATAGAGGTACATAGAATAGAAAATGGGGTGAGCTGTATAGTTGTTTATAGTATAGAATATGGTTTATAGTGGTACATAATATAGAATATGGTGTATAGTGGTACATAGTATAGAATATTTTGTATAGATGTACATAGTATAGAATATGGTGTATAGTCGTACATAGTATAGAATATGGTGTATAGAGGTACATAGTATGGAATATGGTGTATAGTGCTACATAGTATAGAATGTGTTGTATAGTGGTACATAGTATAAAATATGGAGTATAGCAGAATATAGTATAGAATATGGTATATAGTTGTAAATAGTATAGAATATGGTGTATTGTGGCACATAGTATAGAATATGGTGTATAGTGGTACACAGTATAGAATATGGTGTATAGAGGTACATAGTATAGAATATGGTGTATTGTGGTACATAGTATAGAATATGGTGTATAGTGGTACATATTATAGAATTTGATTTAGAGCTGTATAATGGTACATAGTATAGAATGTGGTTTATAGTGCTACATAGTATAGAATATGGTGTATAGAGGTACATAGTATAGAATATGGTGTATAGTGGTACATAGCCTAGAATGTGGTGTATAGTGGTACATAGAATATGGTGTATAGTGGTACATAGTATAGAAAATGGTGTATAGAGGTATATAGTATAGAATATGGTGTGTATAGTGGTACATAGTATAGAATATGGTGTATAGTGGTACATAGTATAGAATATGCTGTATAGAGGAACATAGTATAGAATATGGTGTAGAGCTGTATAGTGGTACATAGTATAGAATGTGTTGTATGGTGGTACATAGTATAAAATATGGTGTATAGCGGTTTATAGTATAGAATATGGTGTGTATAGTGGTACATAGCATAGAATATGGTGTTTTGTGGTACATAGTATAGAATATGGTGTATAGTGGTACATAGTATAGAATATGATGTATAGAGGTACATAGTATAGAATATTGTGTTTAGTGCTACATTGTATAGAATGTGGGGTATAGTGGTACATAGTATAAATTATGGTGTATAGAGGTACATAGTTAAGAATATGGTATATATTCAGACATAGTCTAGAATGTGGTGTATAGTATTACATAGAATATGGTGTTTAGTGGTACATAGTATAGAATGTGGTATAGAGCTGTATAGTGGTGCATAGTATAGAATATGTTGTAATGTGGTACATAGTATAGAATGCGGTATAGAGCTGTATAGTGGTACATAGTGTAGAATGTGGTGTATAGTGGTACATAATATAGAATGTGGTATAGAGCTGTATATTGGTAGATAGTATAGAATGTGGTGTATAGTGGTACATAGTATAGAATATGTTGTATAGTGGTACATAGTCTAGAATGTGGTGTACGGTGGTACATAGTATAGAATGTGGTGTATAGTGTTACATAGTATAGAATATCGTGTATTGTGGTATTAAGTTTAGAATATGTTGTATAGTAGTATATAGTATAGAATATGGTGTAGAGCTTTATAGTGGTACATAGTATAGAATGTGGTGTATAGTGGTACAAATTATAGAATGTGGTGTAGAGCTGTATAGTGGTACATAGTATAGAATGTGGTGTATAGTGTTACATAGTATGGAATATCGTGTATTGTGGTACTAAGTTTAGAATGTGGCGTATAGTAGTATATCGTATAGAATATGGTGTAGAGCTGTATAGTGGTACATAGTATAGAATGTGGTATAGAGTTTTATAGTGGAACATAGTATAGAATATGGTGTAGAGCTGTATAGTGGTATATAGTATAGAATATGGTGTATAGTGCAACATAGTATAGAATTTGGTGTATAGTGGTATGAAGTACAGAATGTGGTGTAGAGCACAAATTAATAGTATAGTAGTATATCGTATAGAATATGGTGTATAGCTGTATAGTGGTACATAGTATAGAATGTGCTATAAAGCTGTATAGTGGTACATAGTATAGAATATGGTGTAGAGGTGTATAGTGGAACATAGAATAGAATATGGTGTATAGTGGTATACAGTAAAGAATATGGTGTAGAGCTGTATAGTGGTATATAGTATAGAATATGGTGCATAGTGGTACATAGTATAGAATATGGTGTATAATGGTACATAGTATAGAATATGGTGTATATTGGTATATATAGTATAGAATATGGTGTATAGTGGTACATAGTACAGAATATGGTGTATAGTGGTACATAGCATAGAATATGGTGTATAGTGGTATATTGTATAGAATATGATGTAGAGCTGTATAGTGGTACATAGCATAGAATATGGTGTATAGTGGTATATAGTATAGAATATGGTGTATATTGGTACATGGTATAGAATATGGGGTAGAGCTTTATAGTGGTATATAGTATAGAATATGTTGTATAGTGGTACATAGTATAGAATATGGTGTATACTGGTACATGGTATAGAATATTGGGTAGAGCTGCATAGTGGTATATAGTATAGAATATGTTGTATAGTGGTACATAGTATAGAATATGGTGTAGAGGTGTATAGTGGTACATAGAATAGAATATGGTGTATTGTGGTATACAGTATAGAATATGGTGTGTAGTGCAACATAGTATAGAATATAGTGTATAGTGGAATATGGTATAGAATAAGGTGTATAGTGGTACATAGTATAGAATATGGTGTATAGTGGTACATAGTATAGAATATGGTGTATAGTGGTATATTGTATAATATATGATGTAGAGCTGTATAGTGGTACATAGTATAGAATATGGTGTATAGTGGTACATAATATAGAATATGTTGAATAGTACATAGTATAGAATATGGTGTATAGTGGTACATAGTATAGAATATGGTGTATAGTGGTACATAGTCTAGAATGTGGTATAGAGCTGTATAGTGGTACATAGTATAGAATGCGGTGTATAGTGGTATATAGAATATGGTGTATAATGGTACATAGTAAAGAATATGGTGTATTGTACAAAGTATAGAATATGGTGTATAGTGGTACATGGTATAGAATATGGGGTAGAGCTTTATAATGGTATATAGTATAGAATAAGGTATATAGTGGTACATAGTGTAGAATATGGTGTTTTGTGGTACATAATATAGAATATGGTGTATAGTGGTACATAGCATAGAATATGGTGTATAGAGGTACATA
Organism: Taudactylus pleione; assembly: GCA_031769625.1. Classification (NCBI taxonomy): domain Eukaryota; kingdom Metazoa; phylum Chordata; class Amphibia; order Anura; family Myobatrachidae; genus Taudactylus; species Taudactylus pleione. The sequence continues at coordinate 190,107 of JAUIMM010001230.1, forward strand.
GTATAGAATATGGTGTATAGTGCTACATAGTATACACTATACACCATATTCTATACTATATACAACTATTCAGCTCTACCCCATATTCTATACTCTGTACCACTATACACCATATTCTATACTATGAACCACTATACAGCTCTACACCATATTCTTTACTGTCTACCACTATACACCTCTACACCATATTCTATACTATGTACCACTATACAGCTCTATTGCACTTTCTATACTATGTACCACTGTACAGCTCTACACCATATTCTATACTATTTACTACTATACACCACATTCTTTACTAAGTACCACTATACACCATATTCTATACTATGTAGCACTATATACCACATTCTGTACTATATACCACTACACAGCTCTACACCACATTCTATACTATATACCACTATACACCATATTCTATACTATGTACCACTATACACCATATTCTATACTATGTACCTCTATACTCCATATTCTATACTATGTACCTCTATACACCATATTCTATACTATGTACCACTATACACCTCTACACCATATTCAATGCTATGTACCACTGTACAGCTCTATACCACATTCTATACTATGTACAACTGTACAGCTCTACACCATATTCTATAGTCTATACTGCTATAGATCACATTCTATACTAAGTACCACTATACACCATATTCTATACTATGTACCACTATAAACCATATTCTATACTATAAACAACTATACAGCTCACCCCATATTCTATATTATATACCTCTATACACCATAATTTATACTATGTACCACTATACAACACATTCTATACTATGTAGCACTATATACCATATTCTATACTATGTACCTCTATACACCATATTCTATACTATTTACCACTATACACCATATTCTATACTATGTACCACAATACACCATATTCTATAATATTTACCTCTATACACCATATTCTGTACTTTGTACCACTAAACACCATATTCTATACTATGTACAACAAAACAGCTCTACACCATATTCTAAACTATGTACCACTATACTGCTGTACACCATATTCTGTACTATGTACCACTATACAGCTCTACACCATAATCTTTACTATGTACCACTATACACCATATTCTATACTATGTACCACTTTTCACCATATTCTATACTATGTACCACTATACACCACATTCTGTACTATGTACCTCTATACACCATATTTTATACTATGTACCTCTATACACCATATTCTATACTATATACCACTATACACCATATTCTATACTATATACAACTATACAGCTCTACCCCATTTTCTAAACTGTATACCACTATACACCATATTCTATACTATGAACCACTATACAGCTCTACACCATATTCTATACTATATATCACTATACACTATATTCTATACTATGTACCACTTTACAGGTCTATTCCACTTTCTATATTGTGCTCCACTATACAGCTCTACACCATATTCTATACTATATACTACTATACACCACATGCTATACTATGGACCACTATACAGCTCTACACCACATTCTATACTATGTACCACTATACACCATATTCTAGACTATGTACCACTATAAACCATATTCTATACTATAAACAACTATACAACTCACCCCATATTCTATATTATGTACCTCTATACACTATAATTTATACTATGTACCACTATACACCACATTCTATACTATGTAGCATTATACACCATATTCTATACTATGTACTGCTATACAACATTTTCTATACTATGAACCACTGCCAGCTCTACACCATATTCTATACTATATACCACTATACACCATATTCTATACTATGTACCACTATTCCCCTCTACACCATATTCTATACTATGTACAACTATACAGCTCTACACCATATTATATACTATATACTACTATACACCACATTCTATACTATGTACCATTATACAGCTCTACACCACATTATATACTATGTACCACTGTACTCCATATTCTATACTATGTACCACTATACACCACATTCTAGCTATGTACCACTATACACCATATTCTATACTATGTACCACTATACACCACATTCTATACTATGTACCATTATACAGCTCTAAATCACATTATATACTATGTACCACTATACACCACATTCTATACTATGTACCATTATACAGATCTACACCACATTCTATAATATGTACCACTATACACCATATTCTATACTATGTACCACGATACAGCTCTACACCACATTCTATACTATGTACCATTATACATCATATTCTATGTACCACTATACCCCACATTCTAGACTATGTACCACTATTCACCATATTCTATACTATGTACCTCTATACACCATAATTTATACTATGTACCACTATACACCATATTCTATACTTTGTACATCTATACACCATATTCTATACTGTGTACCACTATACACCATATTCTATACTATGTACAACAATACACCATATTCTATACTATTTACAACTATATAACATATTCTATACTATATTCCGCTATACACCATATTTTATACTATGTACCACTATACAACACATTCTATACTATGTAGCACTATACACCATATTCTATACTATGTACCTCTATACACCATATTCTATACTATGTACCAGTATACATCTCTACACCACATTCTATACTATGTTCCTCTATACACCATATTCTATACTATGTACCAATATATAGCTCTACACCAAATACTATACTATGTACCGCTATACACCACATTCTATACTTTGTACCACTATACACCATATTCTATACTATGTACCTCTATACACCATATTCTATACTATGTACCACTATACACCATATTCTATACTATGTATCACAATACACCATATTCTATACTATGTACCACTATACACCATATTCTATACTATGTACCACTATACACACCATATTCTATACTATGTACCTCTATACACCATTTTCTATACTATTTACCAATATACCATATTGCTTACTACATTCCGCTTTACACCAAATTTTATACTATGTACCACTATACAACACATTCTATACTATGTAGCACTATACACCATATTCTATACTATGTACCTCTATACACCATATTCTATACTATGTACGACTATACACCATATTCTATACTATGTACCACAATACACCATATTCTATACTATGTACCACTATACATCTCTACACCACATTCTATACTATGTTCCTCTCTACACCATATTCTATACTATGTACCACTATACAGCTCTACACCATATTCTATACTATATACTACTATACACCACATGCTATACTATTTACCACTATACAGCATATTCTATACTATGTAGCCCTATACACCACATTCTATACTATGTACCACTATACAGCTCTACACCACATTCTATACTATGTACCACTACACACCATATTCTATACTATGTACCACTATAAACCATATTCTTTACTATAAACAACTATACAGCTCACCCCATATTCTATACTATGTACCTCTATACACCATAATTTATACTATGTACCACTATACACCACATTCTATACTATGTAGCACAATACACCATATTCTATACTATGTACCACTATACAGCTCTACACCACATTCTATACTATGTACCACTATACATCATATTCTATACTATGTACCACTGTTCACCTCTACACCATATTCTATACTATGTACCACTATACAGCTCTACTCCATATGCTATACTATATACTACTATACACCACATTCTATACTATGTACCACTATACACCATTTTCTATTAAATGTAACACTATACACCACATTCTATACTATGTACCATTATACAGCTCTACACCAAATAATATACTATGTACCACTATACACCATAATTTATACTATGTACCACTATACACCACATTCTATACTATGTAGCACTATACACCATATTCTATACTATGTACAACAATACACCATACTCTATACTATTTACAACTATATGCCATATTCTATACTATATTCCGCTATACACCATATTTTATACTATGTACCACTATACAACACATTGTATACTATGTAGCACTATACACCATATTCTATACTATGTACCTCTATACACCATATTCTATACTTTGTACTACTATACACCATATTCTATACTATGTAACACAATACACCATATTCTATACTATGTACCACTATACATCTCTACACCACATTCTATACTATGTTCCTCTATACACCATATTCTATACTATGTACCTCTATATAGCTCTACAACAAATTCTATACTATGTACCATTATACACCACATTCTATACTATGTACCACTATACAACATATTCTATACTATGTACCTCTATACACCATATTCTATACTATATACCACTATACACCATATTCTATACTATGTATCACAATACACCATATTCTATACTATGTACCACTATACACCATATTCTATACTATGTACCACTATACACACCATATTCTATTCTATGTACCTCTATACACCATTTTCTATACTATTTACCACTATAAACCATATTCTATACTATATTCCGCTATACAACATATTTAATACTATGTACCACTATACAACACATTCTATACTATGTAGCACTATACACCATATTCTATACTATGTACCTCTATACACCATATTCTATACTTTGCACTACTATACACCATATTCTATACTATGTACCACAATACACCATATTCTATACTTTGTACCACTATACATCTCTACACCACATTCTATATTATGTTCCTCTATACACCATATTCTATACTATGTACCTCTATATAGCTCTACAACAAATTCTATACTATGTACCACTATACACCACATTCTACACTATGTACCACTATACACCATATTCTATACTATGTACCTCTATACACCATATTCTATACTATGTACCACTATACACAATATTCTATACTATGTATCACAATACACCATATTCTATACTATGTACCACTATACACCATATTCTATACTATGTACCACTATACACACCATATTCTATTCTATGTACCTCTATACACCATTTTCTATACTATTTACCTCTTTATACCATATTCTATACTATATTCCGCTATACACCATATTTTATACTATGTACCACTATACAACACATTCTATACTATGTAGCACTATACACCATATTCTACACTATGTACCTCTATACACCATATTCTATACTATGTACGACTATACACCATATTCTATACTATGTACCACAATACACCATATTCTATAATATGTACCACTATACATCTCTACACCACATTCTATACTATGTTCCTCTATACACCATATTCTATACTATGTACCACTATATAGCTCTACACCACATTCTATACTGTGTACCCCTATACACCATATTCTATACTATGTACCACTATACACCATATTCTATACTATGTATCACAATACACCATATTCTATACTATGTACCACTATACACCATATTCTATACTATGTACCACTATACACACCATATTCTATACTATGTACCTCTATACACCATTTTCTGTACTATGTACCACTGTACACCATATTCTATGCAATGTAGCACAATACAGCTCTATACCATATTCTATATTATATACCACAATACAGCTCTACACCATATTCTATACTATGTACCACTATACAGGTCTACACCAAATTCTATACTATGTACCACTATACACCATATTCTATACAATGTACCACAATACACCATATTCTATACTATGTACCACTATACATCTCTACACCAAATTCTATACTATGTACCACTATACACCACATTCTATACTATGTTCCACTATACACCATATTCTATACTTTGTATCTCTATACACCATATTCTATACCATGTACCACTGTACACCATATTCTATACTATGTATCACAATACACCATATTCTATACTATGTACCACTATACACCGTATTCTCTACTATGAACCACTATACACACCATATTCTATACTATGTACCTCTATACACCATATTCTATAATATGTACCACTATACACCATATTCTATGCTGTGTAGCACAATACAGCTCTACACCATATTCTATACTTTGTACCGCTATACAGCACTACACAACATTCTATACAATGTACCACAATACACCATATACTAGGTACCACTATACACCATATTCTATACTATGTACCACTATACACCATATTCTTTACTATGTACCTCTATACACCATATTCTATACTATGTACCACTATACACCATATTCTATACTATATAACACTATACAGCTCTACCCCATATTCTATACCATGTACCACTATACAACTTATTCTATACTATGTGCTATACACCATATTCTATACTATGTACCACTAAACACCATATTCTATACTATGTACCACAATTCAGCTCTACATCATATTCTATATTATATACCACTATACACCATATTCTATACTATGTACCACTTTACACCACATTATATACTATGTACCACTATACACCATATTCTATACTATGTAGCACTAAACACCATATTCTATACTATGTACCACTATACAGCTCTACACCACATTCTGTACTATATACCACTATACACCATATTCTATAATATGTACCACTATACATCTCTACACCATATTATATGCTATGTATCACTATACACAATACTCTATACTATGCACCACTGTACAGCTATACACTATATTCTATACTATATACCACTATACACACTGTTGTATACTATGTACCACGATAAAGCTCTACACCATGTTCTATACTATATACTACTATACAACACATTATATACTATGTACCACTATACACCATATTCTATTAAATGTAACACTATACACCACATTCTATACTATGTACCATTAGACAGCTCTACACCACATTATATACTATGTACCACTGTACACCATATTCTATACTATGTACCTCTATACACCATATTCTATACTATGTACCACTATACACCACATTCTATACTATTTACCATTATACAGCTCTAAATCACATTCTATACTATGTACCACTATACTCCACATTCTATACTATGTACCACTATACACCATATTCTATACTATGTATCACAATACACCATATTCTATACTGTGTACCACTATACACCATATTCTATACTATGTACCACAATACACACCATATTCTATACTATGTACCGCTATACACCATTTTCTTTACTATGTACCACTATACACCATATACTATGCTATGTAACACAATACAGCTCTACACCATATTCTATACTATTTACCATTATACAGCACTACACAATATTCTATACTATGTACCACTTTACAGGTCTACACCAAATTCTATACTATGTACCACTATTCACCATATTCTATACTATGTACCACTATACAGCTCTACACCACATTCTGTACTATATACCACTATACACCATATTCTATACTATTAGCACTATACACAATACTCTATACTATGCAGCACTGTACAGCTATTCACCATATTCTACACTATATACCACTATACACCCTATTGTATACTATGTACCACTATACAGCTCTACACCATATTCTATTCTATGTACCACTATACAGCTCTACACCACATTCTATACTATGTACCACTATACACCATATTCTAGACTATGTACCACTATACACCATATTCTATACTATGTACATCTATACACCATATTCTATACTATGTACCTCTATACACCATTTCCTATACTATATACCGCTATACACCATTTTCTAAACTATGTACCACTATAAACCATATTCTATACTATAAACAACTATACAGCTCACCCCATATTCTATACTATGTACCTCTAAACACCATAAGTTTTACTATGTACCACTATACACCACATTCTATACTATGTAGCACTATACACCATATTCTTTACTATGTACTACTATACACCATTTTCTATACTATGAACCACTATACAGCTCTACACTATATTCTATACTATATACCACTATACACCATATTCTATACTATGTACCACTATTCACCTCTACACCATATTCTATACTATGTACCACTATACAGCTGTATACCACATTCCATACTATGTACCACTATACATCTCTACACCAAATTCTATACTATGTACCACTATACACCACATTCTATACTATGTTCCACTATACAACATATTCTATACTTTGTATCTCTATACACCATATTCTATACCATGTACCACTGTACACCATATTCTATACTATGTATCACAATACACCATATTCTATACTATGTACCACTATACACCGTTTTCTCTACTATGAACCACTATACACACCATATTCTATACTATGTACCTCTATACACCATATTCTATAATATGTACCACTATACACCATATTCTATGCTGTGTAGCACAATACAGCTCTACACCATATTCTATACTATGTACCGCTATACAGCACTACACTATATTCTTTACTATGTACCACTATACACCATATTCTATACTATGTACCACTATACACCATATTCTATACTATAAATAACTATACAGCACTACACAACATTCTATACAATGTACCACAATACACCATATACTAGGTACCACTATACATCATATTCTATACTATGTACCACTATACACCATATTCTTTACTATGTACCTCTATACACCATATTCTATACTATGTACCACTATACACCATATTCTATACTATATATCACTATACAGCTCTACCCCATATTCTATACCATGTACCACTATACAACTTATTCTATACTATGTGCTATACACCATATTCTATACTATGTACCACTAAACACCATATTCTATACTATGTACCACAATTCAGCTCTACATCATATTCTATATTATATACCACTATACACCATATTCTATACTATGTACCACTTTACACCACATTATATACTATGTACCACTATACACCATATTCTATACTATGTAGCACTATACACCATATTCTATACTATGTACCACTATACAGCTCTACACCACATTCTGTACTATATACCACTATACACCATATTCTATAATATGTACCACTATACATCTCTACACCATATTATATGCTATGTATCACTATACACAATACTCTATACTATGCACCACTGTACAGCTATACACTATATTCTATACTATATACCACTATACACACTGTTGTATACTATGTACCACGATACAGCTCTACACCATGTTCTATACTATATACTACTATACAACACATTATATACTATGTACCACTATACACCATATTCTATTAAATGTAACACTATACACCACATTCTATACTATGTACCATTAGACAGCTCTACACCACATTATATACTATGTACCACTGTACACCATATTCTATACTATGTACCTCTATACACCATATTCTATACTATGTACCACTATACACCACATTCTATACTATTTACCATTATACAGCTCTAAATCACATTCTATACTATGTACCACTATACTCCACATTCTATACTATGTACCACTATACACCATATTCTATACTATGTATCACAATACACCATATTCTATACTGTGTACCACTATACACCATATTCTATACTATGTACCACAATACACACCATATTCTATACTATGTACCGCTATACACCATTTTCTTTACTATGTACCACTATACACCATATACTATGCTATGTAACACAATACAGCTCTACACCATATTCTATACTATTTACCATTATACAGCACTACACAATATTCTATACTATGTACCACTTTACAGGTCTACACCAAATTCTATACTATGTACCACTATTCACCATATTCTATACTATGTACCACTATACAGCTCTACACCACATTCTGTACTATATACCACTATACACCATATTCTATACTATTAGCACTATACACAATACTCTATACTATGCAGCACTGTACAGCTATTCACCATATTCTACAATATATACCACTATACACCCTATTGTATACTATGTACCACTATACAGCTCTACACCATATTCTATTCTATGTACCACTATACAGCTCTACACCACATTCTATACTATGTACCACTATACACCATATTCTAGACTATGTACCACTATACACCATATTCTATACTATGTACATCTATACACCATATTCTATACTATGTACCTCTATACACCATTTCCTATACTATATACCACTATACACCATTTTCTAAACTATGTACCACTATAAACCATATTCTATACTATAAACAACTATACAGCTCACCCCATATTCTATACTATGTACCTCTAAACACCATAATTTTTACTATGTACCACTATACACCACATTCTATACTATGTAGCACTATACACCATATTCTTTACTATGTACTACTATACACCATTTTCTATACTATGAACCACTATACAGCTCTACACTATATTCTATACTATATACCACTATACACCATATTCTATACTATGTACCATTATACACCATATTCTATTAAATGAAACACTATACACCACATTCTATACTATGTACCATTAGACAGCTCTACACCACATTATATACTATGTACCACTGTACACCATATTCTATACTATGTATCACTATACAGCACATTCTAGGCTATGTACCACTATACACCATATTCTATACTATGTACCTCTATACACCATATTCTATACTATGTACCACTATACACCACATTCTATACTATTTACCACTGTTCACCTCTACACCATATTCTATACTATGTACCACTAAACAGCTGTATACCACATTCTATACTATGTACCACTATACAGCTCTATACCATATTCTATACTATATACTACTATACAACACATTTTATACTATGTACCACTATACACCATATTCTATTAAATGTAACACTATACACCACATTCTATACTATGTACCATTAGACAGCTCTACACCACATTATATACTATGTACCACTGTATACCATATTCTATACTATGTACCACTATACACCACATTCTAGGCTATGTACCACTATACACCATATTCTATACTAAGTACCACTATTCACCACATTCTATACTATGTACCATTATACAGCTCTAAATCACATTCTATACTATGTACCACTATACACCACATTCTATACTATGTACCATTATACAGCTCTACACCACATTCTATAATATGTACCACTATACACCATATTCTATACTATGTACAACTATACAGCTCTACACCACATTCTATACTATGTACCACTATACACCATATTCTATGTACCATTATACCCCACATTCTAGACTATGTACCACTATACACCATATTCTATACTATATACTTCTATACACCATAATTTATACTATGTACCTCTATACACCACATTCTATACTATGTAGCACTATACACCATATTCTATACTATGTACATCTATACACCATATTCTATACTATGTACCACTATACACCTCTACACCATATTCAATGCTATGTACCACTGTACAGCTCTATACCACATTCTATACTATGTACAACTGTACAGCTCTACACCATATTCTATAGTCTATACTGCTATAGATCACATTCTATACTAAGTACCACTATACACCATATTCTATACTATGTACCACTATAAACCATATTCTATACTATAAACAACTATACAGCTCACCCCATATTCTATATTATATACCTCTATACACCATAATTTATACTATGTACCACTATACAACACATTCTATACTATGTAGCACTATATACCATATTCTATACTATGTACCTCTATACACCATATTCTATACTATTTACCACTATACACCATATTCTATACTATGTACCACAATACACCATATTCTATAATATTTACCTCTATACACCATATTCTGTACTTTGTACCACTAAACACCATATTCTATACTATGTACAACAAAACAGCTCTACACCATATTCTAAACTATGTACCACTATACTGCTGTACACCATATTCTGTACTATGTACCACTATACAGCTCTACACCATAATCTTTACTATGTACCACTATACACCATATTCTATACTATGTACCACTTTTCACCATATTCTATACTATGTACCACTATACACCACATTCTGTACTATGTACCTCTATACACCATATTTTATACTATGTACCTCTATACACCATATTCTATACTATATACCACTATACACCATATTCTATACTATATACAACTATACAGCTCTACCCCATTTTCTAAACTGTATACCACTATACACCATATTCTATACTATGAACCACTATACAGCTCTACACCATATTCTATACTATATATCACTATACACTATATTCTATACTATGTACCACTTTACAGGTCTATTCCACTTTCTATATTGTGCTCCACTATACAGCTCTACACCATATTCTATACTATATACTACTATACACCACATGCTATACTATGGACCACTATACAGCTCTACACCACATTCTATACTATGTACCACTATACACCATATTCTAGACTATGTACCACTATAAACCATATTCTATACTATAAACAACTATACAACTCACCCCATATTCTATATTATGTACCTCTATACACTATAATTTATACTATGTACCACTATACACCACATTCTATACTATGTAGCATTATACACCATATTCTATACTATGTACTGCTATACAACATTTTCTATACTATGAACCACTGCCAGCTCTACACCATATTCTATACTATATACCACTATACACCATATTCTATACTATGTACCACTATTCCCCTCTACACCATATTCTATACTATGTACAACTATACAGCTCTACACCATATTATATACTATATACTACTATACACCACATTCTATACTATGTACCATTATACAGCTCTACACCACATTATATACTATGTACCACTGTACTCCATATTCTATACTATGTACCACTATACACCACATTCTAGCTATGTACCACTATACACCATATTCTATACTATGTACCACTATACACCACATTCTATACTATGTACCATTATACAGCTCTAAATCACATTATATACTATGTACCACTATACACCACATTCTATACTATGTACCATTATACAGATCTACACCACATTCTATAATATGTACCACTATACACCATATTCTATACTATGTACCACGATACAGCTCTACACCACATTCTATACTATGTACCATTATACATCATATTCTATGTACCACTATACCCCACATTCTAGACTATGTACCACTATTCACCATATTCTATACTATGTACCTCTATACACCATAATTTATACTATGTACCACTATACACCATATTCTATACTTTGTACATCTATACACCATATTCTATACTGTGTACCACTATACACCATATTCTATACTATGTACAACAATACACCATATTCTATACTATTTACAACTATATAACATATTCTATACTATATTCCGCTATACACCATATTTTATACTATGTACCACTATACAACACATTCTATACTATGTAGCACTATACACCATATTCTATACTATGTACCTCTATACACCATATTCTATACTATGTACCAGTATACATCTCTACACCACATTCTATACTATGTTCCTCTATACACCATATTCTATACTATGTACCAATATATAGCTCTACACCAAATACTATACTATGTACCGCTATACACCACATTCTATACTTTGTACCACTATACACCATATTCTATACTATGTACCTCTATACACCATATTCTATACTATGTACCACTATACACCATATTCTATACTATGTATCACAATACACCATATTCTATACTATGTACCACTATACACCATATTCTATACTATGTACCACTATACACACCATATTCTATACTATGTACCTCTATACACCATTTTCTATACTATTTACCAATATACCATATTGCTTACTACATTCCGCTTTACACCAAATTTTATACTATGTACCACTATACAACACATTCTATACTATGTAGCACTATACACCATATTCTATACTATGTACCTCTATACACCATATTCTATACTATGTACGACTATACACCATATTCTATACTATGTACCACAATACACCATATTCTATACTATGTACCACTATACATCTCTACACCACATTCTATACTATGTTCCTCTCTACACCATATTCTATACTATGTACCACTATACAGCTCTACACCATATTCTATACTATATACTACTATACACCACATGCTATACTATTTACCACTATACAGCATATTCTATACTATGTAGCCCTATACACCACATTCTATACTATGTACCACTATACAGCTCTACACCACATTCTATACTATGTACCACTACACACCATATTCTATACTATGTACCACTATAAACCATATTCTTTACTATAAACAACTATACAGCTCACCCCATATTCTATACTATGTACCTCTATACACCATAATTTATACTATGTACCACTATACACCACATTCTATACTATGTAGCACAATACACCATATTCTATACTATGTACCACTATACAGCTCTACACCACATTCTATACTATGTACCACTATACATCATATTCTATACTATGTACCACTGTTCACCTCTACACCATATTCTATACTATGTACCACTATACAGCTCTACTCCATATGCTATACTATATACTACTATACACCACATTCTATACTATGTACCACTATACACCATTTTCTATTAAATGTAACACTATACACCACATTCTATACTATGTACCATTATACAGCTCTACACCAAATAATATACTATGTACCACTATACACCATAATTTATACTATGTACCACTATACACCACATTCTATACTATGTAGCACTATACACCATATTCTATACTATGTACAACAATACACCATACTCTATACTATTTACAACTATATGCCATATTCTATACTATATTCCGCTATACACCATATTTTATACTATGTACCACTATACAACACATTGTATACTATGTAGCACTATACACCATATTCTATACTATGTACCTCTATACACCATATTCTATACTTTGTACTACTATACACCATATTCTATACTATGTAACACAATACACCATATTCTATACTATGTACCACTATACATCTCTACACCACATTCTATACTATGTTCCTCTATACACCATATTCTATACTATGTACCTCTATATAGCTCTACAACAAATTCTATACTATGTACCATTATACACCACATTCTATACTATGTACCACTATACAACATATTCTATACTATGTACCTCTATACACCATATTCTATACTATATACCACTATACACCATATTCTATACTATGTATCACAATACACCATATTCTATACTATGTACCACTATACACCATATTCTATACTATGTACCACTATACACACCATATTCTATTCTATGTACCTCTATACACCATTTTCTATACTATTTACCACTATAAACCATATTCTATACTATATTCCGCTATACAACATATTTAATACTATGTACCACTATACAACACATTCTATACTATGTAGCACTATACACCATATTCTATACTATGTACCTCTATACACCATATTCTATACTTTGCACTACTATACACCATATTCTATACTATGTACCACAATACACCATATTCTATACTTTGTACCACTATACATCTCTACACCACATTCTATATTATGTTCCTCTATACACCATATTCTATACTATGTACCTCTATATAGCTCTACAACAAATTCTATACTATGTACCACTATACACCACATTCTACACTATGTACCACTATACACCATATTCTATACTATGTACCTCTATACACCATATTCTATACTATGTACCACTATACACAATATTCTATACTATGTATCACAATACACCATATTCTATACTATGTACCACTATACACCATATTCTATACTATGTACCACTATACACACCATATTCTATTCTATGTACCTCTATACACCATTTTCTATACTATTTACCTCTTTATACCATATTCTATACTATATTCCGCTATACACCATATTTTATACTATGTACCACTATACAACACATTCTATACTATGTAGCACTATACACCATATTCTACACTATGTACCTCTATACACCATATTCTATACTATGTACGACTATACACCATATTCTATACTATGTACCACAATACACCATATTCTATAATATGTACCACTATACATCTCTACACCACATTCTATACTATGTTCCTCTATACACCATATTCTATACTATGTACCACTATATAGCTCTACACCACATTCTATACTGTGTACCCCTATACACCATATTCTATACTATGTACCACTATACACCATATTCTATACTATGTATCACAATACACCATATTCTATACTATGTACCACTATACACCATATTCTATACTATGTACCACTATACACACCATATTCTATACTATGTACCTCTATACACCATTTTCTGTACTATGTACCACTGTACACCATATTCTATGCAATGTAGCACAATACAGCTCTATACCATATTCTATATTATGTACCACAATACAGCTCTACACCATATTCTATACTATGTACCACTATACAGGTCTACACCAAATTCTATACTATGTACCACTATACACCATATTCTATACAATGTACCACAATACACCATATTCTATACTATGTACCACTATACATCTCTACACCAAATTCTATACTATGTACCACTATACACCACATTCTATACTATGTTCCACTATACACCATATTCTATACTTTGTATCTCTATACACCATATTCTATACCATGTACCACTGTACACCATATTCTATACTATGTATCACAATACACCATATTCTATACTATGTACCACTATACACCGTATTCTCTACTATGAACCACTATACACACCATATTCTATACTATGTACCTCTATACACCATATTCTATAATATGTACCACTATACACCATATTCTATGCTGTGTAGCACAATACAGCTCTACACCATATTCTATACTTTGTACCGCTATACAGCACTACACAACATTCTATACAATGTACCACAATACACCATATACTAGGTACCACTATACACCATATTCTATACTATGTACCACTATACACCATATTCTTTACTATGTACCTCTATACACCATATTCTATACTATGTACCACTATACACCATATTCTATACTATATAACACTATACAGCTCTACCCCATATTCTATACCATGTACCACTATACAACTTATTCTATACTATGTGCTATACACCATATTCTATACTATGTACCACTAAACACCATATTCTATACTATGTACCACAATTCAGCTCTACATCATATTCTATATTATATACCACTATACACCATATTCTATACTATGTACCACTTTACACCACATTATATACTATGTACCACTATACACCATATTCTATACTATGTAGCACTATACACCATATTCTATACTATGTACCACTATACAGCTCTACACCACATTCTGTACTATATACCACTATACACCATATTCTATAATATGTACCACTATACATCTCTACACCATATTATATGCTATGTATCACTATACACAATACTCTATACTATGCACCACTGTACAGCTATACACTATATTCTATACTATATACCACTATACACACTGTTGTATACTATGTACCACGATAAAGCTCTACACCATGTTCTATACTATATACTACTATACAACACATTATATACTATGTACCACTATACACCATATTCTATTAAATGTAACACTATACACCACATTCTATACTATGTACCATTAGACAGCTCTACACCACATTATATACTATGTACCACTGTACACCATATTCTATACTATGTACCTCTATACACCATATTCTATACTATGTACCACTATACACCACATTCTATACTATTTACCATTATACAGCTCTAAATCACATTCTATACTATGTACCACTATACTCCACATTCTATACTATGTACCACTATACACCATATTCTATACTATGTATCACAATACACCATATTCTATACTGTGTACCACTATACACCATATTCTATACTATGTACCACAATACACACCATATTCTATACTATGTACCGCTATACACCATTTTCTTTACTATGTACCACTATACACCATATACTATGCTATGTAACACAATACAGCTCTACACCATATTCTATACTATTTACCATTATACAGCACTACACAATAT
The DNA here is from genome assembly GCA_031769625.1 of Taudactylus pleione. NCBI lineage: Eukaryota > Metazoa > Chordata > Amphibia > Anura > Myobatrachidae > Taudactylus > Taudactylus pleione. The sequence continues at coordinate 208,131 of JAUIMM010001230.1, forward strand.
TCTATACTATGTACCACTTTACAGGTCTACACCAAATTCTATACTATGTACCACTATTCACCATATTCTATACTATGTACCACTATACAGCTCTACACCACATTCTGTACTATATACCACTATACACCATATTCTATACTATTAGCACTATACACAATACTCTATACTATGCAGCACTGTACAGCTATTCACCATATTCTACAATATATACCACTATACACCCTATTGTATACTATGTACCACTATACAGCTCTACACCATATTCTATTCTATGTACCACTATACAGCTCTACACCACATTCTATACTATGTACCACTATACACCATATTCTAGACTATGTACCACTATACACCATATTCTATACTATGTACATCTATACACCATATTCTATACTATGTACCTCTATACACCATTTCCTATACTATATACCGCTATACACCATTTTCTAAACTATGTACCACTATAAACCATATTCTATACTATAAACAACTATACAGCTCACCCCATATTCTATACTATGTACCTCTAAACACCATAATTTTTACTATGTACCACTATACACCACATTCTATACTATGTAGCACTATACACCATATTCTTTACTATGTACTACTATACACCATTTTCTATACTATGAACCACTATACAGCTCTACACTATATTCTATACTATATACCACTATACACCATATTCTATACTATGTACCATTATACACCATATTCTATTAAATGAAACACTATACACCACATTCTATACTATGTACCATTAGACAGCTCTACACCACATTATATACTATGTACCACTGTACACCATATTCTATACTATGTATCACTATACAGCACATTCTAGGCTATGTACCACTATACACCATATTCTATACTATGTACCTCTATACACCATATTCTATACTATGTACCACTATACACCACATTCTATACTATTTACCACTGTTCACCTCTACACCATATTCTATACTATGTACCACTAAACAGCTGTATACCACATTCTATACTATGTACCACTATACAGCTCTATACCATATTCTATACTATATACTACTATACAACACATTTTATACTATGTACCACTATACACCATATTCTATTAAATGTAACACTATACACCACATTCTATACTATGTACCATTAGACAGCTCTACACCACATTATATACTATGTACCACTGTATACCATATTCTATACTATGTACCACTATACACCACATTCTAGGCTATGTACCACTATACACCATATTCTATACTAAGTACCACTATTCACCACATTCTATACTATGTACCATTATACAGCTCTAAATCACATTCTATACTATGTACCACTATACACCACATTCTATACTATGTACCATTATACAGCTCTACACCACATTCTATAATATGTACCACTATACACCATATTCTATACTATGTACAACTATACAGCTCTACACCACATTCTATACTATGTACCACTATACACCATATTCTATGTACCATTATACCCCACATTCTAGACTATGTACCACTATACACCATATTCTATACTATGTACTTCTATACACCATAATTTATACTATGTACCTCTATACACCACATTCTATACTATGTACCACTATATAGCTCTACACCAAATTCTATACTATGTACCGCTATACACCACATTCTATACTATGTACCACTATACACCATATTCTATACTATGTACCTCTATACACCATATTCTTTACTATGTACCACTATACACCATATTCTATACTATATATCACAATACACCATATTCTATACTATGTACCACTATACACCATATTCTTTACTATGTACCACTATACACAGCATATTCTATACTATGTACCACTATACACCATATTCTATGCTATGTAGCACAATACAGCTCTACACCATATTCTATACTATGTACCACAATACAGCTCTACACCATATTCTATACTATGTACCACTATACAGGTCTACACCAAATTCTATACTATGTACCACTATACACCATATTCTATACTATGTACCTCTATACACCATATTATATACTGTGTACCACTATATACCATATTCTATACTATATACCGCTATACACCATATTTTATACTATGTACCACTATACAACACATTCTATACTATGTAGCACTATACACCATATTCTATACTAGGTACCTCTATACACCATATTCTATACTATGTCCCACTATACACCATATTCTATACTATGTACCACAATACACCATATTCTATAATATTTACCTCTATACACCATATTCTGTACTTTGTATCACTATACACCATAATTTATACTGTGTACCACAAAACAGCTCTACACCGTATTCTAAACTATGTACCACTATACTGCTCTACTCCATATTCTGTACTATGTACCACTATACAGCTCTACACCATAATCTTTACTATGTACCACTATACACCATATTCTATACTATGTACCACTTTTCACCATATTCTATACTATGTACCACTATACAGCTCTACACCACATTCTATACTATGTACCACTATACACCATATTCTATTATTTATATACCACTATAAACCATATTCTATACTACAAAACAACTATACAGCTCACCCCATATTCTATACTAGGTACCTCTATACACCATAATTTATACTATGTACAACTATACACCACATTCTATACTATGTAGCACTATACACCATATTCTATACTATGTACTACTATACACCATTTTCTATACTATGAACCACTATACAGCTCTACACCATATTCTATACTATATACCACTATACACCATATTCTATACTATGTAAAACTATTCACCTCTACACCATATTCTATACTATGTACCACTATACAGCTCTACACCATATTATATACTGTTAACTACTATACACCACATTCTATACTATGTACCACTATACACCATATTCTATTAAATGTAACACTCAACACCACATTCTATACTATGTACCATTATACAGCTCTACACCACATTATATACTATGTACCACTGTACACCATATTCTATACTATGTACCACTATACACCACATTCTAGCTATGTACCACTATCCACCATATTCTATACTATGTATCACAATACACCATATTCTATACTATGTACCACTATACACACCATATTCTATACTATGTACCTCTATACACAATTTTCTACACTAAGTACCACTATACACCATATTCTATGCTATGTAGCACAATACAGCTCTACACCATATTCTATACTATGTACCACAATACAGCTCTACACCATATTCTATACTATGTACCACTATACAGGTCTACACCAAATTCTATACTATGTACCACTATACACCATATTCTATACTATGTACCTCTATACACCATATTCTATACTGTGTACCACTATACACCACATTCTAGCTATATACCACTATACACCATATTCTATACTATGTATCACAATACACCATATTCTTTACTATGTACCACTATACACACCATATTCTATACTATGTACCTCTATACACCATTTTCTACACTATGTACCACTATACACCATATTCTATGCTATGTAGCACAATACAGCTCTGCACCATATTCTATACTATGTACCACAATACAGCTCTACACCATATTCTATACTATGTACCACTATACAGGTCTACACCAAATTCTATACTATGTACCACTATACACCTTATTCTATACTATGTACCTCTATACACCATATTCTATACTGTGTACCACTATATATCATATTCTATACTATATACCGCTATACACCATATTTTATACTATGTACCACTATACAACACATTCTATACTATGTAGCACTATATACCATATTCTATACTATGTACCTCTATACACCATATTCTATACTATGTACCACTATACACCATATTCTATACTATGTACCACAATACACCATATTCTATAATATTTACCTCTATACACCATATTCTGTTCTTTGTACCACTATACACCATATTCTATACTATGTACCACAAAACAGCTCTACACTATATTCTAAAAAATGTTCCACTATACTGCTCTACACCATATTCTGTACTATGTACCACTATACAGCTCTACACCATAATCTTTACTATGTACCACTATACACCATATTCTATACTATGTACCACTTTTCACCATATTCTATACTATGTACCACTATACACCACATTCTATACTATGTACCTCTATACACTATATTTTATACTATGTACCTCTATACACCATATTCTATACTATATACCACTATACACCATATTCTATACTATATACAACTATACAGCTCTACCCCATTTTCTAAACTGTGTACCACTATACACCATATTCTATACTATGAACCACTATACAGCTCTACACCATATTCTATACTATATATCACTATACACCATATTATATACTATGTACCACTTGACAGGTCTATTCCACTTTCTATATTGTGTACCACTATACAGCTCTACACCATATTCTATACTACATACTACTATACTCCACATGCTATACTATGTACCACTATACAGCTCTACACCACATTCTATACTATGTACCACTATACACCATATTCTATACTATGTACCACTATTCACCATATTCTATACTATAAACAACTATACAGCTCACCCCATATTCTATATTATATACCTCTATACACCATAATTTATACTATGTACCACTATACAACACATTCTATACTATGTAGCACTATATACCATATTCTATACTATGTACCTCTATACACCATATTCTATACTATGTACCACTATACACCATATTCTATACTATGTACCACAATACACCATATTCTATAATATTTACCTCTATACACCATATTCTGTACTTTGTACCACTATACACCATATTCTATACTATGTACCACAAAACAGCTCTACACCATATTCTAAACTATGTACCACTATACTGCTGTACACCATATTCTGTACTATGTACCACTATACAGCTCTACACCATAATCTTTACTATGTACCACTATACACCATATTCTATACTATGTACCACTTTTCACCATATTCTATACTATGTACCACTATACACCACATTCTATACTATGTACCTCTATACACCATATTTTATACTATGTACCTCTATACACCATATTCTATACTATATACCACTATACACCATATTCTATACTATATACAACTATACAGCTCTACCCCATTTTCTAAACTGTATACCACTATACACCATATTCTATACTATGAACCACTATACAGCTCTACACCATATTCTATACTATATATCACTATACACCATATTCTATACTATGTACCACTTTACAGGTCTATTCCACTTTCTATATTGTGCACCACTATACAGCTCTACACCATATTCTATACTATATACTACTATACACCACATGCTATACTATGGACCACTATACAGCTCTACACCACATTCTATACTATGTACCACTATACACCATATTCTAGACTATGTACCACTATAAACCATATTCTATACTATAAACAACTATACAGCTCACCCCATATTCTATATTATGTACCTCTATACACTATAATTTATACTATGTACCACTATACACCACATTCTATACTATGTAGCATTATACACCATATTCTATACTATGTACTGCTATACAACATTTTCTATACTATGAACCACTACCAGCTCTACACCATATTCTATACTATATACCACTATACACCATATTCTATACTATGTACCACTATTCCCCTCTACACCATATTCTATACTATGTACAACTATACAGCTCTACACCATATTATATACTATATACTACTATACACCACATTCTATACTATGTACCATTATACAGCTCTACACCACATTATATACTATGTACCACTGTACTCCATATTCTATACTATGTACCACAATACACCACATTCTAGCTATGTACCACTATACACCATATTCTATACTATGTACCACTATACACCACATTCTATACTATGTACCATTATACAGCTCTAAATCACATTATATACTATGTACCACTATACACCACATTCTATACTATGTACCATTATACAGCTCTACACCACATTCTATAATATGTACCACTATACACCATATTCTATACTATGTACCACGATACAGCTCTACACCACATTCTATACTATGTACCATTATACATCATATTCTATGTACCACTATACCCCACATTCTAGACTATGTACCACTATTCACCATATTCTATACTATGTACCTCTATACACCATAATTTATACTATGTACCACTATACACCACATTCTATACTATGTAGCACTATACACCATATTCTATACTTTGTACATCTATACACCATATTCTATACTGTGTACCACTATACACCATATTCTATACTATGTACAACAATACACCATATTCTATACTATTTACAACTATATAACATATTCTATACTATATTCCGCTATACACCATATTTTATACTATGTACCACTATACAACACATTCTATACTATGTAGCACTATACACCATATTCTATACTATGTACCTCTATACACCATATTCTATACTATGTACCAGTATACATCTCTACACCACATTCTATACTATGTTCCTCTATACACCATATTCTATACTATGTACCAATATATAGCTCTACACCAAATACTATACTATGTACCGCTATACACCACATTCTATACTTTGTACCACTATACACCATATTCTATACTATGTACCTCTATACACCATATTCTATACTATGTACCACTATACACCATATTCTATACTATGTATCACAATACACCATATTATATACTATGTACCACTATACACCATATTCTATACTATGTACCACTATACACACCATATTCTATACTATGTACCTCTATACACCATTTTCTATACTATTTACCAATATACCATATTGCTTACTATATTCCGCTTTACACCAAATTTTATATTATGTACCACTATACAACACATTCTATACTATGTAGCACTATACACCATATTCTATACTATGTACCTCTATACACCATATTCTATACTATGTACGACTATACACCATATTCTATACTATGTACCACAATACACCATATTCTATACTATGTTCCACTATACATCTCTACACCACATTCAATACTATGTTCCTCTCTACACCATATTCTATACTATGTACCACTATACAGCTCTACAAAATATTCTATACTATATACTACTATACACCACATGCTATACTATTTACCACTATACAGCATATTCTATACTATGTAGCCCTATACACCATATTCTATACTATGCACATCTATACACCATATTCTATACTGTGTTCCACTATACACAATATTCTATACTATGTACAACAATACACCATACTCTATACTATTTACAACTATATGCCATATTCTATACTATATTCCGCTATACACCATATTTTATACTATGTACCACTATACAACACATTGTATACTATGTAGCACTATACACCATATTCTGTACTATGTACCACTATACACCATATTCTATACTATGTAACACAATACATCTCTACACCACATTCTATACTATGTTCCTCTATACACCATACTCTATACTATGTACCTCTATATAGCTCTACAACAAATTCTATACTATGTACCACTATACACCACATTCTATACTATGTACCACTATACACCATATTCTATACTATGTACCTCTATACACCATATTCTATACTATATACCACTATACAGCATATTCTATACTATGTATCACAATACACCATATTCTATACTATGTACCACTATACACCATATTCTATACTATGTACCACTATACACACCATATTCTATTCTATGTACCTCTATACACCATTTTCTATACTATTTACAACTATATACCATATTCTATACTATATTCCGCTATACACCATATTCTATACTATGTACCTCTATACACCATATTCTATACTTTGTACTACTATACACCATACTCTATACTATGTACCACAATACACCATATTCTATACTTTGTACCACTATACATCTCTACACTACATTCTATATTATGTTCCTCTATACACCATATTCTATACTATGTACCTCTATATAGCTCTACAACAAATTCTATACTATGTACCACTATACACCACATTCTATACTATGTACCACTATACACCATATTCTATACTATGTACCTCTATACACCATATTCTATACTATGTACCACTATACACAATATTCTATACTATGTATCACAATACACCATATTCTATACTATGTACCACTATACACCATATTCTATACTATGTACCACTATACACACCATATTATATTCTATGTACCTCTATACACCATTTTCTATACTATTTACCTCTATATACCATATTCTATACTATATTCCGCTATACACCATATTTTATACTATGTACCACGATACAACACATTCTATACTATGTAGCACTATACACCATATTCTACACTATGTAACTCTATACACCATATTCTATACTATGTACGACTATACACCATATTCTATACTATGTACCACAATACACCATATTCTATAATATGTACCACTATACATCTCTACACCACATTCTATACTATGTTCCTCTATACACCATATTCTATACTATGTACCACTATATAGCTCTACACCACATTCTATACTGTGTACCTCTATACACCATATTCTATACTATGTACCACTATACACCATATTCTATACTATGTATCACAATACACCATATTATATACTATGTACCACTATACACCATATTCTATACTATGTACCACTATACACACCATATTCTATACTATGTACCTCTATACACCATTTTCTATACTATTTACCAATATACCATATTGCTTACTATATTCCGCTTTACACCAAATTTTATATTATGTACCACTATACAACACATTCTATACTATGTAGCACTATACACCATATTCTATACTATGTACCTCTATACACCATATTCTATACTATGTACGACTATACACCATATTCTATACTATGTACCACAATACACCATATTCTATACTATGTTCCACTATACATCTCTACACCACATTCAATACTATGTTCCTCTCTACACCATATTCTATACTATGTACCACTATACAGCTCTACAAAATATTCTATACTATATACTACTATACACCACATGCTATACTATTTACCACTATACAGCATATTCTATACTATGTAGCCCTATACACCATATTCTATACTATGCACATCTATACACCATATTCTATACTGTGTTCCACTATACACAATATTCTATACTATGTACAACAATACACCATACTCTATACTATTTACAACTATATGCCATATTCTATACTATATTCCGCTATACACCATATTTTATACTATGTACCACTATACAACACATTGTATACTATGTAGCACTATACACCATATTCTGTACTATGTACCACTATACACCATATTCTATACTATGTAACACAATACATCTCTACACCACATTCTATACTATGTTCCTCTATACACCATACTCTATACTATGTACCTCTATATAGCTCTACAACAAATTCTATACTATGTACCACTATACACCACATTCTATACTATGTACCACTATACACCATATTCTATACTATGTACCTCTATACACCATATTCTATACTATATACCACTATACACCATATTCTATACTATGTATCACAATACACCATATTCTATACTATGTACCACTATACACCATATTCTATACTATGTACCACTATACACACCATATTCTATTCTATGTACCTCTATACACCATTTTCTATACTATTTACAACTATATACCATATTCTATACTATATTCCGCTATACACCATATTCTATACTATGTACCTCTATACACCATATTCTATACTTTGTACTACTATACACCATACTCTATACTATGTACCACAATACACCATATTCTATACTTTGTACCACTATACATCTCTACACTACATTCTATATTATGTTCCTCTATACACCATATTCTATACTATGTACCTCTATATAGCTCTACAACAAATTCTATACTATGTACCACTATACACCACATTCTATACTATGTACCACTATACACCATATTCTATACTATGTACCTCTATACACCATATTCTATACTATGTACCACTATACACAATATTCTATACTATGTATCACAATACACCATATTCTATACTATGTACCACTATACACCATATTCTATACTATGTACCACTATACACACCATATTATATTCTATGTACCTCTATACACCATTTTCTATACTATTTACCTCTATATACCATATTCTATACTATATTCCGCTATACACCATATTTTATACTATGTACCACGATACAACACATTCTATACTATGTAGCACTATACACCATATTCTACACTATGTACCTCTATACACCATATTCTATACTATGTACGACTATACACCATATTCTATACTATGTACCACAATACACCATATTCTATAATATGTACCACTATACATCTCTACACCACATTCTATACTATGTTCCTCTATACACCATATTCTATACTATGTACCACTATATAGCTCTACACCACATTCTATACTGTGTACCTCTATACACCATATTCTATACTATGTACCACTATACACCATATTCTATACTATGTATCACAATACACCATATTCTAAACTATGTACCACTATACACCATATTCTATACTATGTACCACTATACACACCATATTCTATACTATGTACCTCTTTACATCATTTTCTGTACTATGTACCACTGTACACCATATTCTATGCAATGTAGCACAATACAGCTCTATACCATATTCTATACTATGTACCACAATACAGCTCTACACCATATTCTATACTATGTACCACTATACAGGTCTACACCAAATTCTATACTATGTACCACTATACACCATATTCTATTCTATATACCTCTATACACCTTATTCTATACTATGTACCTCTATACACCATATTCTATACTGTGTACCACTATATAACATATTCTACACTATATACCGCTATACACAATATTCTATACTATGTACCACTATACACCATATTCTATACTATGTACCACAAAACAGCTCTACACTATATTCTTAAAAAATGTACCACTATACTGCTCTACACCATATTCTGTACTATGTACCACTATACAGCTCTACACCATAATCTTTACTATGTACCACTATACACCATATTCTATACTATGTACCACTTTTCACCATATTCTATACTATGTACCACTATACACCACATTCTATACTATGTACCTCTATACACTATATTTTATACTATGTACCTCTATACACCATATTCTATACTATATACCACTATACACCATATTCTATACTATATACAACTATACAGCTCTACCCCATTTTCTAAACTGTGTACCACTATACACCATATTCTATACTATGAACCACTATACAGCTCTACACCATATTCTATACTATATATCACTATACACCATATTCTATACTATGTACCACTTGACAGGTCTATTCCACTTTCTATATTGTGTACCACTATACAGCTCTACACCATATTCTATACTACATACTACTATACACCACATGCTATACTATGTACCACTATACAGCTCTACACCACATTCTATACTATGTACCACTATACACCATATTCTATACTATGTACCACTATAAACCATATTCTATACTATAAACAACTATACAGCTCACCCCATATTCTATATTATATACCTCTATACACCATAGTTTATACTATGTACCACTATACAACACATTCTATACTATGTAGCACTATATACCATATTCTATACTATGTACCTCTATACACCATATTCTATACTATGTACCACTATACACCATATTCTATACTATGTACCACAATACACCATATTCTATAATATTTACCTCTATACACCATATTCTGTACTTTGTACCACTATACACCATATTCTATACTATGTACCACAAAACAGCTCTACACCATATTCTAAACTATGTACCACTATACTGCTGTACACCATATTCTGTACTATGTACCACTATACAGCTCTACACCATAATCGTTACTATGTACCACTATACACCATATTCTATACTATGTACCACTTTTCACCATATTCTATACTATGTACCACTATACACCACATTCTATACTATGTACCTCTATACACCATATTTTATACTATGTACCTCTATACACCATATTCTATACTATATACCACTATACACCATATTCTATACTATATACAACTATACAGCTCTACCCCATTTTCTAAACTGTATACCACTATACACCATATTCTATACTATGAACCACTATACAGCTCTACACCATATTCTATACTATATATCACTATACACCATATTCTATACTATGTACCACTTTACAGGTCTATTCCACTTTCTATATTGTGTACCACTATACAGCTCTACACCATATTCTATACTATATACTACTATACACCACATGCTATACTATGGACCACTATACAGCTCTACACCACATTCTATACTATGTACCACTATACACCATATTCTAGACTATGTACCACTATAAACCATATTCTATACTATAAACAACTATGCAGCTCACCCCATATTCTATATTATGTACCTCTATACACTATAATTTATACTATGTACCACTATACACCACATTCTATACTATGTAGCATTATACACCATATTATATACTATGTACTGCTATACAACATTTTCTATACTATGAACCACTATACTGCTCTACACCATATTCTATACTATATACCACTATACACCATATTCTATACTATTTACCACTATTCCCCTCTACACCATATTCTATACTATGTACAACTATACAGCTCTACACCATATTATATACTATATACTACTATACACCACATTCTATACTATGTACCATTATACAGCTCTACACCACATTATATACTATGTACCACTGTACTCCATATTCTATACTATGTACCACTATACACCACATTCTAGCTATGTACCACTATACACCATATTCTATACTATGTACCACTATACACCACATTCTATACTATGTACCATTATACAGCTCTAAATCACATTATATACTATGTACCACAATACACCATATTCTATAATATGTACCACTATACATCTCTACACCACATTCTATACTATGTTCCTCTATACACCATATTCTATACTATGTACCACTATATAGCTCTACACCACATTCTATACTGTGTACCTCTATACACCATATTCTATACTATGTACCACTATACACCATATTCTATACTATGTATCACAATACACCATATTCTAAACTATGTACCACTATACACCATATTCTATACTATGTACCACTATACACACCATATTCTATACTATGTACCTCTTTACATCATTTTCTGTACTATGTACCACTGTACACCATATTCTATGCAATGTAGCACAATACAGCTCTATACCATATTCTATACTATGTACCACAATACAGCTCTACACCATATTCTATACTATGTACCACTATACAGGTCTACACCAAATTCTATACTATGTACCACTATACACCATATTCTATTCTATATACCTCTATACACCTTATTCTATACTATGTACCTCTATACACCATATTCTATACTGTGTACCACTATATAACATATTCTACACTATATACCGCTATACACAATATTCTATACTATGTACCACTATACACCATATTCTATACTATGTACCACAAAACAGCTCTACACTATATTCTTAAAAAATGTACCACTATACTGCTCTACACCATATTCTGTACTATGTACCACTATACAGCTCTACACCATAATCTTTACTATGTACCACTATACACCATATTCTATACTATGTACCACTTTTCACCATATTCTATACTATGTACCACTATACACCACATTCTATACTATGTACCTCTATACACTATATTTTATACTATGTACCTCTATACACCATATTCTATACTATATACCACTATACACCATATTCTATACTATATACAACTATACAGCTCTACCCCATTTTCTAAACTGTGTACCACTATACACCATATTCTATACTATGAACCACTATACAGCTCTACACCATATTCTATACTATATATCACTATACACCATATTCTATACTATGTACCACTTGACAGGTCTATTCCACTTTCTATATTGTGTACCACTATACAGCTCTACACCATATTCTATACTACATACTACTATACACCACATGCTATACTATGTACCACTATACAGCTCTACACCACATTCTATACTATGTACCACTATACACCATATTCTATACTATGTACCACTATAAACCATATTCTATACTATAAACAACTATACAGCTCACCCCATATTCTATATTATATACCTCTATACACCATAGTTTATACTATGTACCACTATACAACACATTCTATACTATGTAGCACTATATACCATATTCTATACTATGTACCTCTATACACCATATTCTATACTATGTACCACTATACACCATATTCTATACTATGTACCACAATACACCATATTCTATAATATTTACCTCTATACACCATATTCTGTACTTTGTACCACTATACACCATATTCTATACTATGTACCACAAAACAGCTCTACACCATATTCTAAACTATGTACCACTATACTGCTGTACACCATATTCTGTACTATGTACCACTATACAGCTCTACACCATAATCGTTACTATGTACCACTATACACCATATTCTATACTATGTACCACTTTTCACCATATTCTATACTATGTACCACTATACACCACATTCTATACTATGTACCTCTATACACCATATTTTATACTATGTACCTCTATACACCATATTCTATACTATATACCACTATACACCATATTCTATACTATATACAACTATACAGCTCTACCCCATTTTCTAAACTGTATACCACTATACACCATATTCTATACTATGAACCACTATACAGCTCTACACCATATTCTATACTATATATCACTATACACCATATTCTATACTATGTACCACTTTACAGGTCTATTCCACTTTCTATATTGTGTACCACTATACAGCTCTACACCATATTCTATACTATATACTACTATACACCACATGCTATACTATGGACCACTATACAGCTCTACACCACATTCTATACTATGTACCACTATACACCATATTCTAGACTATGTACCACTATAAACCATATTCTATACTATAAACAACTATGCAGCTCACCCCATATTCTATATTATGTACCTCTATACACTATAATTTATACTATGTACCACTATACACCACATTCTATACTATGTAGCATTATACACCATATTATATACTATGTACTGCTATACAACATTTTCTATACTATGAACCACTATACTGCTCTACACCATATTCTATACTATATACCACTATACACCATATTCTATACTATTTACCACTATTCCCCTCTACACCATATTCTATACTATGTACAACTATACAGCTCTACACCATATTATATACTATATACTACTATACACCACATTCTATACTATGTACCATTATACAGCTCTACACCACATTATATACTATGTACCACTGTACTCCATATTCTATACTATGTACCACTATACACCACATTCTAGCTATGTACCACTATACACCATATTCTATACTATGTACCACTATACACCACATTCTATACTATGTACCATTATACAGCTCTAAATCACATTATATACTATGTACCACTATACACCACATTCTATACTATGTACCATTATACAGCTCTACACCACATTCTATAATATGTACCACTATACACCATATTCTACACTATGTACCACGATACAGCTCTACACCACATTCTATACTATGTACCACTATACATCATATTCTATGTACCACTATACCCCACATTCTAGACTATGTACCACTATTCACCATATTCTATACTATGTACCTCTATACACCATAATTTATACTATGTACCACTATACACCACATTCTATACTATGTAGCACTATACACCATATTCTATACTTTGTACATCTATACACCATATTCTATACTGTGTACCACTATACACCATATTCTAAAGTATGTTCAACAATACACCATATTCTATACTATTTACAACTATATAACATATTCTATACTATATTCCGCTATACACCATATTTTATACTATGTACCACTATACAACACATTCTATACTATGTAGCACTATACACCATATTCTATACTATGTACCTCTATACACCATATTCTATACTATGTACCAGTATACATCTCTACACCACATTCTATACTATGTTCCTCTATACACCATATTCTATACTATGTACCAATATATAGCTCTACACCAAATACTATACTATGTACCGCTATACACCACATTCTATACTTTGTACCACTATACACCATATTCTATACTATGTACCTCTATACACCATATTCTATACTATGTACCACAATACACCATATTCTATACTATGTACCATTTACACCATATTCTATACTATGTACCACTATACACACCATATTCTATACTATGTACCTCTATACACCATTTTCTATACTATTTACCAATATACCATATTGCTTACTATATTCCGCTTTACACCAAATTTTATACTATGTACCACTATACAACACATTCTATACTATGTAGCACTATACACCATATTCTATACTATGTACCTCTATACACCATATTCTATACTATGTACGACTATACACCATATTCTATACTATGTACCACAATACACCATATTCTATACTATGTACCACTATACATCTCTACACCACATTCTATACTATGTTCCTCTCTACACCATATTCTATACTATGTACCACTATACAGCTCTACACCATATTCTATACTATATACTACTATACACCACATGCTATATTATTTACCACTATACAGCATATTCTATACTATGTAGCCCTATACACCACATTCTATACTATGTACCACTATACAACTCTACACCACATTCTATACTATGTACCACTACACACCATATTCTATACTATGTACCACTATAAACCATATTCTTAACTATAAACAACTATACAGCTCACCCCATATTCTATACTATGTACCTCTATACACCATAATTTATACTATGTACCACTATACACCACATTCTATACTATGTAGCACAATACACCATATTCTATACTATGTACCACTATACAGCTCTACACCACATTCTATACTATGTACCACTATACATCATATTCTATACTATGTACCACTGTTCACCTCTACACCATATTCTATACTATGTACCACTATACAGCTCTACTCCATATGCTATACTATATACTACTATACACTACATTCTATACTATGTACCACTATACACCATTTTCTATTAAATGTAACACTATACACCACATTCTATACTATGTACCATTATACAGCTCTACACCAAATAATATACTATGTAACACTATACACCATAATTTATACTATGTAGCACTATACACCACATTCTATACTATGTAGCACTATACACCATATTCTATACTATGCACATCTATACACCATATTCTATACTGTGTTCCACTATACACAATATTCTATACTAAGTACAACAATACACCATACTCTATACTATTTACAACTATATGCCATATTCTATACTATATTCCGCTATACACCATATTTTATACTATGTACCACTATACAACACATTGTATAATATGTACCACTATACACCATATTCTATACTATGTACCTCTAAACACCATATTTTATACTATGTACCACTATACACCATATGCTATACTATGTACCACTATACAGCTCTACACCACATTCTATACTATGTACAACTATACACCATATTCTATACTATGTACCTCTATACACCATATTCTATACTATGTACCATTATACAGCTTTATACAACATTCTATAATATGTACTACTATACACCACATTCTATACTATAAACCACTATACAGCTCTACACAACATTCTATACTATGTACCACTATACACGATATTCTATACTATGTACCACTATATACCACATTCTATACTATAAACCACTCTACAGCTCTACACAACATTCTATACTATGTACCACTATACACCATATTCTATAAAATGTAACACTATAGACCACATTCTATACTATATACCACTATACACCATATTCTATACTTTGTACCTCTATACATTATGTTCTATACTATGTACCACTATATACCACATTCTATACTATGTACTACTATACAGCTCTACACCATATTCTATACTATGTACCACTATACATCTCTACACCACATTCTATACTATGTACCACTGTACACCATATTCTTTACTATGTACCACTATACACCACTTTCTATACTATGTACCACTATACAACATATTCTATACTTTGTAATTCTATACACCATATTCTATACTATGTACCACTATACACCACATTCTATACTATGTACCATTATACAGCTCTACACCACATTCTATATTATGTACCACTATACACCACATTCTATACTATGTACCACTATACAGCTCTACACCACATTCTATACTATGTGCCACTAAACACCATATTCTATGTACCACTATACACCACATTCTAGACTATGTCTGACTATACACCATATTCTACACTATGTAGCACTATACACCTTATTCTATACTATGTACCTCTATACACCATATTCTATACTATGTACCACTTTACTCCATATTTTATACTATGTACCACAAAACACCATATTCTATACTATGTACCACTATACACCACATTCTATACTATGTACCACTATACAGCTCAACACCACATTCAGTACTATATACCACTAAACACCATATTCTATGTACCACTATACACCACATTCTAGACTATGTACCACTATACAACATATTATATACTATGTAATTCTATACACCATATTCTATACTATGTACCACTATACACAACATTCTATACTATGTACCATTATACAGCTCTACACCACATTCTATATTATGTACCACTATACACCACATTGTTTAGTATGTACCACTATACAGCTCTACACCACATTCTATACTATGTACCACTAAACACCATATTCTATGTACCACTATACACCACATTCTAGACTATGTTTGACTATATACCATATTCTATACTATGTACCTCTATACACCATATGCTATACTATGTACCACTATACAGCTTTACACCACATTCTATACTATGTACAACTATACACCATATTCTATACTATGTACCTCTATACACCATATTCTATACTATCTACCATTATACAGCTTTATACAACATTCTATAATATGTACTACTATACACCACATTCTATACTATAAACCACTATACAGCTCTACACAACATTCTATACTATGTACCACTATACACGATATTCTATACTATGTACCACTATATACCACATTCTATACTATAAACCACTCTACAGCTCTACACAACATTCTATACTATGTACCTCTATACACCATATTCTATACTATGTACCACTTTACTCCATATTTTATACTATGTACCACAAAACACCATATTCTATACTATGTACCACTAAACACCACATTCTATACTATGTACCACTATACAGCTCAACACCACATTCAGTACTATATACCACTAAACACCATATTCTATGTACCACTATACACCACATTCTAGACTATGTACCACTATACAACATATTATATACTATGTAATTCTATACACCATATTCTATACTATGTACCACTATACACAACATTCTATACTATGTACCATTATACAGCTCTACACCACATTCTATATTATGTACCACTATACACCACATTGTTTAGTATGTACCACTATACAGCTCTACACCACATTCTATACTATGTACCACTAAACACCATATTCTATGTACCACTATACACCACATTCTAGACTATGTTTGACTATATACCATATTCTATACTATGTACCTCTATACACCATCATTTATACTATGTACCACTATACACCATATTCTATACTGTGTACCACTATACACCATATTCTATAGTATGTTCAACAATACACCATATTCTATACTATTTACAACTATATAACATATTCTATACTATATTCCGCTATACACCATATTTTATAAAATGTACCACTATACAACACATTCTATACTATGTAGCACTATACACCATATTCTATACTATGTACCTCTATACACCATATTCTATACTATGTACCAGTATACATCTCTACACCACATTCTATACTATGTTCCTCTATACACCATATTCTATACTATGTACCAATATATAGCTCTACACCAAATACTATACTATGTACCGCTATACACCACATTCTATACTTTGTACCAATATACACCATATTCTATACTATGTACCTCTATACACCATATTCTATACTATGTACCACAATACACCATATTCTATACTATGTACCACTATACACCATATTCTATACTATGTACCACTATACACACCATATTCTATACTATGTACCTCTATACACCATTTTCTATACTATTTACCAGTATACCATATTGCTTACTATATTCCGCTTTACACCAAATTTTATACTATGTACCACTATACAACACATTCTATACTATGTAGCACTATACACCATATTCTATACTATGTACCTCTATACACCATATTCTATACTATGTACGACTATACACCATATTCTATACTATGTACCACAATACACCATATTCTATACTATGTACCACTATACATCTCTACACCACATTCTATACTATGTTCCTCTCTACACCATATTCTATACTATGTACCACTATACAGCTCTACACCATATTCTATACTATATACTACTATACACCACATGCTATATTATTTACCACTATACAGCATATTCTATACTATGTAGCCCTATACACCACATTCTATACTATGTACCACTATACAGCTCTACACCACATTCTATACTATGTACCACTACACACCATATTCTATACTATGTACCACTATAAACCATATTCTTAACTATAAACAACTATACAGCTCACCCCATATTCTATACTATGTACCTCTATACACCATAATTTATACTATGTACCACTATACACCACATTCTATACTATGTAGCACAATACACCATATTCTATACTATGTACCACTATACAGCTCTACACCACATTCTATACTATGTACCACTATACATCATATTCTATACTATGTACCACTGTTCACCTCTACACCATATTCTATACTATGTACCACTATACAGCTCTACTCCATATGCTATACTATATACTACTATACACTACATTCTATACTATGTACCACTATACACAATTTTCTATTAAATGTAACACTATACACCACATTCTATACTATGTACCATTATACAGCTCTACACCAAATAATATACTATGTAACACTATACACCATAATTTATACTATGTACCACTATACACCACATGCTATACTATGTAGCACTATACACCATATTCTATACTATGCACATCTATACACCATATTCTATACTGTGTTCCACTATACACAATATTCTATACTAAGTACAACAATACACCATACTCTATACTATTTACAACTATATGCCATATTATATACTATATTCCGCTATACACCATATTTTATACTATGTACCACTATACAACACATTGTATACTATGTACCACTATACACCATATTCTATACTATGTACCTCTAAACACCATATTTTATACTATGTACCACTATACACCATATGCTATACTATGTACCACTATACAGCTTTACACCACATTCTATACTATGTACAACTATACACCATATTCTATACTATGTACCTCTATACACCATATTCTATACTATCTACCATTATACAGCTTTATACAACATTCTATAATATGTACTACTATACACCACATTCTATACTATAAACCACTATACAGCTCTACACAACATTCTATACTATGTACCACTATACACGATATTCTATACTATGTACCACTATATACCACATTCTATACTATAAACCACTCTACAGCTCTACACAACATTCTATACTATGTACCACTATACACCATATTCTATAAAATGTAACACTATAGACCACATTCTATACTATATACCACTATACACCATATTCTATACGTTGTACCTCTATACATTATGTTCTATACTATGTACCACTATATACCACATTCTATACTATGTACTACTATACAGCTCTACACCATATTCTATACTATGTACCACTATACATCTCTACACCACATTCTATACTATGTACCACTGTACACCATATTCTTTACTATGTACCACTATACACCACTTTCTATACTATGTACCACTATACAACATAATCTATACTTTGTAATTCTATACACCATATTCTATACTATGTACCACTATACACCACATTCTATACTATGTACCATTATACAGCTCTACACCACATTCTATATTATGTACCACTATACACCACATTCTATACTATGTACCACTATACAGCTCTACACCACATTCTATACTATGTGCCACTAAACACCATATTCTATGTACCACTATACACCACATTCTAGACTATGTCTGACTATACACCATATTCTACACTATGTAGCACTATACACCTTATTCTATACTATGTACCTCTATACACCATATTCTATACTATGTACCACTGTACTCCATATTTTATACTATGTCCCACAAAACACCATATTCTATACTATTTACCACTATACACCACATTCTATACTATGTACCACTATACAGCTCTACACCACATTCAATACTATATACCACTAAACACCATATTCTATGTACCACTATACACCACATTCTAGACTATGTACCACTATACAACATATTATATACTATGTAATTCTATACACCATATTCTATACTATGTACCACTATACACAACATTCTATACTATGTACCATTATACAGCTCTACACCACATTCTATATTATGTACCACTATACACCACATTGTTTAGTATGTACCACTATACAGCTCTACACCACATTCTATACTATGTACCACTAAACACCATATTCTATTCTATATACCTCTATACACCTTATTCTATACTATGTACCTCTATACACCATATTCTATACTGTGTACCACTATATAACATATTTTACACTATATACCGCTATACACAATATTCTATACTATGTACCACTATACACCATATTCTATACTATGTACCACAAAACAGCTCTACACTATATTATTAAAAAATGTACCACTATACTGCTCTACACCATATTCTGTACTATGTACCACTATACAGCTCTACACCATAATCTTTACTATGTACCACTATACACCATATTCTATACTATGTACCACTTTTCACCATATTCTATACTATGTACCACTATACACCACATTCTATACTATGTACCTCTATACACTATATTTTATACTATGTACCTATATACACCATATTCTATACTATATACCACTATACACCATATTCTATACTATATACAACTATACAGCTCTACCCCATTTTCTAAACTGTGTACCACTATACACCATATTCTATACTATGAACCACTATACAGCTCTACACCATATTCTATACTATATATCACTATACACCATATTCTATACTATGTACCACTTGACAGGTCTATTCCACTTTCTATATTGTGTACCACTATACAGCTCTACACCATATTCTATACTACATACTACTATACACCACATGCTATACTATGTACCACTATACAGCTCTACACCACATTCTATACTATGTACCACTATACACCATATTCTATACTATGTACCACTATAAACCATATTCTATACTATAAACAACTATACAGCTCACCCCATATTCTATATTATATACCTCTATACACCATAATATATACTATGTACCACTATACAACACATTCTATACTATGTAGCACTATATACCATATTCTATACTATGTACCTCTATACACCATATTCTATACTATGTACCACTATACACCATATTCTATACTATGTACCACAATACACCATATTCTATAATATTTACCTCTATACACCATATTCTGTACTTTGTACCACTATACACCATATTCTATACTATGTACCACAAAACAGCTCTACACCATATTCTAAACTATGTACCACTATACTGCTGTACACCATATTCTGTACTATGTACCACTATACAGCTCTACACCATAATCGTTACTATGTACCACTATACACCATATTCTATACTATGTACCACTTTTCACCATATTCTATACTATGTACCACTATACACCACATTCTATACTATGTACCTCTATACACCATATTTTATACTATGTACCTCTATACACCATATTCTATACTATATACCACTATACACCATATTCTATACTATATACAACTATACAGCTCTACCCCATTTTCTAAACTGTATACCACTATACACCATATTCTATACTATGAACCACTATACAGCTCTACACCATATTCTATACTATATATCACTATACACCATATTCTATACTATGTACCACTTTACAGGTCTATTCCACTTTCTATATTGTGTACCACTATACAGCTCTACACCATATTCTATACTATATACTACTATACACCACATGCTATACTATGGACCACTATACAGCTCTACACCACATTCTATACTATGTACCACTATACACCATATTCTAGACTATGTACCACTATAAACCATATTCTATACTATAAACAACTATGCAGCTCACCCCATATTCTATATTATGTACCTCTATACACTATAATTTATACTATGTACCACTATACACCACATTCTATACTATGTAGCATTATACACCATATTCTATACTATGTACTGCTATACAACATTTTCTATACTATGAACCACTATACTGCTCTACACCATATTCTATACTATATACCACTATACACCATATTCTATACTATTTACCACTATTCCCCTCTACACCATATTCTATACTATGTACAACTATACAGCTCTACACCATATTATATACTATATACTACTATACACCACATTCTATACTATGTACCATTATACAGCTCTACACCACATTATATACTATGTACCACTGTACTCCATATTCTATACTATGTACCACTATACACCACATTCTAGCTATGTACCACTATACACCATATTCTATACTATGTACCACTATACACCACATTCTATACTATGTACCATTATACAGCTCTAAATCACATTATATACTATGTACCACTATACACCACATTCTATACTATGTACCATTATACAGCTCTACACCACATTCTATAATATGTACCACTATACACTATATTCTATACTATGTACCACGATACAGCTCTACACCACATTCTATACTATGTACCACTATACATCATATTCTATGTACCACTATACCCCACATTCTAGACTATGTACCACTATTCACCATATTCTATACTATGTACCTCTATACACCATAATTTATACTATGTACCACTATACACCACATTCTATACTATGTAGCACTATACACCATATTCTATACTTTGTACATCTATACACCATATTCTATACTGTGTACCACTATACACCATATTCTAAAGTATGTTCAACAATACACCATATTCTATACTATTTACAACTATATAACATATTCTATACTATATTCCGCTATACACCATATTTTATACTATGTACCACTATACAACACATTCTATACTATGTAGCACTATACACCATATTCTATACTATGTACCTCTATACACCATATTCTATACTATGTACCAGTATACATCTCTACACCACATTCTATACTATGTTCCTCTATACACCATATTCTATACTATGTACCAATATATAGCTCTACACCAAATACTATACTATGTACCGCTATACACCACATTCTATACTTTGTACCACTATACACCATATTCTATACTATGTACCTCTATACACCATATTCTATACTATGTACCACAATACACCATATTCTATACTATGTACCACTATACACCATATTCTATACTATGTACCACTATACACACCATATTCTATACTATGTACCTCTATACACCATTTTCTATACTATTTACCAATATACCATATTGCTTACTATATTCCGCTTTACACCAAATTTTATACTATGTACCACTATACAACACATTCTATACTATGTAGCACTATACACCATATTCTATACTATGTACCTCTATACACCATATTCTATACTATGTATGACTATACACCATATTCTATACTATGTACCACAATACACCATATTCTATACTATGTACCACTATACATCTCTACACCACATTCTATACTATGTTCCTCTCTACACCATATTCTATACTATGTACCACTATACAGCTCTACACCATATTCTATACTATATACTACTATACACCACATGCTATATTATTTACCACTATACAGCATATTCTATACTATGTAGCCCTATACACCACATTCTATACTATGTACCACTATACAGCTCTACACCACATTCTATACTATGTACCACTACACACAATATTCTATACTATGTACCACTATAAACCATATTCTTAACTATAAACAACTATACAGCTCACCCCATATTCTATACTATGTACCTCTATACACCATAATTTATACTATGTACCACTATACACCACATTCTATACTATGTAGCACAATACACCATATTCTATACTATGTACCACTATACAGCTCTACACCACATTCTATACTATGTACCACTATACATCATATTCTATACTATGTACCACTGTTCACCTCTACACCATATTCTATACTATGTACCACTATACAGCTCTACTCCATATGCTATACTATATACTACTATACACTACATTCTATACTATGTACCACTATACACCATTTTCTATTAAATGTAACACTATACACCACATTCTATACTATGTACCATTATACAGCTCTACACCAAATAATATACTATGTAACACTATACACCATAATTTATACTATGTAGCACTATACACCACATTCTATACTATGTAGCACTATACACCATATTCTATACTATGCACATCTATACACCATATTCTATACTGTGTTCCACTATACACAATATTCTATACTAAGTACAACAATACACCATACTCTATACTATTTACAACTATATGCCATATTCTATACTATATTCCGCTATACACCATATTTTATACTATGTACCACTATACAACACATTGTATAATATGTACCACTATACACCATATTCTATACTATGTACCTTTAAACACCATATTTTATACTATGTACCACTATACACCATATGCTATACTATGTACCACTATACAGCTCTACACCACATTCTATACTATGTACAACTATACACCATATTCTATACTATGTACCTCTATACACCATATTCTATACTATGTACCATTATACAGCTTTATACAACATTCTATAATATGTACTACTATACACCACATTCTATACTATAAACCACTATACAGCTCTACACAACATTCTATACTATGTACCACTATACACGATATTCTATACTATGTACCACTATATACCACATTCTATACTATAAACCACTCTACAGCTCTACACAACATTCTATACTATGTACCACTATACACCATATTCTATAAAATGTAACACTATAGACCACATTCTATACTATATACCACTAATACACCATATTCTATACTTTGTACCTCTATACATTATGTTCTATACTATGTACCACTATATACCACATTCTATACTATGTACTACTATACAGCTCTACACCATATTCTATACTATGTACCACTATACATCTCTACACCACATTCTATACTATGTACCACTGTACACCATATTCTTTACTATGTACCACTATACACCACTTTCTATACTATGTACCACTATACAACATATTCTATACTTTGTAATTCTATACACCATATTCTATACTATGTACCACTATACACCACATTCTATACTATGTACCATTATACAGCTCTACACCACATTCTATATTATGTACCACTATACACCACATTCTATACTATGTACCACTATACAGCTCTACACCACATTCTATACTATGTGCCACTAAACACCATATTCTATGTACCACTATACACCACATTCTAGACTATGTCTGACTATACACCATATTCTACACTATGTAGCACTATACACCTTATTCTATACTATGTACCTCTATACACCATATTCTATACTATGTACCACTTTACTCCATATTTTATACTATGTACCACAAAACACCATATTCTATACTATGTACCACTATACACCACATTCTATACTATGTACCACTATACAGCTCAACACCACATTCAGTACTATATACCACTAAACACCATATTCTATGTACCACTATACACCACATTCTAGACTATGTACCACTATACAACATATTATATACTATGTAATTCTATACACCATATTCTATACTATGTACCACTATACACAACATTCTATACTATGTACCATTATACAGCTCTACACCACATTCTATATTATGTACCACTATACACCACATTGTTTAGTATGTACCACTATACAGCTCCACACCACATTCTATACTATGTACCACTAAACACCATATTCTATGTACCACTATACACCACATTCTAGACTATGTTTGACTATATACCATATTCTATACTATGTACCTCTATACACCATCATTTATACTATGTACCACTATACACCATATTCTATACTGTGTACCACTATACACCATATTCTATTGTATGTTCAACAATACACCATATTCTATACTATTTACAACTATATAACATATTCTATACTATATTCTGCTATACACCATATTTTATACTATGTACCACTATACAACACATTCTATACTATGTAGCACTATACACCATATTCTATACTATGTACCTCTATACACCATATTCTATACTATGTACCAGTATACATCTCTACACCACATTCTATACTATGTTCCTCTATACACCATATTCTATACTATGTACCAATATATAGCTCTACACCAAATACTATACTATGTACCGCAATACACCACATTCTATACTTTGTACCACTATACACCATATTCTATACTATGTACCTCTATACACCATATTCTATACTATGTACCACAATACACCATATTCTATACTATGTACCACTATACACCATATTCTATGCTATGTACCACTATACACACCATATTCTATACTATGTACCTCTATACACCATTTTCTATACTATTTACCAGTATACCATATTGCTTACTATATTCCGCTTTACACCAAATTTTATACTATGTACCACTATACAACACATTCTATACTATGTAGCACTATACACCATATTCTATACTATGTACCTCTATACACCATATTCTATACTATGTACGACTATACACCATATTCTATACTATGTACCACAATACACCATATTCTATACTATGTACCACTATACATCTCTACACCACATTCTATACTATGTTCCTCTCTACACCATATTCTATACTATGTACCACTATACAGCTCTACACCATATTCTATACTATATACTA
Organism: Taudactylus pleione; assembly: GCA_031769625.1. Classification (NCBI taxonomy): domain Eukaryota; kingdom Metazoa; phylum Chordata; class Amphibia; order Anura; family Myobatrachidae; genus Taudactylus; species Taudactylus pleione. The sequence goes on from JAUIMM010001230.1 coordinate 237,515, forward strand.
CTATACACCACATGCTATATTATTTACCACTATACAGCATATTCTATACTATGTAGCCCTATACACCACATTCTATACTATGTACCACTATACAGCTCTACACCACATTCTATACTATGTACCACTACACACCATATTCTATACTATGTACCACTATAAACCATATTCTTAACTATAAACAACTATACAGCTCACCCCATATTCTATACTATGTACCTCTATACACCATAATTTATACTATGTACCACTATACACCACATTCTATACTATGTAGCACAATACACCATATTCTATACTATGTACCACTATACAGCTCTACACCACATTCTATACTATGTACCACTATACATCATATTCTATACTATGTACCACTGTTCACCTCTACACCATATTCTATACTATGTACCACTATACAGCTCTACTCCATATGCTATACTATATACTACTATACACTACATTCTATACTATGTACCACTATACACCATTTTCTATTAAATGTAACACTATACACCACATTCTATACTATGTACCATTATACAGCTCTACACCAAATAATATACTATGTAACACTATACACCATAATTTATACTATGTACCACTATACACCACATGCTATACTATGTAGCACTATACACCATATTCTATACTATGCACATCTATACACCATATTCTATACTGTGTTCCACTATACACAATATTCTATACTAAGTACAACAATACACCATACTCTATACTATTTACAACTATATGCCATATTCTATACTATATTCCGCTATACACCATATTTTATACTATGTACCACTATACAACACATTGTATACTATGTACCACTATACACCATATTCTATACTATGTACCTCTAAACACCATATTTTATACTATGTACCACTATACACCATATGCTATACTATGTACCACTATACAGCTTTACACCACATTCTATACTATGTACAACTATACACCGTATTCTATACTATGTACCTCTATACACCATATTCTATACTATCTACCATTATACAGCTTTATACAACATTCTATAATATGTACTACTATACACCACATTCTATACTATAAACCACTATACAGCTCTACACAACATTCTACACTATGTACCACTATACACCATATTCTATAAAATGTAACACTATAGACCACATTCTATACTATATACCACTATACACCATATTCTATACTTTGTACCTCTATACATTATGTTCTATACTATGTACCACTATATACCACATTCTATACTATGTACTACTATACAGCTCTACACCATATTCTATACTATGTACCACTATACATCTCTACACCACATTCTATACTATGTACCACTGTACACCATATTCTTTACTATGTACCACTATACACCACTTTCTATACTATGTACCACTATACAACATAATCTATACTTTGTAATTCTATACACCATATTCTATACTATGTACCACTATACACCACATTCTATACTATGTACCATTATACAGCTCTACACCACATTCTATATTATGTACCACTATACACCACATTCTATACTATGTACCACTATACAGCTCTACACCACATTCAATACTATGTGCCACTAAACACCATATTCTATGTACCACTATACACCACATTCTAGACTATGTCTGACTATACACCATATTCTACACTATGTAGCACTATACACCTTATTCTATACTATGTACCTCTATACACCATATTCTATACTATGTAACCACTGTACTCCATATTTTATACTATGTACCACAAAACACCATATTCTATACTATGTACCACTATACACCACATTCTATACTATGTACCACTATACAGCTCTACACCACATTCAATACTGATATACCACTAAACACCATATTCTATGTACCACTATACACCACATTCTAGACTATGTACCACTATACAACATATTATATACTATGTAATTCTATACACCATATTCTATACTATGTACCACTATACACAACATTCTATACTATGTACCATTATACAGCTCTACACCACATTCTATACTATGTACCACTAAACACCATATTCTATGTACCACTATACACCACATTCTAGACTATGTTTGACTATATACCATATTCTATACTATGTACCTCTATACACCATCAATTATACTATGTACCACTATACACCACATTCTATACTATGTGGCACTATACACCTTATTCTATACTATGTACCTCTATACAGCTCTTCACCATATTATTTACTCTGTACCACTATACACCATACTCTATACTATGTACCACTTTACACCATATTCTATACTATGTACCACTATACACCACATTCTATACAATGTACCTCTATACACCATATTCTATATTATGTACCTCTATACACCATATTCTATACTATATACCACTATACACCATATTCTATACAATGTACCACTATACACCATATTCTATACTATATACAACTATTCAGCTCTACCCCATATTCTATACTCTGTACCACTATACACCATATTCTATACTATGAACCACTATACAGCTCTACACCATATTCTATACTATCTACCACTGTACACCACTACACCATATTCTATGCTATGTACCACTATACAGCTCTATTCCACTTTCTATACTATGTACCACTGTACAGCTCTACACCATATTCTATACTAAATACCACTATACACCACATTCTATACTAAGTACCACTATACACCATATTCTATACTATGTAGCACTACATACCACATTCTATACTATATTCCACTACACAGCTCTTCACCACATTCTATACTATGTACCACTATACACCATATTCTATACTATGTACCACTATACAGCTCAACAACACATTCTATACTATGTACAACTATACACCATATTCAAGACTATGTACCACTATACACCATATTCTATACTATGTACCTCTATACACCATATTCTATACTATGTACCTCTATACACCATATTCTATACTATGTACCACTCACTATACACCACATTTTATACTATGTACCACTATGCACCATATTCTATACTTTGTACCTCTATACACTATGTTATTTACTATGTACCACTATACACCACATTCTATACTATGTACCACTATACAGCTCTACACCACATTCTATACTATGTACCAATATACACCATATTCTATACTATTTACCACTATACACAATATTCTATACTTTAAACCACTATACAGCTCTACACAACATTCTATACTATGTACCATATTCTATACTATGTACCTCTATACACCATATTCTATACTATGTACCACTATACTCCATATTCTATACTATGTACCACAATACACCACATTCTATACTATGTACCAATATACACCATATTCTATACTATTTACCACTATACAGCTCTACACCATATTCTATACTATGTACCACAGTAGAGCTCTATACCATATTCTATACTATATACAACTATACACCATATTCTATACTATGTACCACTATACAGCTTTATATCACATTCTATACTATGTACCACTATACAGCTCTACACCACATTCTATACTATGTACCACTATACACCATATTCTATACTATGTACCACAATACAGCTCTACACCATATTCTATACTATGTACAACTATACAGCTCTACACCATATTCTATACTATGTACCACTGTACACCATATTCTATACTATGAACCACTATACACCACATTCTATACTATGTACCACTATACAGCTCTACAACACATTCTATACTATGTACCACTATACACCATATTCTATACTATGTACCACTATACAGCTCTACACCACATTCTATACTATGTCCAACTATACAGCTCTACACCGTATTCTATACTATGTACTACTATACAGCTCTACACCATATACCACTATACACCACATTCTATACTATGTACCACTACACCACACTCTATACTATGTACCACTGTGCACCACTATACACCACATTCTATACTATGTACCACTATACACCATATTCTATACTATGTACCTCTAAACACCATATTTTATACTATGTACCACTATACACCATATGCTATACTATGTACCACTATACAGCTCTACACCACATTCTATACTATGTACAACTATACACCATATTCTATACTATGTCCCTCTATACACCATAATCTATACTATGTACCATTATACAGCTTTATACAACATTCTATAATATGTACTACTATACACCACATTCTATACTATAAACCACTATACAGCTCTACACAACATTCTATACTATGTACCTCTATACACCATATTCTATACTATGTACCTCTATACACCATATTCTATACTATGTACCACTCACTATACACCACATTTTATACTATGTACCACTATGCACCATATTCTATACTTTGTACCTCTATACACTATGTTATTTACTATGTACCACTATACACCACATTCTATACTATGTACCACTATACAGCTCTACACCACATTCTATACTATGTACCACTATACACCATATTCTATACTATGTACCTCTATACACCATATTCTATACTATGTACCATTATACAGCTTTATACCACATTCTATAATATGTACCACTATACACCACATTCTATACTATAAACCACTATACAGCTCTACACAACATTCTATACTATGTACCACTATACACCATATTCTATACTATGTACCACTATACACCACATTCTATACTATGTACCACTATACAGCTCTACACCAATTCTATACTATGTACCACTATACAACACATTCTATACTATTTACCACTATACACAATATTCTATACTATAAACCACTATACAGCTCTATACAACATTCTATACTATGTACCATATTCTATACTATGTACCTCTATACACCATATTCTATACTATGTACCACTATACACCATATTCTATACTATGTACCACAATACACAACATTCTATACTATGTACCACTATACACCATATTCTATACTATTTACCACTATACAGCTCTACACCATATTCTATACTATATAAAACTATACACCATATTCTATACTATGTACCACTATACAGCTTTATATCACATTCTATACTATGTACCATTATACAGCTCTAAACCACATTCTATACTATGTACCACTATACACCATATTCTATACTATGTACCACTATACAGCTCTTCACCACATTCTATACTATGTACCACTATACACCATATTCTATACTATGTACCACAATACAGCTCTACACCATATTCTATACTATGTACAACTATACAGCTCTAGACCATATTCTATACTATGTACCACTGTACACCATATTCTATACTATGAACCACTATACACCACATTCTATACTATGTACCACTATACAGCTCTACAACACATTCTATACTATGTACCACTATACACCATATTCTATACTATGTACCACTATACAGCTCTACACCACATTCTATACTATGTACCACTATACAGCTCTACACCATATACCACTATACACCACATTCTATACTATGTACCACTACACCACACTCTATACTATGTACCACTATGCACCACTATACACCACATTCTATACTATGTACCACTATACACCATATTCTATACTATGTACCTCTAAACACCATATTTTATACTATGTACCACTATACACCATATGCTATACTATGTACCACTATACAGCTCTACACCACATTCTATACTATATACCACTATACACCATATTCTATACTATTTAGCACTATACACCATATTCTATACTACATACCACTATACAGCTCTACACCATATTCTATGCTATGTATCACTATACACAATACACTATACTATGCACCACTTTACAGCTCTACACCATATTCTATACTATATACCACTATCCACCATATTGTATACTATGTACCACTATACAGCTCTACACCATATTCTATACTATGTACCACTTTACAGCTCTACACCATATTCTATACTATATACCACAATACAGCTCTATACCATATTCTATACTATATGCTACTATACGACATATTCTAGACTATGTACCACTATACAACTTTATACCACATTCTATAGTATGTACCAATATACAACTGTAAACCACATTCTACACTATGAACCACTAAACACCATATTCTATACTATGTACCACTATACACCATATTCTATACTATGTACCACTTAACAGCTCTACCCCACATTCTATACTATGTACCACTATACACCATATTCTACACTATGTACCAATAAACAGCTCTACACCACATTCTATACTATATACCACAATACACCATATTCCAGACTATGTACCACTATACACCATATTCTATACTATGTACGTCTATACACCATATTCTATACTATGTACCTCTATAAACCATATTCTATACTATATACCACTATACACCATATTCTATACTATGTACCACTGTACACCATATTCTATACTATATACCACTATATAGCTCTACCCCATATTCTATACTATGTACCACTATACACCATTTTCTATACTATGAACCACTTTACAGCTCTACACCATATTCTATACTATGTACTACTATACATCTCTACACCATAATATATACTATATACTACTATACACCACATCCTATACTATGTACCACTATACACCATATTCTACACTATGTACCACTATACACTATATTCTATACTATGTACCACTGTACAACATATTCTATTCTATATACCACTATACAGGGCTACCCCATATTCTATACCATGTACCACTATACACCATATTCTATACTATGTACTATACACCATATTCTATACTATGTACTATACACCATATTCTATACTATGTACCAATATACACCATATTCTATACTATGTACCACTATACAGCTCTACATCAAATTCAATACAATATACCACTATACACCATATTCTATGCTATGTACCACTATACACAATATTCTGTACTATATACCACTATACACCATTTTCTATACTATGTACCACTATACAACATATTCTATACTATACACCACTATACAGGGCTACCCCATATTCTATACCATGTACCACTATTCACCTATAGTATAGAATGTGGTGTATAGTGGAACACAGTGTAGAATGTGGTGTAGAGCTGTATAGTGGTACATAGCATAGAATATGGTGTATTGTGGTACATAGTATAGAATGTGGTGTAGAGAGGTACATAGTATAGAATATGGTGTATAGTGGTACATTGTAGAGAATATGGTTAATAGTGGTATATAGTATAGAATATGGTGTATAGAGGTAAATAGTATAGAATATGGTATATAAAGGTAAATATTATAGAATATGGTGTATAGTGGTACATAGTCTAGAATGTTGTGTATAGTGGTACATAGAATATGGTGTATAGTGGTACATTGTATAGAATATGGTGTAGAGCTGTATAGTGGTACATAGTATAGAATATGGTGTATAGTGGTACATAGTATAGAATGTGGTGAAGAGCTGTATAGTGGAACATAGTATAGAATATGGTGTATAATGGTACATAGTATAGAATGTGGTGTATAGTGGAACACAGTGTAGAATGTGGTGTAGAGCTGTATAGTGGTACATAGTATAGAATATGGTGTATTGTGGTACATAGTAAAGAATGTGGTGTAGAGCTGTATAATGGTACATAGTATAGGATGTGGTAAATAGTGGTATATAGTATAGAATATGGTGTATAGAGGTACATAGTATAGAATATGGTGTATAGTGGTACATAGTATAGAATATGGTGTATAGTGGTACATAGTATAAAATATGGTGTATAATCGTACATAGTATAGAATATGGTGTATAGAGGTACATAGTTTAGAATAAGGTGTATAGTGCTACATAGTATAGAATATGGTGTTTGTGGTACATAGTATAAATTATGGTGTATAGAGGTACATAGTATAGAATATGGTGTATAGTGGTACATAGTATAGAATGTTGTGTAGAGCTGTATAGTGGTTTATAGTATAGAATGTGGTGTATAGTGGTAAATAGTATAGAATGTGTTGTATAGTGGTACATAGTATAGAATTTGATGTAGAGCTGTATAGTGGTACATAGTATAGAATGTGGTATATAGTGGTATATAGTATAGAATATGGTGTATAGTGGTACATAGTATAGAATGTTGTGTAGAGCTGTATAGTGGTTTATAGTATAGAATGTGGTGTATATTAGTACATATTATAGAATGTGTTGTGAAGCTGTATAATGGTACATAGTATAGAATATGGTGTATAGAGGTACATAGTATAGAATATGGTGTATAGTGGTACATAGTATAGAATGTGGTGAAGAGCTGTATAGTGGTACATAGTATAGAATGTGGTGTATAGTGGTACATAGTATAGAACATAGTGAATAGAGGTACAAAGTATAGAATATGGTGTATAGTGGTACATAGTATAGAATGTGGTGTATAGTAAGTGGTACATAGTATAGAATATGGTGTATAGAGGTACATAGTATAGAATATGGAGTATAGAGGTACATAGTATAGAATATGGTGTATAGTGGTACATAGTCTTAAATATGTTGTATAATGGTACATAGTATAGAATGTGGTGTTGAGCTGTATAGTGGTACATAGTATAGAATATGGTGTAGAGGTGTATAGTGGTAGACAGTAAAGAATATGGTGTAGAGCTGTGTAGTGGTTCATAGTATAGAATATGGTGTATAGTGGTACAGAGTATAGAAAGTGGAATAGAGCTGTATAGTGGTACATAGTATAGAATATGGTGTAGAGGTGTATAGTGGTAGACAGTAAAGAATATGGTGTAGAGCTGTATAGTGGTTCATAGTATAGAATATGGTGTATAGTGGTACAGAGTATAGAATATGGGGTAGAGCTGAATAGTTTTATATAGTATAGAATATGGTGTATAGTGGTACATTGTATAGAATATGGTGTATAGTGGTATATAGTATAGAATATGGTGTATAGAGGTACAAAGTATAGAATATGGTGTATAGAGGTACATAGTATAGAATGTGGTGTATAGTGGTACATAGTATAGAATATGGTGTAAAGTGGTACATAGTATAGAGTATGGTGTATAGTGGTACAGAGTAAATAATATGGTGAAGAGCTGTATAGTGGTACATTGTATAGAATATGGTGTAGAACAGTATAGTGGTACATAGTATAGAATATGGGTGTAAAGAGGTACATAGTATAGAATATGGTGTATTGTGGTACATAGAATAGAATATGGTGTATAGTGGTACATAGTATAGAATATGGTGTATAGAGGTACATAGTATAGAATATGGTGTATAGTTCTACATAGTATAGAATGTGTTGTATAGTGGTACATAGTATAAAATATGGTGTATAGCGGTTTATACTATAGAATATGGTATATAGTGGTACATAGTATAGATTATGGTGTTTTGTGGTACATAGTATAAAATATGGTGTATAATCGTACATAGTATAGAATATGGTGTATAGAGGTACATAGTATAGAATAAGGTGTATAGTGCTACATAGTATAGAATATGGTGTATAGTGGTACATAGTATAAATTATGGTGTATAGAGGTACATAGTATAGAATATGGTGTATAGTCAGACATAGTCTAGAATGTGGTGTATAGTGATACATAGAATATGGTGTTTAGTGGTACATAGTATAGAATATGGTGTAGAGCTGTATAGTGGTTCATAGTATAGAATATGGTGTATAGTGGTACAGAGTATAGAATATGGGGAAGAGCTGAATAGTTGTATATAGTATAGAATATGGTGTATAGTGGTACATTGTATAGAATATGGTGTACAGTGGTATATAGTATAGAATATGGTGTATAGAGGTTCATAGTATAGAATATGGTGTATAGAGGTAAATAGTATAGAATGTGGTGTATAGTGGTACATAGTATAAAATATGGTGTAAAGTGGTACATAGTATAGAGTATGGTGTATAGTGGTACAGAGTAAATAATATGGTGAAGAGCTGTATAGTGGTACTTAGTATAGAATATGATGTAGAACAGTATAGTGGTACATAGTATAGAATATGGTATATAGTGTTACATAGTATAGAATATGGTGTTTTGTGGTACATAGTATAAAATATGGTGTATAGTGGTACATAGTATAGAATATGGTGTATAGAGGTACATAGTATAGAATAAGGTGTATAGTGCTACATAGTGTAGAATATGGTGTATAGTCAGACATAGTCTAGAATGTGGTGTATAGTGGTACATAGAATATGGTGTATAGTGGTACATAGTATAGAATGTGGTGTAGTGCTGTATAGTGGTACATAGTATAGAATGTGGTGTATAGTAGTACATAATATACAATGTGGTGTAGAGCTGTATAATGGTACATAGTATAGAATGTGGTGTATAGTGGTACATAGTATAGAATATGGTGTATAGAATTACATAGTATAGAATATGTTGTATAGTTGTACATAGTATAGAATGTGGTGTATAGTGGTACATAGTATAGAATATGGTGTTCAGTGGTACATAGTATAGAATGTGGAGTACAGATGTATAGTGGTACATAGTATAGAATATGGTGTAGAGCTGTATAGTAGTACATAGTATAGAATGTGGTATATAGTGGTACATAGTATAGAACATAATGTATAGAGGTACAAAGTATAGAATATGGTGTATATTGGTACATAGTATAGAATGTGGTGTATAGTGTTACATATTTTAGAATATGGTGTATAGTGGTACATAGTATAGAATGTTGTGTATAGTAGTATATAGTATATATTATGGTGTAGAGCTGTATAGTAGTACATAGTATAGAGTATGGAGTAGAGGTGTATAGTGGTACATTGTATAGAATATGGTGTATAGTGGTATATAGTATAGAATATGGTGTAGAGCTGTATAGTGGTTCATAGTATAGAAAAAGGTGTATAGTATTACATAGTATAGAATATGGGGTAGAGCTATATAGTGGTATATAGTATAGAATATGGTGTATAGTGGTACATAGTATAGAATATGGTGTATAGTGGTATATAGTATAGAATATGGTTTATAGAGGTACATAGTATAGAATATGGTGTATAGACGTACATAGTATAGAATATGGTGTATAGTGGTACATAGTCTGGAATATGGTGTATAGTGGTACATCATATAGAATGTGGTGTAGAGCTGTATGTTGGTAGATAGTGTAGAATATGGTGTATAGTGGTACATAGTATAGAATGTGGTGTAGAGCTGTTAATTGGTACATAGTATAGAATATGGTGTATAGTGGTACATAGTATAGAATATCGTGTATAGTGGTTCATAGTATAGAATGTGGTTTACAGCTGTATAATGGTACATACTATAGAATGTGGTATAAAGCTGTATAGTGGTACATAGTATAGAATATGGTGTATAGTAGCATATAGTATAGAATATGGTATAGAGCTGTATTGTGGTATATAGTATAGAATATGGTGTAGAGCTGTAAAGTGGTACATAGTATAGAATATGGTGTTGAGCTGTATAGTGGTACATAGTATACAATATGGTGTATAGTGGTATATAGTATAGAATATGGTTGTAGAGCTGTAAAGTGGTGCATAGTATAGAGTATTGTGTATAGTGATACATAGTATAGAATATGGTGTAGAGCTGTATAGTGGTATGTAGTATAGAATATGGTGTATAGTGCTACATAGTATAGAATATGGTGTATAGTGGTATATAGTATAGAATGTGGTGTAGAGCTGTATAGTGGTACATAGTATAGCATATGGTGTATAGTGGTACATAGTAGAAAATACGGTGTATAGAGGTACATAGTATAGAATATGGTGTATAGTGGTACATAGTATAGAATGTGGTGTAGTGCTGTATAGTGGTACATAGTATAGAATGTGGTGTATAGTAGTACATAATATACAATGTGGTGTAGAGCTGTATAATGGTACATAGTATAGAATGTGGTGTATAGTGGTACATAGTATAGAATATGGTGTATAGAATTACATAGTATAGAATATGTTGTATAGTTGTACATAGTATAGAATGTGGTGTATAGTGGTACATAGTATAGAATATGGTGTTCAGTGGTACATAGTATAGAATGTGGTGTACAGATGTATAGTGGTACATAGTATAGAATATGGTGTAGAGCTGTATAGTAGTACATAGTATAGAATGTGGTATATAGTGGTACATAGTATAGAACATAATGTATAGAGGTATAAAGTATAGAATATGGTGTATATTGGTACATAGTATAGAATGTGGTGTATAGTGTTACATATTTTAGAATATGGTGTATAGTGGTACATAGTATAGAATGTTGTGTATAGTAGTATATAGTATATATTATGGTGTAGAGCTGTATAGTAGTACATAGTATAGAGTATGGAGTAGAGGTGTATAGTGGTACATTGTATAGAATATGGTGTATAGTGGTATATAGTATAGAATATGGTGTAGAGCTGTATAGTGGTTCATAGTATAGAAAAAGGTGTATAGTATTACATAGTATAAAATATGGGGTAGAGCTATATAGTGGTATATAGTATAGAATATGGTGTATAGTGGTACATAGTATAGAATATGGTGTATAGTGGTATATAGTATAGAATATGGTTTATAGAGGTACATAGTATAGAATATGGTGTATAGACGTACATAGTATAGAATATGGTGTATAGTGGTACATAGTCTGGAATATGGTGTATAGTGGTACATCATATAGAATGTGGTGTAGAGCTGTATGTTGGTAGATAGTGTAGAATATGGTGTATAGTGGTACATAGTATAGAATGTGGTGTAGAGCTGTTAATTGGTACATAGTATAGAATATGGTGTATAGTGGTACATAGTATAGAATATCGTGTATAGTGGTTCATAGTATAGAATGTGGTTTACAGCTGTATAATGGTACATACTATAGAATGTGGTATAAAGCTGTATAGTGGTACATAGTATAGAATATGGTGTATAGTAGCATATAGTATAGAATATGGTATAGAGCTGTATTGTGGTATATAGTATAGAATATGGTGTAGAGCTGTAAAGTGGTACATAGTATAGAATATGGTGTTGAGCTGTATAGTGGTACATAGTATACAATATGGTGTATAGTGGTATATAGTATAGAATATGGTGTAGAGCTGTAAAGTGGTGCATAGTATAGAGTATTGTGTATAGTGATACATAGTATAGAATATGGTGTAGAGCTGTATAGTGGTATGTAGTATAGAATATGGTGTATAGTGCTACATAGTATAGAATATGGTGTATAGTGGTATATAGTATAGAATGTGGTGTAGAGCTGTATAGTGGTACATAGTATAGCATATGGTGTATAGTGGTACATAGTAGAAAATACGGTGTATAGAGGTACATAGTATAGAATATGGTGTATAGTGGTACATAGTATAGAATGTGGTGTAGTGCTGTATAGTGGTACATAGTATAGAATGTGGTGTATAGTAGTACATAATATACAATGTGGTGTAGAGCTGTATAATGGTACATAGTATAGAATGTGGTGTATAGTGGTACATAGTATAGAATATGGTGTATAGAATTACATAGTATAGAATATGTTGTATAGTTGTACATAGTATAGAATGTGGTGTATAGTGGTACATAGTATAGAATATGGTGTTCAGTGGTACATAGTATAGAATGTGGTGTACAGATGTATAGTGGTACATAGTATAGAATATGGTGTAGAGCTGTATAGTAGTACATAGTATAGAATGTGGTATATAGTGGTACATAGTATAGAACATAATGTATAGAGGTACAAAGTATAGAATATGGTGTATATTGGTACATAGTATAGAATGTGGTGTATAGTGTTACATATTTTAGAATATGGTGTATAGTGGGACATAGTATAGAATGTTGTGTATAGTAGTATATAGTATATATTATGGTGTAGAGCTGTATAGTAGTACATAGTATAGAGTATGGAGTAGAGGTGTATAGTGGTACATTGTATAGAATATGGTGTATAGTGGTATATAGTATAGAATATGGTGTAGAGCTGTATAGTGGTTCATAGTATAGAAAAAGGTGTATAGTATTACATAGTATAGAATATGGGGTAGAGCTATATAGTGGTATATAGTATAGAATATGGTGTATAGTGGTACATAGTATAGAATATGGTGTATAGTGGTATATAGTATAGAATATGGTTTATAGAGGTACATAGTATAAAATATGGTGTATAGACGTACATAGTATAGAATATGGTGTATAGTGGTACATAGTCTGGAATATGGTGTATAGTGGTACATCATATAGAATGTGGTGTAGAGCTGTATGTTGGTAGATAGTGTAGAATATGGTGTATAGTGGTACATAGTATAGAATGTGGTGTAGAGCTGTTAATTGGTACATAGTATAGAATATGGTGTATAGTGGTACATAGTATAGAATATCGTGTATAGTGGTTCATAGTATAGAATGTGGTTTACAGCTGTATAATGGTACATACTATAGAATGTGGTATAAAGCTGTATAGTGGTACATAGTATAGAATATGGTGTATAGTAGCATATAGTATAGAATATGGTATAGAGCTGTATTGTGGTATATAGTATAGAATATGGTGTAGAGCTGTAAAGTGGTACATAGTATAGAATATGGTGTTGAGCTGTATAGTGGTACATAGTATACAATATGGTGTATAGTGGTATATAGTATAGAATATGGTGTAGAGCTGTAAAGTGGTGCATAGTATAGAGTATTGTGTATAGTGATACATAGTATAGAATATGGTGTAGAGCTGTATAGTGGTATGTAGTATAGAATATGGTGTATAGTGCTACATAGTATAGAATATGGTGTATAGTGGTATATAGTATAGAATGTGGTGTAGAGCTGTATAGTGGTACATAGTATAGCATATGGTGTATAGTGGTACATAGTAGAAAATACGGTGTATAGAGGTACATAGTATAGAATATGGTGTATAGTGGTACATAGTATAGAATGTGGTGTATAGTGGTGCATAGTGGTACATAGTATAGAGTGTGGTGTAGTGGTACATAGTATAGAATGTGGTGTATAGTGGTATATGGTGTAGAGCTGTATAGTGGTACATAGTATAGAATGTTGTGTATAGTAGTACATAGTATAGAATACGGTGTAGAGCTGTATAGTTGGACATAGTATAGAATGTGGTGTAGATCTGTATAGTGGTACATAGTATAGAATATGGTGTATAGTGGTACATAGAATAGAATGTGTTGTAGAGCTGTATAGTGGTACATAGTATAGAATGTGGTGTATAGTGGTACACAGTATAGAATATACAGTGGTACATAGTATAGAATATGGTGTAGTGCTGTATAGTTGTACATAGTATAGAATATGGTGTAGAGCTGTATAGTGGTACATAGTATGGAATATGGTGTATAGTGGTACATAGTATAGAATATGGTGTATAGAGGTACATAGTATAGAATATGGTGTATAGTGGTACATCGTATGGAATACGTTGTATAGTGGAACATAGTATAGAATATGGTGTAATGTGGTACATAGTATAGAATATGGTGTAAAGTGGTACATTGTAAAGAATATGGTGTAGAGGTACAAAGTATAGAATATGGTGTATAGTGGTACTTAGTATAGAATGTGGTGTATAGTGGTACATAGTATAGAATGTGGTGTATAGAGGTAAATAGTCTAGAATATGGTGTATAGTGGTACATAGAATAGAATGTGGTGTAGAGCTGAATAGTGGTACATAGTATAGAATATGGATTATAGTGGTACATAGTATAGAATGTGGTGTAGTGCTGTATAGTGTTACATAGTATAGAATGTGGTGTATATTGCTACATAGTATAGAATATGGTGTATAGTGGTACTTAGTATAGAATGTGATCTATAGCAGTATAGACTATAGAATATGGTGTAGAGCTGTACAGTTGTACATAGTATAGAATGTGGTATAGAGCTGTAGTGTGGTACATAGCATTGAATATGGTGTAGAGGTGTATAGTGGTACATAGTATAGAATATGGTGTATAGTGGTAAATAGTATAGAATGTGGTGTAGAGCTGTATAGTGGTTCATAGTATAGAATATGGTGTATAGTGGTACATAGTATAGAATATGGGGTAGAGCTGTATAGTTGTATATAGTATAGAATATGGTGTATAGTGGTATATTGTATAGAATATGGTTAATAGTGGTATATAGTATAGAATATGGTGTATAGAGGTAAATAGTATAGAATATGGTGTATAAAGGTAAATATTATAGAATATGGTGTATAGTGGTACATTGTATAGAATGTGGTGTAGAGCTGTATAGTGGTACATAGTATAGAATATGGTGTATAGTGGTACATAGTATAGAATGTGGTGAAGAGCTGTATAGTGGAACATAGTATAGAATATGGTGTATATTGGTACATAGTATAGAATGTGGTGTATAGTGGAACACAGTGTAGAATGTGGTGTAGAGCTGTATAGTGGTACATAGTATAGAATATGGTGTATTGTGGTATATAGTATAGAATGTGGTGTAGAGCTGTATAATGGTACATAGTATAGGATGTGGTGTATAGTGGTATATAGTATAGAATATGGTGTATAAAGGTACATAGTATAGAATATGGTGTATAGTGGTACATAGTATAGAATATGGTTAATAGTGGTATATAGTATAGAATATGGTGTATAGAGGTAAATAGTATAGAATATGGTGTATAAAGGTAAATATTATAGAATATGGTGTATAGTGGTACATAGTCTAGAATGTTGTGTATAGTGGTACATAGAATATGGTGTATAATGGTACATTGTATAGAATGTGGTGTAGAGCTGTATAGTGGTACATAGTATAGAATATGGTGTATTGTGGTACATAGTAAAGAATGTGGTGTAGAGCTGTATAATGGTACATAGTATAGGATGTGGTGTATAGTGGTATATAGTATAGAATATGGTGTATAGAGGTACATAGTATAGAATATGGTGTATAGTGGTACATAGTATAGAATATGGTGTATAGTGGTACATAGTATAGAATGTGGTGTAGCGCTGTAAAGTGGTACATAGTATAGATTATTGTTTAGAGCTGTATAGTGGTACAAAGTATAAAATGTGGTATATAGTGGTACATATTATAGAATGTGGTGTAGAGCTGCATAATGGTACATAGTATAGAATGTGGTGTATAGTGGTACATAGTATAGAATATGGTGTATTGTGGTACATAGTATAGAATGTGGTGTAGAGCTGTATAATGGTACATAGTATAGGATGTGGTGTATAGTGGTATATAGTATAGAATATGGTGTATATTGGTACATAATATAGAATATGGTGTATAGTGGTACATAGTATAGAATGTGGTGTAGAGCTGTATAGTGGTACATAGTATAGAATATTGTTTAGAGCTGTATAGTGGTACATAGTATAAAATGTGGTATATAGTGGTACATATTATAGAATGTTGTGTAGAGCTGTATAATGGTACATAGTATAGAATGTAGTGTATAGTGTTACATAGTATAGAATATGGTGTATAGTGGTACATAGTATAGAATGTGTTGTATAGTAGTATATAGTATAGAATATGGTATAGAGCAGTATAGTGGTACATAGTATAGAATATGGTGTAGAGGTATATAGTGGTATATAGTATAGAATATGGTGTATAGTTGTATATAGTATAGAATGTGGTGTAAAGCTGTATAGTGGTTCATAGTATAGAAAATGGTGTATAGTGGTACATAGTATAGAATATGGGGTAGAGCTGTATAGTGGTATATAGTATAGAATATGGTGTATAGTGGTATATAGTATAGAATATGGTGTATAGAGGTACATAGTATAGAATATGCTGTATAGAATTACATAGTATAGATTATGGTGTATAATGGTACATAGTCTAGAATGTGGTGTATATTGGTACATAGAATATGGAGTATAGTGGCACATAGTATAGAATGTGGTGTAGAGGTGTATAGTGGTACATAGTATAGAATATGTTGTATAGTGGTACATAGTATAGAATGTAGTGTAGAGATGTATAGTGGTACATAGTGTAGAATAAGGTGTATAGTGGTACATAGTATAGAATGTTGTTTAGAGCTGTATAATAGTACATTGTATAGAATGTGGTATAAAGCTGTATAGTGGTACATAGTATAGAATATGGTGTATAGTGGTATAAGGTATTGAATATGGTATAGAGCTGTGTTGTGGTACATAGTATAGAATACGGTGTAGAGCTGTATATTGGTACATAGTATAGTATATGGTGTATAGTGGTACATAGTATAGAATGTGGTGTAGAGCTGTATAGTGGTACATAGTATAGAATGAGGTGTATGGAGGTACATAGTATAAAATATATAGTGTATAGAGGCACATAGTATAGAATATGGTGTAAAGTGGTACATAGTATAGAATGTGGTGTATAGTGGTACATAGTATAGAAAGTGGTGTATAGAGGTACATAGTATAGAATATGGTGTATAGTGGTACATTGTCTAGAATATGGTGTATAGTGTTATATAGTCTAGAATATGGTGTATAGTGGTACATAGAATATGATGTATAGTGGTACATAGTATGGAATGTGGTGTAAAGCTGTATAGTGGTATATAGCATAGAATATGGTGTAGAGGTGTATAGTGGTATATAGTATAGAATTTGGTGTAAAGTGGTAAATAGTATAGAATATAGTGTAGAGCTGTATAGTGGTTCATAGTATAGAATATGGTATATAGTGGTACATAGCATAGAATGTGGTGTAGAGCTGTATAATGGTACATAGTATAGGATGTGGTGGTGTAATAGGTGGTATATAGTATAGATTATGGTGTATAGAGGTACATAGTATAGAATGTGGTGTATAGTGGAACACAGTGTAGAATGTGGTGTAGAGCTGTATAGTGTTACATAGTATAGAATATGGTGTATTGTGGTATATAGTATAGAATGTGGTGTAGAGCTGTATAATGGTACATAGTATAGGATGTGGTGTATAGTGGTATATAGTATAGAATATGGTGTATAGAGGTACATAGTATAGAATATGGTGTATAGTGGTACATAGTATAGAATATGGTTAATAGTGGTATATAGTATAGAATATGGTGTATAGAGGTAAATAGTATAGAATATGGTGTATAAAGGTAAATATTATAGAATATGGTGTATAGTGGTACATAGTCTAGAATGTTGTGTATAGTGGTACATAGAATATGGTATATAGTGGTACATTGTATAGAATGTGGTGTAAAGCTGTATAGTGGTACATAGTATAGAATATGGTGTATTGTGGTACATAGTAAAGAATGTGGTGTAGAGCTGTATAATGGTACATAGTATAGGATGTGGTGTATAGTGGTATATAGTATAGAATATGGTGTATAGAGGTACATAGTATAGAATATGGTGTATAGTGGTACATAGTATAGAATATGGTGTATAGTGGTACATAGTATAGAATGTGGTGTAGCGCTGTAAAGTGGTACATAGTATAGATTATTGTTTAGAGCTGTATAGTGGTACAAAGTATAAAATGTGGTATATAGTGGTACATATTATAGAATGTGGTGTAGAGCTGCATAATGGTACATAGTATAGAATGTGGTGTATAGTGGTACATAGTATAGAATATGGTGTATTGTGGTACATAGTATAGAATGTGGTGTAGAGCTGTATAATGGTACATAGTATAGGATGTGGTGTATAGTGGTATATAGTATAGAATATGGTGTATATTGGTACATAATATAGAATATGGTGTATAGTGGTACATAGTATAGAATGTGGTGTAGAGCTGTATAGTGGTACATAGTATAAAATGTGGTATATAGTGGTACATATTATAGAATGTTGTGTAGAGCTGTATAATGGTACATAGTATAGAATGTGGTGTATAGTGTTACATAGTATAGAATATGGTGTATAGTGGTACATAGTATAGAATGTGTTGTATAGTAGTATATAGTATAGAATATGGTATAGAGCAGTACAGTGGTACATAGTATAGAATATGGTGTAGAGGTATATAGTGGTATATAGTATAGAATATGGTGTATAGTTGTATATAGTATAGAATGTGGTGTAAAGCTGTATAGTGGTTCATAGTATAGAAAATGGTGTATAGTGGTACATAGTATAGAATATGGGGTAGAGCTGTATAGTGGTATATAGTATAGAATATGGAGTATAGTGGTATATAGTATAGAATATGGTGTATAGAGGTACATAGTATAGAATATGGTGTATAGAATTACATAGTATAGATTATGGTGTATAATGGTACATAGTCTAGAATGTGGTGTATATTGGTACATAGAATATGGAGTATAGTGGCACATAGTATAGAATGTGGTGTAGAGGTGTATAGTGGTACATAGTATAGAATATGTTGTATAGTGGTACATAGTATAGAATGTAGTGTAGAGATGTATAGTGGTACATAGTGTAGAATAAGGTGTATAGTGGTACATAGTATAGAATGTTGTTTAGAGCTGTATAATAGTACATTGTATAGAATGTGGTATAAAGCTGTATAGTGGTACATAGTATAGAATATGGTGTATAGTGGTATAAGGTATTGAATATGGTATAGAGCTGTGTTGTGGTACATAGTATAGAATACGGTGTAGAGCTGTATATTGGTACATAGTATAGTATATGGTGTATAGTGGTACATAGTATAGAATGTGGTGTAGAGCTGTATAGTGGTACATAGTATAGAATGTGGTGTATGGAGGTACATAGTATAAAATATATAGTGTATAGAGGCACATAGTATAGAATATGGTGTAAAGTGGTACATAGTATAGAATGTGGTGTATAGTGGTACATAGTATAGAAAGTGGTGTATAGAGGTACATAGTATAGAATATGGTGTATAGTGGTACATTGTCTAGAATATGGTGTATAGTGTTATATAGTCTAGAATATGGTGTATAGTGGTACATAGAATATGATGTATAGTGGTACATAGTATAGAATGTGGTGTAAAGCTGTATAGTGGTACATAGCATAGAATATGGTGTAGAGGTGTATAGTGGTATATAGTGTAGAATTTGGTGTAAAGTGGTAAATAGTATAGAATATAGTGTAGAGCTGTATAGTGGTTCATAGTATAGAATATGGTGTATAGTGGTACATAGCATAGAATGTGGTGTAGAGCTGTATAATGGTACATAGTATAGGATGTGGTGTATAGTGGTATATAGTATAGATTATGGTGTATAGAGGTACATAGTATAGAATATGGTGTATAGTGGTACATAGAATATGATGTATAGTGGTACATAGTATAGAATGTGGTGTAAAGCTGTATAATGGTACATAGTATAGAATGTGGTGTAGAGGTGTATAGTGGTATATAGTATAGAATTTGGTGTATAGTGGTATATAGTATAGAATATGGTGTATAGAGGTACATAGTATAGAATATGGTGTATAGAGTTACATAGTATAGAATATGGTGTATAATGGTACATAGTCTAGAATGTGGTGTATAGGGGTACCTAGAATATGGAGTATAGTGGTACATAGTATAGAATGTGGTGTTGAGCTGTATAGTGGTACATAGTATAGAATATGGTGTATAGTGTTACATAGTATAGAATGTGGTGTAGAGCTGTATAGTTTTACATAGAATAGAATATGTTGTATAGTGGTACATAGTATAGAATGTGGTGTACAGCTGTATAGTGGTACATAGTATAGAATATGGTGTATAGTGGTACAAAGAATAGAATGTGGTTTAGAGCTGTATAATGGTACATAGTATAGAATGTGGTATAAAGCTGTATAGTGGCACAAAGTATAGAATATGGTGTATAGTGGTATAAAGTATAGAATATGGTATAGAGCTCTATTGTGGTACGTAGTATAGAATATGGTGTAGAGCTGTATATTGGTACATAGTTTAGAATATGGTGTATAGTGGTACATGGTACAGAATGTGGTGTAGAGCTGTATAGTGGTACATAGTATAGAATGTGGTGTATGGTGGTACATAATATAGAATATAGTGTATAGAGGCACATAGTATAGAATATGGTGTATAGTGGTACATAGTATAGAATGTGGTGTATAGTGGTACATAGTATAGAATGTGGTGTATAGAGGTACATAGTATAGAATATGGTGTATAGTGGTACATAGTATAGAATATGGTGTATAGTGGTACATAGTATAGAATGTGGTGTAAAGCTGTATAATGGTACATAGTATAGAATGTGGTGTATAGTGGTACATAGTATAGAATGTGTTGTAGAGCTAAATAGTTGTACATAGTATAGAATATGGTGTAAAGTCGTACATAGTATAGAATGTTGTGTAGTGCTGTATAGTGTTACATAGTATAGAATGTGGTGTTTAGTGCTACATAGTATAGAATATTGTGTATAGTGGTACTTAGTATAGAATGTGGTCTATAGTAGTATATAGTATAGAATATGGTGTAGAGTTGTACAGTTGTACATAGTATAGAATGTGGTATAGAGATGTATAGTGGTACACAGCATAGAATATGGTGTAGAGGTGTATAGTGCTACATAGTATAGAATATAGTGTAGAGCTGTATAGTGGTTCATAGTATAGAATATGGTGTATAGTGGTACATAGCATAGAATGTGGTGTAGAGCTGTATAATGGTACATAGTATAGGATGTGGTGTATAGTGGTATATAGTATAGAATATGGTGTATAGAGGTACATAGTATTGAATATGGTGTATAGTGGTACATAGAATATGATGTATAGTGGTACATAGTATAGAATGTGGTGTAAAGCTGTATAATGGTACATAGTATAGAATGTGGTGTATAGTGGTACATAGTATAGATTATGGTGTATAGTAGTACATAGTAAAGAATATGGTGTATAGTGGTACATAGTATAGAATGTGGTTTAGAGCTGTATAGTGTTACATAGTATAGATTGTGGTGTAGAGCTGTAAAGTGGTACATAGTATAGAAAATGGTGTATAGAGGTACATAGTATAGTATATGGTGTATAGTGGTACATAGTATAGAATGTGGTGTAGAGCTGTATAGTGGAACATAATATAGAATGTGGTGTATAGTGGTACATAGTATAGAATGTGGTGTATAGAGGTACATAGTATAGAATATGGTGTATAGTCAAACATAGAATAGAATGTGGTGTAGAGCTGTATAATGTTACATAGATTAGAATGTGGTGTATAGTGCTACATAGTATAGAATATTGTGTATAGTGGTACTTAGTATAGAATGTGGGTCTATAGTAGTATATAGTATAGAATATGGTGTAGAGTTGTACAGTTGTACATAGTATAGAATGTGGTATAGAGATGTATAGTGGTACACAGCATAGAATATGGTGTAGAGGTGTATAGTGCTACATAGTATAGAATATGGTGTAAAGTGGTAAATAGTATAGAATATGATGTAGAGCTGTATAGTGGTTCATAGTATAGAATATGAAGTATAGTGGTACATAGTATAGAATATGGGGTAGAGCTGTATAGTGGTATAAAGTATAGAATATGGTGTATAGTGGTACATTGTATAGAATATGGTTAATAGTGGTATATAGTATAGAATATGGTGTATAGAGGTAAATAGCATAGAATATGTTGTATAGTAGTACATAGTATAGAATGTGGTGTAGAGCTGTATAGTGGTACATAGTGTAGAATATGGTGTATAGTGGTACATAGTATAGAATGTTGTTTAGAGCTGTATAATGGTACATAGTTTAGAATGTGGTATAAAGCTGTATAGTGGTACATAGTATAGAATATGGTGTATAAGTGGTATATAGTATAGAATATGGTATAGAGCTCTGTTGTGGTACATAGCATAGAATATGGTGTAGAGGTGTATAGTGGTATATAGTATAGAATTTGGTGTAAAGTGGTAAATAGTATAGAATATAGTGTAGAGCTGTATAGTGGTTCATAGTATAGAATATGGTGTATAGTGGTACATAGCATAGAATGTGGTGTAGAGCTGTATAATGGTACATAGTATAGGATGTGGTGTATAGTGGTATATAGTATAGATTATGGTGTATAGAGGTACATAGTATAGAATGTGGTGTATAGTGGAACACAGTGTAGAATGTGGTGTAGAGCTGTATAGTGGGTACATAGTATAGAATATGGTGTATTGTGGTATATAGTATAGAATGTGGTGTAGAGCTGTATAATGGTACATAGTATAGGATGTGGTGTATAGTGGTATATAGTATAGAATATGGTGTATAGAGGTACATAGTATAGAATATGGTGTATAGTGGTACATAGTATAGAATATGGTTAATAGTGGTATATAGTATAGAATATGGTGTATAGAGGTAAATAGTATAGAATATGGTGTATAAAGGTAAATATTATAGAATATGGTGTATAGTCGGGTACATAGTCTAGAATGTTGTGTATAGTGGTACATAGAAAATATGGTGTATAGTGGTACATTGTATAGAATGTGGTGTAAAGCTGTATAGTGGTACATAGTATAGAATATGGTGTATTGTGGTACATAGTAAAGAATGTGGTGTAGAGCTGTATAATGGTACATAGTACAGGATGTGGTGTATAGTGGTATATAGTATAGAATATGGTGTATAGACGTACATAGTATAGAATATGGTGTATAATGGTACATAGTATAGAATATGGTGTATAGTGGTACATAGTATAGAATGTGGTGTAGCGCTGTAAAGTGGTACATAGTATAGATTATTGTTTAGAGCTGTATAGTGGTACAAAGTATAAAATGTGGTATATAGTGGTACATATTATAGAATGTGGTGTAGAGCTGCATAATGGTACATAGTATAGAATGTGGTGTATAGTGGTACATAGTATAGAATATGGTGTATTGTGGTACATAGTATAGAATGTGGTGTAGAGCTGTATAATGGTACATAGTATAGGATGTGGTGTATAGTGGTATATAGTATAGAATATGGTGTATATTGGTACATAATATAGAATATGGTGTATAGTGGTACATAGTATAGAATGTGGTGTAGAGCTGTATAGTGGTACATAGTATAAAATGTGGTATATAGTGGTACATATTATAGAATGTTGTGTAGAGCTTTATAATGGTACATAGTATAGAATGTGGTGTATAGTGTTACATAGTATAGAATATGGTGTATAGTGGTACATAGTATAGAATGTGTTGTATAGTAGTATATAGTATAGAATATGGTATAGAGCAGTACAGTGGTACATAGTATAGAATATGGTGTAGAGGTATATAGTGGTATATAGTATAGAATATGGTGTATAGTTGTATATAGTATAGAATGTGGTGTAAAGCTGTATAGTGGTTCATAGTATAGAAAATGGTGTATAGTGGTACATAGTATAGAATATGGGGTAGAGCTGTATAGTGGTATATAGTATAGAATATGGTGTATAGTGGTATATAGTATAGAATATGGTGTATAGAGGTACATAGTATAGAATATGGTGTATAGAATTACATAGTATAGATTATGGTGTATAATGGTACATAGTCTAGAATGTGGTGTATATTGGTACATAGAATATGGAGTATAGTGGCACATAGTATAGAATGTGGTGTAGAGGTGTATAGTGGTACATAGTATAGAATATGTTGTATAGTGGTACATAGTATAGAATGTAGTGTAGAGATGTATAGTGGTACATAGTGTAGAATAAGGTGTATAGTGGTACATAGTATAGAATGTTGTTTAGAGCTGTATAATAGTACATTGTATAGAATGTGGTATAAAGCTGTATAGTGGTACATAGTATAGAATATGGTGTATAGTGGTATAAGGTATTGAATATGGTATAGAGCTGTGTTGTGGTACATAGTATAGAATACGGTGTAGAGCTGTATATTGGTACATAGTATAGTATATGGTGTATAGTGGTACATAGTATAGAATGTGGTGTAGAGCTGTATAGTGGTACATAGTATAGAATGTGGTGTATGGAGGTACATATTATAAAATATATAGTGTATAGAGGCACATAGTATAGAATATGGTGTAAAGTGGTACATAGTATAGAATGTGGTGTATAGTGGTACATAGTATAGAAAGTGGTGTATAGAGGTACATAGTATAGAATATGGTGTATAGTGGTACATTGTCTAGAATATGGTGTATAGTGTTATATAGTCTAGAATATGGTGTATAGTGGTACATAGAATATGATGTATAGTGGTACATAGTATGGAATGTGGTGTAAAGCTGTATAGTGGTACATAGCATAGAATATGGTGTAGAGGTGTATAGTGGTATATAGTATAGAATTTGGTGTAAAGTGGTAAATAGTATAGAATATAGTGTAGAGCTGTATAGTGGTTCATAGTATAGAATATGGTGTATAGTGGTACATAGCATAGAATGTTTTGTAGAGCTGTATAATGGTACATAGTATAGGATGTGGTGTATAGTGGTATATAGTATAGATTATGGTGTATAGAGGTACATAGTATAGAATATGGTGTATAGTGGTACATAGAATATGATGTATAGTGGTACATAGTATAGAATGTGGTGTAAAGCTGTATAATGGTACATTTTATAGAATGTGGTGTAGAGGTGTATAGTGGTATATAGTATAGAATTTGGTGTATAGTGGTACATAGTATAGAATATGGTGTATAGAGGTACATAGTATAGAATATGGTGTATAGAGTTACATAGTATAGAATATGGTGTATAATGGTACATAGTCTAGAATGTGGTGTATAGTGGTACCTAGAATATGGAGTATAGTGGTACATAGTATAGAATGTGGTGTTGAGCTGTATAGTGGTACATAGTATAGAATATGGTGTATAGTGTTACATAGTATAGAATGTGGTGTAGAGCTGTATAGTTTTACATAGAATAGAATATGTTGTATAGTGGTACATAGTATAGAATGTGGTGTACAGCTGTATAGTGGTACATAGTATAGAATATGGTGTATAGTGGTACAAAGAATAGAATGTGGTTTAGAGCTGTATAATGGTACATAGTATAGAATGTGGTATAAAGCTGTATAGTGGCACAAAGTATAGAATATGGTGTATAGTGGTATAAAGTATAGAATATGGTATAGAGCTCTATTGTGGTACGTAGTATAGAATATGGTGTAGAGCTGTATATTGGTACATAGTTTAGAATATGGTGTATAGTGGTACATGGTACAGAATGTGGTGTAGAGCTGTATAGTGGTACATAGTATAGAATGTGGTGTATGGTGGTACATAATATAGAATATAGTGTATAGAGGCACATAGTATAGAATATGGTGTATAGTGGTACATAGTATAGAATGTGGTGTATAGTGGTACATAGTATAGAATGTGGTGTATAGAGGTACATAGTATAGAATATGGTGTATAGTGGTACATAGTCTAGAATATGGTGTATAGTTTTACATAGTCTAGAATATGGTGTATAGTGGTATATAGAATATGATGTATAGTGATACATAGTATAGAATGTGGTGTAAAGCTGTATAATGGTACATAGTATAGAATGTGGTGTATAGTGGTACATAGTATAGAATGTGTTGTAGAGCTAAATAGTTGTACATAGTATAGAATATGGTGTAAAGTCGTACATAGTATAGAATGTTGTGTAGTGCTGTATAGTGTTACATAGTATAGAATGTGGTGTTTAGTGCTACATAGTATAGAATATTGTGTATAGTGGTACTTAGTATAGAATGTGGTCTATAGTAGTATATAGTATAGAATATGGTGTAGAGTTGTACATAGTATAGAATGTGGTATAGAGATGTATAGTGGTACACAGCATAGAATATGGTGTAGAGGTGTATAGTGCTACATAGTATAGAATATAGTGTAGAGCTGTATAGTGGTTCATAGTATAGAATATGGTGTATAGTGGTACATAGCATAGAATGTGGTGTAGAGCTGTATAATGGTACATAGTATAGGATGTGGTGTATAGTGGTATATAGTATAGAATATGGTGTATAGAGGTACATAGTATTGAATATGGTGTATAGTGGTACATAGAATATGATGTATAGTGGTACATAGTATAGAATGTGGTGTAAAGCTGTATAATGGTACATAGTATAGAATGTGGTGTATAGTGGTACATAGTATAGATTATGGTGTATAGTAGTACATAGTAAAGAATATGGTGTATAGTGGTACATAGTATAGAATGTGGTTTAGAGCTGTATAGTGTTACATAGTATAGATTGTGGTGTAGAGCTGTAAAGTGGTACATAGTATAGAAAATGGTGTATAGAGGTACATAGTATAGTATATGGTGTATAGTGGTACATAGTATAGAATGTGGTGTAGAGCTGTATAGTGGAACATAATATAGAATGTGGTGTATAGTGGTACATAGTATAGAATGTGGTGTATAGAGGTACATAGTATAGAATGTGGTGTATAGAGGTACATAGTATAGAATATGGTGTATAGTCAAACATAGAATAGAATGTGGTGTAGAGCTGTATAGTGTTACATAGTATAGAATGTGGTGTATAGTGCTACATAGTATAGAATATTGTGTATAGTGGTACTTAGTATAGAATGTGGTCTATAGTAGTATATAGTATAGAATATGGTGTAGAGTTGTACAGTTGTACATAGTATAGAATGTGGTATAGAGATGTATAGTGGTACACAGCATAGAATATGGTGTAGAGGTGTATAGTGCTACATAGTATAGAATATGGTGTAAAGTGGTAAATAGTATAGAATATGATGTAGAGCTGTATAGTGGTTCATAGTATAGAATATGAAGTATAGTGGTACATAGTATAGAATATGGGGTAGAGCTGTATAGTGGTGTAAAGTATAGAATATGGTGTATAGTGGTACATTGTATAGAATATGGTTAATAGTGGTATATAGTATAGAATATGGTGTATAGAGGTAAATAGCATAGAATATGTTGTATAGTAGTACATAGTATAGAATGTGGTGTAGAGCTGTATAGTGGTACATAGTGTAGAATATGGTGTATAGTGGTACATAGTATAGAATGTTGTTTAGAGCTGTATAATGGTACATAGTTTAGAATGTGGTATAAAGCTGTATAGTGGTACATAGTATAGAATATGGTGTATAGTGGTATATAGTATAGAATATGGTATAGAGCTCTGTTGTGGTACATAGTATAGAATATGGTGTAGAGCTGTATATTGGTACATAGTATAGAATATGGTGTATAGTGGTACATAGTATAGAATATGGTGTAGATCTGTATAGTGGTACATAGTATAGAATGTGGTGTATGGAGGTACATAGTATAAAATATAGTGTATAGAGGCACATAGTATAGAATATGGTGTATAGTGGTACATAGTATAGAATGTGGTGTATAGTGGTACATAGTATAGAAAGTGATGTATAGAGGTACATAGTATAGAATATGGTGTATAGTGGTACATAGTCTAGAATATGTTGTATAGTGTTATATAGTCTAGAATATGGTGTATAGTGGAACATAGAATATGATGTATAGTGGTACATAGTATAGAATGTGGTGTAGAGCTGTATAGTTTTACATAGTATAGAATATGTTGTATAGTGGAACATAGTATAGAATGTGGTGTAAAGCTGTATAGTGGTACATAGCATAGAATATGGTGTAGAGTTGTATAGTGGTATATAGTATAGAATTTGGTGTATAGTGGTATATAGTATAGAATATGGTGTATAGAGGTACATAGTATAGAATATGGTATATAATGGTACATAGTCTAGAATGTGGTGTATAGTGGTACATAGAAAATGGAGTATAGTGGTACATAGTATAGAATGTGGTGTAGAGCTGTATAGTTTTACATAGTATAGAATATGTTGTATAGTGGAACATAGTATAGAATGTGGTGTACTGCTGTATAGTGGTACATAGTATAGAATATGGGGTATAGTGGTACATAGTATAGAATGTGATTTAGAGCTGTACAATGGTACATAGTATAGAATGTGGTATAAAGCTGTATAGTGGTACAAAGTATAGAATATGGTGTAGAGTGGTATAAAGTATAGAATATGGTATAGAGCTCTATTGTGGTACATAGTATAGAATATGGTGTAGAGCTGTATATTGGTACATAGTTTAGAATATGGTGTATAGTGGTACATAGTATAGAATATTTTGTATAGAGGTACATAGTATAGAATATGGTGTACAGTGGTACATAGTATAGAATGTGGTGTATAGTGGTACATAGTGGTACATAGCATAGAATGTGGTGTAGTGGTACATAGTATAGAATGTGGTGTATAGTGGTATATGGTGTAGAGCTGTATAGTGGTACATTGTATAGAATGTGGTGTATAGTGTTACATAGTATAGAATATGGTGTATAGTGGTACATAGTATAGAATGTGTTGTATAGTAGTATATAGTATAGAATATGGTGTAGAGCAGTATAGTGGTACATAGTATAGAATATGGTGTAGAGGTGTATAGTGGTATATAGTATAGAATATGGTGTATAGTTGTATATAGTATCGAATGTGGTGTAGAGCTGTATAGTGGTTTATAGTATAGAAAATGGTGTATAGTGGTACATAGTATAGAATATGGGGTATAGTGGTACATAGTCTAGAATATGGTGAATAGTGGTACATAGAATATGATGTGGTGTAGAGCTGAATAGTGGTACATAGTATAGAATATTTTGTATAGTCGTACATAGTATAGAATGTGGTGTAGAGCTGTATAGTGTTACATAGTATAGAATGTGGTGTATAGTGCTATATAGTATAGAATATTGTGTATAGTGGTACTTAGAATAGAATGTGGTCTTAGTAGAATATAGTATAGAATATGGTGTAGAGTTGTACAGTTGTACATAGTATAGAATGTGGTATAGAGCTGTATAGTGGTACATAGCATAGAATATGGTGTAGAGGTGTATAGAGCTACATAGTATAGAATATGGTGTAAAGTTGTAAATAGTATAGAATATGGTGTAGAGCTGTATAGTGGTTCATAGTATAGAATATGGTGTATAGTGGTACATAGTATAGAATATGGGGTAGAGCTGTATAGTTGTATAAAGTATAGAATATCATGTATAGTGGTACATTGTATAGAATATGGTTAATAGTGGTATATAGTATAGAATATGGTGTATAGAAGTAAATAGTATAGAATATGGTGTATAAAGGTACATAATATAGAATATGCTGTATAGTGGTACATAGTCTAGAATGTGGTGTATAGTGGTACATAGAATATGGTGTATAGTGTTACATAGTATCGAATGTGGTGAAGAACTGTATAGTGGAACATAGTATAGAATATGGTGTATAGTGGTACATAGTTTAGAATGTAGTGTATAGTTGTACATAGTGTAGAATATGGTGTATAGAGGTACATAGTATAGAATGTGGTGTAGAGCTGTATAGTGGTACATAGTATAGAATATGGTGTAGAGATGTATAGTGGTGCGCAGTATAGTATATGGTGCATAGTGCTACATACTATAGAATATGGTGTATAGTGGTATATAGTACAGAATATGGTGTAGAGCTGCATAGTGGTACATAGTATAGAATATTGTGTATAGTGGTACATAGTATAGAATATTTTGTATAGAGGTACATAGTATAGAATATGGTGTACAGTGGTACATAGTATAGAATGTGGTGTATAGTGGTACATAGTGGTACATAGCATAGAATGTGGTGTAGTGGTACATAGTATAGAATGTTGTGTTTAGTGGTATATGGTGTAGAGCTGTATAGTTGTACATTGTATAGAATGTGGTGTACAATAGTAAATAGTATAGAATACGGTGTAGAGCTGTATAGTGGTACATAGAATAGAATATGGTGTATAGTGGTACATAGTATATAATATGGTGAAAAGTAGTACATAGTTTAGAATATGGTGTAGAGCTGTATAGTGGTACATAGTATAGAATATGGTGTAGTGTTGTAATAGTGGTTCATAGTATACGAATATGGTGTAGAGCTGTATTGTGGTACATAGTATAGAATATGGTGTATAGTGGTACATAGTATAGAATATGTTGTATAGAGGTACAAAGTATAGAATATGGTGTATAGTGGTACATAGTATGGAATAAGGTGTATAGTGGTACATAGTATAGAATATGTTGTATTGTGGTACATTGTATAGAATATGGTGTATAGAGGTACAAAGTATAGAATATGGTGTATAGTGGTACATAGTATAGAATAAGGTGTAGAGAGGTACATAGTATAGAATGTGGTGTAGAGCTGTATAGTGCTAAATAGTTTAGAATATGTTGTACAGTGGTACATAATATAGATTGTGGTGTAAATACTATGCACCACTATGCAGCTCTAAACCACATTCTATACTATGTACCACTATACAGCTCTACACCATTTTCTTTTCAATGTACCACTATACACCACATTCTATACTATGTAACACTATACAGCTCTACACCATATTCTATACTATGTACCAGTATACACCATATTCTAAACTATGTTACACTATACACCACATTCTATACTATGTACCGCTATACAGCTCTACTCCACATTCTATAATATATACCACTATATACCACATTCTATACTATGTACCACTATACACCATATTCTATAGTAAGTACCATTATAAACCATATTATATACTATGTATCACTATACACCATATTCTATACGATGTACCACTATAAAGCTCTACACCATATTCTAAACTATGTACCACTATACACCATATTCTATATTATGTACCACTATACAGCACTACACCATATTCTATACTATGTACCACTATACACCATATTCTAAACTATGTAACACTTTACACCACATTCTATACTATGTACCACTATACAGCTCTACACCACATTTTATACTATATACCAATATACACCACATTCTATACTATGTAACACTATACACCATATTCTGTACTATGTACCTCTATACACCATATTCTATACTATGTACCACTATACACCATATTCTATACTATGTACCACTACACATCATATTCTATACAATGTACAACTATACACCATATTCTATATTATGTACCACTATACACCATATTCTATACTATCTACCACTATACACCATATTCTATACTATGTACCACAATACAGCTCTACACCATATTCTATACTATGTACCACTATACAGCACTACCCCATATTCTATACTATGTATTATACAGCATATTCTATACTATGTATCAATATACACCATATTCTATACTGTGTTCCACAATACACCATATTCTATTATTCTATACTATGTACCACTATACATCACATTCTATACTATATACCACTGTACACCATATTCTATTCTATGTACCACCATACACCATATTCTATACTATCTACCACTATGCACAATATTCTTTACTATATACCACTATACACCTTATTCTATACTATGTACCACTATACACCATATTCTGTACTATTTACCACTATACACCATATTCTATACTATGTACCACTATTCAGCTCTACACCACATTCTATACTATGTACCACTATACAGCTCTACAACACATTCTATACTATGTATCACTATACACCATATTCTATACTATGTACCACTGTACAGCTCTACACCAAATTCTGTACTATGTACAACTATACACCACATTCTATACTATGTATCACTGTACACCATATTCTATAATATGTACCTCTATATACCATATTCTATACTATGTACCACAATACACCATATTCTATACTATGTACCACTATACACCGTATTCTATACTATGTACCACTATACACCATATTCTATACTATGTACCACTATACACTATATTCTATACTATGTACCACTATACACCATATTCTATACTTTGCATCTCTATACAATTTATTCTATACTGTGTACCACTATACACCACATTCTATACTATGTACAATTATACAGCTTTATACCACGTTCTATACTATGCA
The DNA here is from genome assembly GCA_031769625.1 of Taudactylus pleione. NCBI lineage: Eukaryota > Metazoa > Chordata > Amphibia > Anura > Myobatrachidae > Taudactylus > Taudactylus pleione. Next base: position 271,308 of record JAUIMM010001230.1, read on the forward strand.
ACACTATACACCATATTCTATACTATGTACCTCTATACACCATATTGTATACTATGTACCACTATTTAGCTCTACACCACATTCTATACTTTGTACCACTATACAGCTCTACACCACATTCTATACTATGTACCACTATACACCATATTCTATACTATGTACCACTATACACCATATTCTATACTATGTACCACTATACACCACATTCTATACTATATACCATTATACAGCTTTATACCACATTCTATAATATGTACCACTATACACCACATTCTATACTATAAACCACTATACAGCTCTACACAACATTCTATACTTTGTTCCTCTATAAACCATATTCTATACTATGTACCACTATACAGCTCTACACCAAATTCTATACTATGTACCACTATACAACACATTCTAAACTATTTACCACTATACACCATATTCTATACTATGTACCACTATTCACCATATTCTATACTATGTACCACAATACTCCACATTCTATACTATGTACCACTATACACCATATTCTATACTATGTACCACTATACATCTCTACACCATATTCTATTCTGTATACCATAATAGAGCTCTGTACCATATTCTATACTATATAAAACTATACACCATATTCTATACTATGTACCACTAAACAGCTTTATACCACATTGTATACTATGTATCATTATACAGCTCTAAACCACATTCTATACTATGTACCACTATACACCATATTCTATACTGTGTACCACTATACAGCCCTACACCACATTCTATACTATGTACCACTATACAACATATTCTATACTATGTAAAACTATACAGCTCTACACCTCATTCTATACTATGTACCACTATACACCATATTATATACTATGTACCACTATACAGCTCTACACCACATTCTATACAATGTACCACTATACACCATATTCTATGTACCACTATACACCACATTGTTGACTATGTACCATTATACACCATATTCTATACTATGTAACTCTATACACCATATTCTATACTATGTACCTCTATACACCATATTCTATACAATATACCAATATACACCATATTCTATACTATATACCACTATACACCATATTCTATACTATATACCACTATACAGCTTTACCCCATATTCTATACTATGTACCACTATACACCATTTTATATACTATGAACCACTATACAGCTCTACACCACATTCTATACTATATACCACTATACACCATATTCTATACTATGTACCACTATACACCTCTACACCATATGCTATACTATGTACCACTATACAGCTCTACACCATATTCTATACTATATACTACTATACACCACATTCTATACTATGTACCACTATACATCATATTCTATACTATGTAACACTATACACCACATTCTATACTATGTACCATTATACAGCTATACACCACATTTTATGCTATGTACCACTATATAACACATTCTATACTATTTACCTCTATACACCATATTCTATACTATGTAGCTCTTTACACCATATTCTATTCTATATACCACTATACACCATATTCTATACAATGCACCACTATACACCATATTCTATACTATATACAACTATTCAGCTCAATCCCATATTCTATACTCTGTACCACCATACACCATATTCTATACTATGAACCACTATACAGCTCTATTCCACTTTCTATACTATGTACCACTATACAGCTCTACACCATATTCTATACTATATACTACTATACACCACATTCTGTACTAAGTACCACTATACACCATATTCTATACTATTTAGCACAATATACCACATTCTATACTATATACCTGTACACAGCTCTACACCACATTCTATACTATATACCACTATACACCATATTCTATACTATGTACCACTATACAGCTCAACACCACATTCTATACTATGTACCACTATACACCATATTCAAGACTATGTACCACTATACACCATATTCTATACTATGTACCTCTATAAACCATATTCTATACTATGTACCTCTATACACCATATTCTATACTATGTAACACTCACTATACACCACATTCTGTACTATGTACCACTATACACCATATTCTATACTTTGTACCTATATACACTATATTCTATACTATGTACCTCTATACACCACATTCTATACTATGTACCACTATACAGCTCTACACCACATTCTAAACTATGCAACACTTTACACCATATTCTCTATTATGTACCTCTATACACCATATTCTAAACTATGTACCACTATTTAGCTCTACACCACATTCTATACTTTGTACCACTATACAGCTCTACACCACATTCTATACTATGTACCACTATACATCATATTCTATACTTTATACCACTATACACCATATTCTATACTATGTACCACTATACACCATATTCTATACTATGTACCACTATACAGCTCTACACCAAATTCTATACTATGTACCATTATACAACACATTCTATACTATTTACCACTACACACCATATTCTATATTATGTACCACTATACATCTCTACACCATATTCTATTCTATATACCATAATAGAGCTCTGTACCATATTCTATACTATATAAAACTATACACCATATTCTATACTATGTACCACTAAACAGCTTTATACCACATTTATACTATGTATCATTATACAGCTCTAAACCACATTCTATACTATGTATCACTATACACCATATTCTATACTATGTACCACTATACAGCTCTACACCACATTCTATACTATGTACCACTATACAACATATTCTATACTATGTAAAACTATACAGCTCTACACCTCATTCTATACTATGTACCACTATACACCATATTATATACTATGTACCACTATACAGCTCTACACCACATTCTATACAATGTACCACTATACACCATATTCTATGTACCACTATACACCACATTCTTGACTATGTACCATTATATACCATATTCTATACTATGTAACTCTATACACCATATTCTATACTATGTACCTCTATACACCATATTCTATACAATATACCACTATACACCATATTCTATACTATATACCACTTTACACCATATTCTATACTTTATACCACTTTACAGCTTTACCCCATATTCTATACTATGTACCACTATACACCATTTTCTATACTATGAACCACTATACAGCTCTACACCATATTCTATACTATATACTACTATACACCACATTCTATACTATGTACTACTATACATCATATTCTATACTATGTAACACTATACACCACATTCTATACTATGTACCATTATACAGCTCTACACCACATTTTATGCTATGTACCACTATATAACACATTCTATACTATGTACCTCTATACAGCTCTAAACAATATTCTATACTATGTACCACTATACACCACATTCTATACTATGTACCACTATACAGCTCTACACCACATTCTATACTATCTACCACTAAACACCATATTCTATGTACCACTATACACCACATTCTAGACTATGTAGCACTGTACACCTTATTCTATACTATGTACCTCTATACACCATATTCTATACTATGTACGATTATACACCATATTTTATACTATGTACCACAAAACACCATATTCTATACTATGTACCACTATATACCATATTCTATAGTATAAAACCGCTATACACCATATTTTATACTATGTACCACTATACAACACATTCTATACTATGTAGAACTATACACCATATTCTATACTATGTACCTCTATACTCCATAGTCTATACTATGTACCACTATACACCATATTTTATGTACCACAATACACAATATTCTATACTATGTACCTCTTTACACCATATTCTATACTATGTACCACTATACTGTTCTACACCATATTCTATACTATGTACCACTATATAGCTCTTCACCATATTATTTACTCTGTACTTCGCACTACTATACACCATATTCTATACTATGTACCACAATACACCATATTCTATACTTTGTACCACTATACATCTCTACACCACATTCTATATTATGTTCCTCTATACACCATTTTCTATACTATGTACCTCTATATAGCTCTACAACAAATTCTATACTATGTACCACTATACACCACATTCTATACTATGTACCACTATACACCATATTCTATACTATGTACCTCTATACACCATATTCTATACTATGTACCACTATACACAATATTCTATACTATGTATCACAATACACCATATTCTATACTATGTACCACTATACACCATATTCTATACTATGTACCACTATACACACCATGTTCTATTCTATGTACCTCTATACACCATTTTCTATACTATTTACCTCTTATACCATATTCTATACTATATTCCGCTATACACCATATTTTATACTATGTACCACTATACAACACATTCTATGCTATGTAGCACTATACACCATATTCTACACTATGTACCTCTATACACCATATTCTATACTATGTACGACTATACCCCATATTCTATACTATGTACCACAATACACCATATTCTATAATATGTACCACTATACATCTCTACACCACATTCTATACTATGTTACTCTATACACCATATTCTATACTATGTACCACTATATAGCTCTACACCACATTCTATACTGTGTACCTCTATACACCATATTCTATACTATGTACCACTATACACCATATTCTATACTATGTATCACAATACACCATATTCTATACTATGTACCACTATACACCATATTCTATACTATGTACCACTATACACACCATATTCTATACTATGTACCTCTATACACCATTTTCTGTACTATGTACCACTGTACACCATATTCTATGCAATGTAGCACAATACTGCTCTATACCATATTCTATAATATGTACCACAATACAGCTCTACACCATATTCTATACTATGTACCACTATACAGGTCTACACCAAATTCTATACTATGTACCACTATACACCATATTCTATACAATGTACCACAATACACCATATTCTATACTATGTACCACTATACATCTCTACACCAAATTCTATACTATGTACCACTATACACCATATTCTATACTATGTACCACTATACATATCTACACCATACTCTATACTATGTACCACTTTACACCATATTCTATAAAATGTAACACTATACACCACATTCTATACTATGTACCATTATACAGCTCTTCACCACATTATATTCTATGTACCACTATATACCACATTCTATACTATGTACCACTCTACAGCTCTACACCATATACTATACTATGTACCACTATACAGGTCTACACCACATTCTATACTATGTACCACTGTACACCATATTCTATACTATGTACCACTATACACCACATTCTATTCTATGTACCACTGTACACCATATTCTATACTATGTACCTCTATACACCATATTCTATACTATGTACCACTATACACCACATTCCATACTATGTACCATTATACAGCTCTAAATCACATTCTATACTATGTACCATTATACAGCTCTACACCACATTCTATTTTATGTACCACTATACACCACATTCTATACTATGTGCCACGAAACACCATATTCTATGTACCACTATACACCACATTCTAGACTGTGTCTGACTATACACCATATTCTACACTATGTAGCACTATACAACTTATTCTATACTATGTACCTCTATACACCATATTCTATTCTATGTACCACTATACACCATATTTTATACTATGTACCACAAAACACCATATTCTATACTATGTACCACTATATACCATATTCTATACTATGTACCACTATACTATTCTACATCATATTCTATACTATGTACCACTATACAGCTCTTCACCATATTATTTACTCTGTACCACTATACACCATACTCTATACTATGTACCACTTTACACCATATTTTATACTATGTACCACTATACACCACATTCTATACTATGTACCTCTATACACCATATTCTATACTATGTACCTCTATACACCATATTCTATACTATATACCACTCTACACCATATTCTATACAATGTACCACTATGCACCATATTCTATACTATATACAACTATTCAGCTCTACCCCATATTCTATACTCTGTACCACTATCCACCATATTCTAAACTATGAATCACTATACAGCTCTACACCATGTTCTATACATCTACCACTATACACCTCTACACCATATTCTATACTATGTACCACTATACAGCTCTACACCATATTCTATACTATATACTACTATACACCAAATTCTATACTAAGTACCACTATACACCATATTCTATACTATGTAGCACTATATACCACATTTTGTAATATATACCACTTCACAGCTCTACACCACATTCTATACTATGTACCACTATACACCATATTCTATACTATGTACCACTATACAGCTCAACACCACATTCTATACTATGTACCACTATACACCATATTCAAGACTATGTACCACTATACACCATATTCTATACTATGTACCTCTATACACCATATTCTATACTATGTACCACTCACTATACACCACATTCTATACTATGTACCACTATACACCATATTCTATACTTTGTACCTCTATACACTATGTTCTATACTATGTACCACTACACAACACATTCTATACTATGTACCACTATACAGCTCTACACCACATTCTATACTATGTACCACTATACACCATATTCTATACTATGTACCTCTATACACCATATTCTATACTATGTACCTTTATAAAGCTTTATACCACATTCTATAATATGTACTACTATACACCACATTCTATTCTATAAACCACTATACAGCTCTACACAACATTCTATACTATGTACCACTCTACACCATTTTCTATACTATGTACCACTATATATCACATTCTATACTATGTACCACTATACAGCTCTACACCAAATTCTATACTATGTACAACTATACAACACATGCTATACTATTTACCACTATACACCATATTCTATACTATAAACCACTATACAGCTCTACACAACATTCTATACTATGTACCACTATACACCATATTCTAGAAAATGTAACACTATACACCACATTCTATACTATGTACCACTATACACCATATTCTATACTTTGTACCTCTATACATTATATTCTATACTATGTACCACTATATACCACATTCTATACTCTGTACTACTATACAGCTCTACACCATATTCTATACTATGTACCACTATACATCTCTACACCACATTCTATACTATGTACCACTGTACACCATATTCTATACTATGTACCACTATACACCACATTCTAGACTATGTACCATTATACAGCTCTACACCACATTCTATATTATGTACCACTATACACCACATTCTATACTATGTACCACTATACAGCTCTACACCACATTCTATACTATGTACCACTAAACACCATATTCTATGTACCACTATACACCACATTCTAGACTATGTCTGACTATACACCATATTCTATACTATGTACCTCTATACACCATAATTTATACTATGTACCACTATACACCACATTCTATACTATGTAGCACTATACACCTTATTCTATACTATGTACCTCTATACACCATATTCTATACTATGTACCACTATACACCACATTCCATACTATGTACCATTATACAGCTCTAAATCACATTCTATACTATGTACCATTATACAGCTCTACACCACATTCTATATTATGTACCACTATACACCACATTCTATACTATGTACCACTATACAGCTCTACACCACATTCTATACTATGTGCCACAAAACACCATATTCTATGTACCACTATACACCACATTCTAGACTGTGTCTGACTATACACCATATTCTACACTATGTAGCAATATACAACTTATTATATACTATGTACCTCTATACACCATATTCTATTCTATGTACCACTATACACCATATTTTATACTATGTACCACAAAACACCATATTCTATACTATGTACCACTATAAACCATATTCTATACTATGTACCACTATACTATTCTACATCATATTCTATACTATGTACCACTATACAGCTCTTCACCATATTATTTACTCTGTACCACTATACACCATACTCTATACTATGTACCACTTTACACCATATCTTATACTATGTACCACTATACACCACATTCTATACTATGTACCTCTATACACCATATTCTATACTATGTACCTCTATACACCATATTCTATACTATATACCACTATACACCATATTCTATACAATGTACCACTATGCACCATATTCTATACTATATACAACTATTCAGCTCTACCCCATATTCTATACTCTGTACCACTATCCACCATATTCTATACTATGAACCACTATACAACTCTACACCATATTCTATACTATCTACCACTATACACCTCTACACCATATTCTATACTATGTACCACTATACAGCTCTACACCATATTCTATACTATATACTACTATACACCAAATTCTATACTAAGTACCACTATACACCATATTCTATACTATGTAGCACTATATACCACATTTTGTAATATATACCACTTCACAGCTCTACACCACATTCTATACTATGTACCACTATACACCATATTCTATACTATGTACCACTATACACCATATTCTATACTATGTACCTCTATACACCATATTCTATACTATATACCACTCACTATACACCACATTCTATACTATGTACCACTATGCACCGTATTCTATACTTTGTACCTCTATACACTATGTTCTATACTATGTACCACTAAACACCACATTCTATACTATGTACCACTATACAGCTCTACACCACATTCTATACTATGTACCACTATACACCATATTCTATACTATGTACCTCTATACACCATATTCTATACTATGTACCATTATACAGCTTTATACCACATTCTATAATATGTACTACTATACACCACATTCTATACTATAAACCACTATACAGCTCTACACAACATTCTATACTATGTACCACTCTACACCATTTTCTATACTATGTACCACTATATATCACATTCTATACTATGTACCACTATACAGCTCTACACCAAATTCTATACTATGTACAACTATACAACACATTCTTTACTATTTACCACTATACACCATATTCTATACTATAAACCACTATTCAGCTCTACACAACATTCTATACTATGTACCATTATACAGCTCTACACCACATTCTATACTATGTACCACTGTACACCATATTCTATACTATGTACCACTATACACCACATTCTAGACTATGTACCATTATACAGCTCTACACCACATTCTATATTATGTACCACTATACACCACATTCTATACTATGTACCACTATACAGCTCTACACCACATTCTATACTATGTACCACTAAACACCATATTCTATGTACCACTATACACCACATTCTAGACTATGTCTGACTATACACCATATTCTATACTATGTACCTCTATACACCATAATTTATATTATGTACCACGATACACCACATTCTATACTATGTAGCACTATACACCTTATTCTATACTATGTACCTCTATACACCATATTCTATACTATGTACGATTATACACCATATTTTATACTATGTACCACAAAACACCATATTCTATACTATGTACCACTATATACCATATTCTATAGTATAAACCGCTATACACCATATTTTATACTATGTACCACTATACAACACATTCTATACTATGTAGAACAATACACCATATTCTATACTATGTACCTCTATACACCATATTCTATACTATGTACCACTATACACCATATTCTATTCTATGTACCATAATACACCATATTCTATACTATGTACCTCTTTACACCATATTCTATACTATGTACCACTATACTGTTCTACTCCATATTCTATACTATGTACCACTATACAGCTCTTCACCATATTATTTACTCTGTACCACTATACACCATACTCTATACTATGTACCACTTTACACCATATTCTATAAAATGTAATACTATACACCACATTCTATACTATGTACCATTATACAGCTCTACACCACATTATATTCTATGTACCACTATATACCACATTCTATACTATGTACCACTCTACAGCTCTACACCATATTCTATACTATGTACCACTATACAGGTCTACACCACATTCTATACTATGTACCACTGTACACCATATTCTCTATTATGTACCACTATACACCACATTATATTCTATGTACCACTGTACACCATATTCTATACTATGTACCTCTATACACCATATTCTATACTATGTACCACTATACACCACATTCCATACTATGTACCATTATACAGCTCTAAATCACATTCTATACTATGTACCATTATACAGCTCTACACCACATTCTATACTGTGTACCACTATACACCATATTCTATACTATGTACCACTATACAGTTCTACACCACATTCTATACTATGTACCACTATACACCATATTCTATGTACCACTATACACCACATTCTAGACTATGTACCACTATACACCTTATTCAATATGGTATATAGTGGTAAATAGTATAGAATATGGTGTATTGTGGTACATAGTATAGAATATGGTATATAGTGGTACACAGTATAGAATATGGTGTATAGAGGTACATAGTATAGAATATGGTGTATAGTGGTACATAGTATAGAATTTGGTGTAGACCTGTATAGTGGTACATAGTATAGAATCTGGTGTAGTGCAGTATAGTGGTACTTAGTATAGAATATGGTGTAGAGCTGTATTGTGGTACATAGTATAGAAAATGGTGTATAGAGGTACATAGCATAGAATATGGTGTGTATAGTGTTACATAGTTTAGAATACGATGTATAGTGGTACATAGTATAGAATATGGTGTATTGTGATACATAGTATAGAATATGGTGTATAGTGGAACATATTATAGAATGTGGTGTATAGTGGTAAATAGTATAGAATTTGGTGTAGAGCTATATAGTGGTACATAGTATAGAATATGGTATATAGAGGAACATAGTATAGAATGTGGTGTAGAGATGTATAGTGGTACATAGTATAGATATATTGTATTGTGGTACATAGTATAGAATATGGTGTATAGTCGTACATAGTATAGAATATGGTGTATAGAGGTACATAGTAAAGAATATGGTGTATAGTGCTACATAGTATAGAATATGGTGTATATTGCTACATAGTATAGAATGTGGTGTATAGTGGTACATAGTATAAAATATGGTGTATAGCGGTATATAATATAGAATATGGTATATAGTGGTAAATAGTATAGAATATGGTGTATTGTGGTACATAGTATAGAATATGGTGTATAGTGGTACATAGTATATAATATGGTGTATAGTGGTACATAGTATAGAATGTGGTGTATAGTGGTACATAGTATAAATTATGGTGTATAGAGGTACATAGTATAGAATATAGTGTATAGTGGTACATAGTCTAGAATGTGGTGTATACTGGTACATAGAATATGGTGTATAGTGGTACATAGTATAGAATGTGGTGTAGAGCTGTATAGTGGTACATAGTATAGAATATGCTATATAGTGGTACATAGTATAGAATGTGGTGTAGAGCTGTATAATGGTACATAGTATAGAATGTGGTGTATAGTGATACATAGTATAGAATGTGATTTAGAGCTGTATAATGGTACATAGTATAGAATGTGGTGTAGAGCTGTATAGTGGTACATAGTATAGAATATTGTGTAGAGCTGTAGAGTGGTACATAGTATAGAATGTGGTGTATAGTGTTACATTTTATAGAATATGGTGTATAGTTGTACATAGTATAGAATGTGGTGTATAGTAGTTTATAGTATAGAATATGGTGTAGAGCTGAATAGTGGTACATAGTATAGAATGTGGTGTAGAGTTGTATAATGGTACATAGTATAGAAATTGGTGTATAGTGTTACATTTTATAGAATATGTTGTATAGTTGTACATAGTATAAAATAGGGTGTATAGTGGTATATAGTATAGAATATGGTGTAGAGCTGTATAGTGGTTCAAAGTATAGAAAATTGTGTATAGTGGTAATAGTGGAAATAGTGGTACATAGTATATAAAATGGGGTAGAGCTATCTAGTTGTTTGAAGTATATAATATGGTGTATAGTGGTACATAGTATAGATTATGGTGTATAGAGGTACATAGTTTAGAATATGGTGTATTGTGGTACATAGTATAGAATATGGTGTATAGAGGAACATAGTATAGAATATGGTGTATAGTGCTACATAGTTTAGAATGTGTTGTATAGTGGTACATAGTAAAAAATATTTTGTATAGCAGTTTATAGAATAGAATATGGTATATAGTGGTAAATAGTATTGAATATGGTGTATTGTGGTACATAGTATAGAATATGGTGTATAGTGGTACACAGTATAGAATATGGTGTATAGAGGTACATAGTATAGAATATGGTATATAGTGGTACATAGTATAGAATATGGTGTAGACCTGTATAGTGGTACATAGTATAGAATATGGTGTAGTGCTGTATAGTGGTACATAGTATAGAATATGGTGTAGAGCTGTATTGTGCTACATAGCATAGAATATGGTGTATAGTGGTACATAGTATAGAAAATGGTGTATAGAGGTACATAGTATAGAATATGGTGTGTATAGTGGTACATAGTATAGAATACGGTGCATAGTGGTACATAGTATAGAATATGGTGTATTGTGATACATAGTATAGAATATGGTGTATAGTGGTACATAGTATAGAATATGGTGTATAGAGGTACATAGTATAGAATATGGTGTATAGTGGTACATAGTATAAAATATGGTGTATAGTGGTACATAGTATATAATTTGGTGTAGAGCTATATAGTGGTACATAGTATAGAATATGGTGTATAGAGGAACATAGTATAGAATGTGGTGTAGAGATGTATATTGGTACATAGTATAGAATATGGTGTATAGTGGTACATAGTATAGAATATGGTGTATAGTGCTACATAGTATAGAATGTGTTGTATAGTGGTACATAGTATAAAATATGGTGTATAGCGGTATATAGTATAGAATATGGTATATAGTGGTAAATAGTATATAATATGGTTTATTGTGGTACATAGTATAGAATATGGTGTATAGTGGTACACAGTATAGAATATGGTGTATAGAGGTACATAGTATAGAATATGGTGTATAGTGGTACATAGTATAGAATGTGGTGTAGAGTTGTATAATGGTACATAGTATAGAATGTGGTGTATAGTGGTACATAGTATAGAATGTGATTTAGAGCTGTATAATGGTACATAGTCTAGAATGTGGTGTATAGTGGTACATAGCATAGAATATGGTGTACAGTGGTACATAGTATAGAATGTGGTGTAGAGCTGTATAGTGGTACATAGTATAGAATATGGTGTAGAGCTGTATAGTGGTACATAGTATAGAATGTGGTGTATAGTGTTACATTTTATAGAATATGGTGTATAGTTGTACATAGTATAGAATGGTGTGTTTAGTAGTATATAGTATAGAATATTGAGTAGAGCTGTATAGTGGTATATAGTATAGAATGTGGTGTAGAGCTGTATAATGGTACATAGTATAGAAATTGGTGTATAGTGTTACATTTTATAGAATATGGTGTATAGTGGTTCACAGTATAGAATAGGGTGTATAGTGGTATATAGTATAGAATATGGTGTAGAGCTGTATAGTGGTTCATAGTATAGAAAATGGTGTATAGTGGTACATAGTATAGAATATGGGGTAGAGCTATATAGTTGTTTATAGTATATAATATGGTGTATAGTGGTACATATTATAGAATATGGTGTATAGAGGTACATAGTATAGAATATGGTGTATTGTGGTGCATAGTATAGAATATGGTGTATAGAGGAACATAGTATAGAATATGGTGTATAGAGGAACATAGTATAGAATGTGGTGTAGAGATGTATATTGGTACATAGTATAGAATATGGTGTATAGTGGTACATAGTATAGAATATGGTGTATAGTGCTACATAGTATAGAATGTGTAGTATAGTGGTACATAGTAAAAAATATTTTGTATAGAGGTACATAGTATAGAATATGGTGTATAGTGTTACAAAGCATAGAATATGGTGTACAGTGGAACATAGTATAGAATGTGGTGTAGAGCTGTATAGTGGTACATAGTATAGAATATGGTGTAGAGCTGTATAGTGGTAAATAGTATAGAATGTGGTGTATAGTGTTACATTTTATAGAATATGGTGTATAGTTGTACATAGTATAGAATGGTGTGTATAGTAGTATATAGTATAGAATAAGGAGTAGAGCTGTATAGTGGTATATAGTATAGAATAGGGTGTATAGTGGTATATAGTATAGAATATGGTGTAGAGCTGTATAGTGGTTCATAGTATAGAAAATGGTGTATAGTGGTACATAGTATAGAATATGGGGTAGAGCTATATAGTTGTTTATAGTAAAGAATATGGTGTATAGTGGTACATAGTATAGAATATGGTGTATAGAGGTACATAGTATAGAATATGGTGTATTGTGGTGCATAGTATAGAATATGGTGTATAGTGGTACATAGTATAGAATATGGTGTATAGAGGAACATAGTATAGAATATGGTGTATAGTGCTACATAGTATAGAATGTGTAGTATAGTGGTACATAGTAAAAATATTTTGTATAGCGGTATATAGTATAGAATATGGTATATAGTGGTAAATTTTATTGAATATGGTGTATTGTGGTACATAGTATAGAATATGGTGTATAGTGGTACACAGTAAAGAATATGGTGTATAGAGGTACATAGTATAGAATATGGTGTATAGTGGTACATAGTATAGAATATGGTGTAGACCTGTATAGTGGTACATAGTATAGAATATGGTTGTAGTGCTGTATAGTGGTACATAGTATTGAATATGGTGTAGAGCTGTATTGTGCTACAAAGCATAGAATATGGTGTGTATAGTGGTACATAGTATAGAATACGGGGTATAGTGGTACATAGTATAGAATATGGTGTATTGTGATACATAGTATAGAATATGGTGTATAGTGGTACCTAGTATAGAATATAGTGTATAGAGGTACATAGTATAGAATATGGTGTATAGTGGTACATAGTATAGAATGTGGTGTATAGTGGTACATAGTATATAATTTGGTGTACAGCTATATAGTGGTACATAGTATAGAATATGGTGTATAGAGGAACATAGTATAGAATGTGGTGTAGAGATGTATAGTGGTACATAGTATAGAATATGGTGTATTGTGGTACATAGTATAGAATATGGTTTATAGTCGTACGACTATAAACCATATTCTATACTATGTACCACAATACACCATATTCTATACTATGTACCACCTATACACCATATTCTAAAGTATATACCACTATACAGCTCTACCCCATATTCTATACCATGTACCACTATAAAGCTCTATACCACATTCTATACTATGTACCACTATACAGTTCTACACCATATTCTATACCATATACTACTATACACCACATTCTATACTATGTACCACTATACACCATATTCTATACTATGTACCACTATACAGGTCTACACCATATTCTATACTATGTAACACTATACACCATATTCTATACTATGTACCTCTATACACCATATTCTATACTGTGTACCACTATACACCATATTCTATACTATGTACCACAATACACCATATTCTATACTATTTACCACTATATACCATATTCTATACTATTTACCGCTATACACCATATTTTATTCTATGTACCACTATACAATACATTCTATACTATGTAGCACTATACACCATATTCTATACTATGTACCTCTATACACCATATTCTATACTATGTACCACTATACACCATATTCTATACAATGTACCACAATACACCATATTCTATACTATGTACCACTAATCATCTCTACACCACATTCTATACTATGTTCCTCTATACACCATATTCTATACTATGTACCAATATATAGCTCTACACCAAATTCTATCCTTTTTCACTATACACCACATTCTATACTATGTTCCACTATACACCATATTCTATACTTTGTATCTCTATACACCATATTCTATACTATGTACCACTGTACACCATATTCTATACTATGTATCACAATACACCATATTCTATACTATGTACCACTATACACCGTATTCTATAATATGAACCACTATACACACCATATTCTATACTATGTACCTCTATACACCATTTTCTATGCTATGTACCACTATACACCATATTCTATGCTGTGTAGCACAATACAGCTCTACACCATATTCTATACTATGTACCACTATACAGCACTACACCATATTTTATACTATGTACCACTATACACCATATTCTATACTATGTACCACTATACACTATATTCTATACTATGTACCACTATACACCACATTCTATACTATGTACCATTGTACAGCTTTATACCACATTCTATACTATATACCACTATACACCACACTCTATACTATGTTCCACTATACAGCTCTACACCACATTCTATACTATGTTCCTCTATACACCACATTCTATACTATGTACCACTATACAGCTCTACACCACATTCTATACTATGTACCACTATACACCATATTCTATGTACCACTATACACCACATTCTAGACTATGTACCACTATACACCTTATTCAATATGGTATATAGTGGTAAATAGTATAGAATATGGTGTATTGTGGTACATAGTATAGAATATGGTATATAGTGGTACACAGTATAGAATATGGTGTATAGAGGTACATAGTATAGAATATGGTGTATAGTGGTACATAGTATAGAATTTGGTGTAGACCTGTATAGTGGTACATAGTATAGAATCTGGTGTAGTGCAGTATAGTGGTACTTAGTATAGAATATGGTGTAGAGCTGTATTGTGGTACATAGTATAGAAAATGGTGTATAGAGGTACATAGTATAGAATATGGTGTGTATAGTGTTACATAGTTTAGAATACGATGTATAGTGGTACATAGTATAGAATATGGTGTATTGTGATACATAGTATAGAATATGGTGTATAGTGGAACATATTATAGAATGTGGTGTATAGTGGTACATAGTATAGAATTTGGTGTAGAGCTATATAGTGGTACATAGTATAGAATATGGTATATAGAGGAACATAGTATAGAATGTGGTGTAGAGATGTATAGTGGTACATAGTATAGATATATTGTATTGTGGTACATAGTATAGAATATGGTGTATAGTCGTACATAGTGTAGAATATGGTGTATAGAGGTACATAGTATATAATATGGTGTATAGTGCTACATAGTATAGAATATGGTGTATAGTGCTACATAGTATAGAATGTGGTGTATAGTGGTACATAGTATAAAATATGGTGTATAGCGGTATATAATATATAATATGGTATATAGTGGTAAATAGTATAGAATATGGTGTATTGTGGTACATAGTATAGAATATGGTTTATAGTGGTACACCGTTTAGAATATGGTGTATAGAGGTACATAGTATAGAATATGGTGTATAGTGGTACATAGTATAGAATATGGTGTATACTGGTACATAGAATATGGTGTATAGTGGTACAAAGTATAGAATGTGGTGTATAGTGGTACATAGTATAAATTATGGTGTATAGAGGTACATAGTATAGAATATAGTGTATAGTGGTACATAGTCTAGAATGTGGTGTATACTGGTACATAGAATATGGTGTATAGTGGTACATAGTATAGAATAGGGTGTATAGTGGTATATAGTATAGAATATGGTGTAGAGCTGTATAGTGGTTCAAAGTATAGAAAATGGTGTATTCTGGTAATAGTGGAAATAGTGGTACATAGTATATAATATGGGGTAGAGCTATCTAGTTGTTTATAGTATATAATATGGTGTATAGTGGTACATAGTATAGATTATGGTGTATAGAGGTACATAGTTTAGAATATGGTGTATTGTGGTACATAGTATAGAATATGGTGTATAGAGGAACATAGTATAGAATATGGTGTATAGTGCTACATAGTTTAGAATGTGTTGTATAGTGGTACATAGTAAAAAATATTTTGTATAGCAGTTTATAGTATAGAATATGGTATATAGTGGTAAATAGTATTGAATATGGTGTATTGTGGTACATAGTATAGAATATGGTGTATAGTGGTACACAGTATAGAATATGGTGTATAGAGGTACATAGTATAGAATATGGTGTATAGTGGTACATAGTATAGAAAATGGTGTATAGAGGTACATAGTATAGAATATGTTGTGTATAGTGGTACATAGTATAGAATACGGTGCATTGTGGTACATAGTATAGAATATGGTGTATTGTGATACATAGTATAGAATATGGTGTATAGTGGTACATAGTATAGAATATGGTGTATAGAGGTACATAGTATAGAATATGGTGTATAGTGGTACATAGTATAAAATATGGTGTATAGTGGTACATAGTATATAATTTGGTGTAGAGCTATATAGTGGTACATAGTATAGAATATGGTGTATAGAGGAACATAGTATAGAATGTGGTGTAGAGATGTATATTGGTACATAGTATAGAATATGGTGTATAGTGGTACATAGTATAGAATATGGTGTATAGTGCTACATAGTATAGAATGTGTTGTATAGTGGTACATAGTATAAAATATGGTGTATAGCTGTATATAGTATAGAATATGGTATATAGTGGTAAATAGTATAGAATATGGTTTATTGTGGTACATAGTATAGAATATGGTGTATAGTGGTACACAGTATAGAATATGGTGTATAGAGGTACATAGTATAGAATATGGTGTATAGTGGTACATAGTATAGAATGTGGTGTAGAGTTGTATAATGGTACATAGTATAGAATGTGGTGTATAGTGGTACATAGTATAGAATGTGATTTAGAGCTGTATAATGGTACATAGTCTAGAATGTGGTGTATAGTGGTACATAGCATAGAATATGGTGTACAATGGTACATAGTATAGAATGTGGTGTAGAGCTGTATAGTGGTACATAGTATAGAATATGGTGTAGAGCTGTATAGTGGTACATAGTATAGAATGTGGTGTATAGTGTTACATTTTATAGAATATGGTGTATAGTTGTACATAGTATAGAATGGTGTGTTTAGTAGTATATAGTATAGAATATTGAGTAGAGCTGTATAGTGGTATATAGTATAGAATGTGGTGTAGAGCTGTATAATGGTACATAGTATAGAAATTGGTGTATAGTGTTACATTTTATAGAATATGGTGTATAGTGGCTCACAGTATAGAATAGGGTGTATAGTGGTATATAGTATAGAATATGGTGTAGAGCTGTATAGTGGTTCATAGTATAGAAAATGGTGTATAGTGGTACATAGTATAGAATATGGGGTAGAGCTATATAGTTGTTTATAGTATAGAATATGGTGTATAGTGGTACATATTATAGAATATGGTGTATAGAGGTACATAGTTTAGAATATTGTGTATTGTGGTGCATAGTATAGAATATGGTGTATAGTGGTACATAGTATAGAATATGGTGTATAGAGGAACATAGTATAGAATATGGTGTATAGTGCTACATAGTATAGAATGTGTAGTATAGTGGTACATAGTAAAAAATATTTTGTATAGAGGTACATAGTATAGAATATGGTGTATAGTGGTACAAAGCATAGAATATGGTGTACAGTGGAACATAGTATAGAATGTGGTGTAGAGCTGTATAGTGGTACATAGTATAGAATATGGTGTAGAGCTGTATAGTGGTACATAGTATAGAATGTGGTGTATAGTGTTACATTTTCTAGAATATGGTGTATAGTTGTACATAGTATAGAATGGTGTGTATAGTAGTATATAGTATAGAATAAGGAGTAGAGCTGTATAGTGGTATATAGTATAGAATGTGGTGTAGAGCTGTATAATGGTACATAGTATATAAATTGGTGTATAGTGTTACATTTTATAGAATATGGTGTATAGTGGTACATAGTATAGAATAGGGTGTATAGTGGTATATAGTATAGAATATGGTGTAGAGCTGTATAGTGGTTCATAGTATAGAAAATGGTGTATAGTGGTACATAGTATAGAATATGGGGTAGAGCTATATAGTTGTTTATAGTAAAGAATATGGTGTATAGTGGTACATAGTATAGAATATGGTGTATAGAGGTACATAGTATAGAATATGGTGTATTGTGGTGCATAGTATAGAATATGGTGTATAGTGGTACATAGTATAGAATATGGTGTACAGAGGAACATAGTATAGAATATGATGTATAGTGCTACATAGTATAGAATGTGTAGTATAGTGGTACATAGTAAAAAATATTTTGTATAGCGGTATATAGTATAGAATATGGTATATAGTGGTAAATATTATTGAATATGGTGTATTGTGGTACATAGTATAGAATATGGTGTATAGTGGTACACAGTATAGAATATGGTGTATAGAGGTACATAGTATAGAATATGGTGTATAGTGGTACATAGTATAGAATATGGTGTAGACCTGTATAGTGGTACATAGTATAGAATATGGTGTAGTGCTGTATAGTGGTACACAGTATAGAATATGGTGTAGAGCTGTATTGTGCTACAAAGCATAGAATATGGTGTGTATAGTGGTACATAGTATAGAATACGGGGTATAGTGGTACATAGTATAGAATATGGTGTATTGTGATACATAGTATAGAATATGGTGTATAGTGGTACCTAGTATAGAATATAGTGTATAGAGGTACATAGTATAGAATATGGTGTATAGTGGTACATAGTATAGAATGTGGTGTATAGTGGTACATAGTATATAATTTGGTGTACAGCTATATAGTGGTACATAGTATAGAATATGGTGTATAGAGGAACATAGTATAGAATGTGGTGTAGAGATGTATAGTGGTACATAGTATAGAATATGGTGTATTGTGGTACATAGTATAGAATATGGTTTATAGTCGAACATACTATACACCATATTCTATACTATGTACCTTTATACACCATATTCTATACTATGTACCACCATGCACCATATTCTATAGTATATACCACTATACAGCTCTACCCCATATTCTATACCATGTACCACTATAAAGCTCTATACCACATTCTATACTATGTACCACTATACAGTTCTACACCATATTCTATACCATATACTACTATACATCACATTCTATACTATGTACAACTATACACCATATTCTATACTATGTACCACTATACAGGTCTACACCATATTCTATACTATGTACCACTATACACCATATTCTATACTATGTACCTCTATACACCATATTCTATACTGTGTACCACTATACACCCTATTCTATACTATGTACCACAATACACCATATTCAATACTATTTACCACTATATACCATATTCTATACTATATACCGCTATACAAAATATTTTTTACTATGTACCACAATACTACACATTCTATAATATGTAGCAGTATACACCATATTCTATACTATGTTCCTTTATACACCATATTCTATACTATGTACCACTATACACCATATTCTATACTATGCACCATAATACACCATATTATATACTATGTACCACTAATCATCTCTACACCACATTCTATACTATGTTCCTCTATACACCATATTCTATACTATGTACCAATATATAGCTCTACACCAAATTCTATCCTTTTTCACTATACACCACATTCTATACTATGTTCCACTATACACCATATTCTATACTTTGTATCTCTATACACCATATTCTATACTATGTACCACTGTACACCATATTCTATACTATGTATCACAATACACCATATTCTATACTATGTACCACTATACACCGTATTCTATAATATAAACCACTATACACACCATATTCTATACTATGTACCTCTATACACCATTTTCTATGCTATGTACCACTATACACCATATTCTATGCTGTGTAGCACAATACAGCTGTACACCATATTCTATACTATGTACCACTATACAGCACTACACCATATTCTATACTATGTACCACTATACACCATATTCTATACTATGTACCACTATACACTATATTCTATACTATGTACCACTATACACCACATTCTATACTATGTACCATTGTACAGCTTTATACCACATTCTATACTATATACCACTATACACCACACTCTATACTATGTTCCACTATACAGCTCTACACCACATTCTATACTATGTTCCTCTATACACCACATTCTATACTATGTACCACTATACAGCTCTACACCACATTCTATACTATGTACCACTATACACCATATTCTATGTACCACTATACACCACATTCTAGACTATGTACCACTATACACCTTATTCAATATGGTATATAGTGGTAAATAGTATAGAATATGGTGTATTGTGGTACATAGTATAGAATATGGTATATAGTGGTACACAGTATAGAATATGGTGTATAGAGGTACATAGTATAGAATATGGTGTATAGTGGTACATAGTATAGAATTTGGTGTAGACCTGTATAGTGGTACATAGTATAGAATCTGGTGTAGTGCAGTATAGTGGTACTTAGTATAGAATATGGTGTAGAGCTGTATTGTGGTACGTAGTATAGAAAATGGTGTATAGAGGTACATAGTATAGAATATGGTGTGTATAGTGTTACATAGTTTAGAATACGATGTATAGTGGTACATAGTATAGAATATGGTGTATTGTGATACATAGTATAGAATATGGTGTATAGTGGAACATATTATAGAATGTGGTGTATAGTGGTACATAGTATAGAATTTGGTGTAGAGCTATATAGTGGTACATAGTATAGAATATGGTATATAGAGGAACATAGTATAGAATGTGGTGTAGAGATGTATAGTGGTACATAGTATAGATATATTGTATTGTGGTACATAGTATAGAATATGGTGTATAGTCGTACATAGTGTAGAATATGGTGTATAGAGGTACATAGTATAGAATATGGTGTATAGTGCTACATAGTATAGAATATGGTGTATAGTGCTACATAGTATAGAATGTGGTGTATAGTGGTACATAGTATAAAATATGGTGTATAGCGGTATATAATATAGAATATGGTATATAGTGGTAAATAGTATAGAATATGGTGTATTGTGGTACATAGTATAGAATATGGTTTATAGTGGTACACCATTTAGAATATGGTGTATAGAGGTACATAGTATAGAATATGGTGTATAGTGGTACATAGTATAGAATATGGTGTATACTGGTACATAGAATATGGTGTATAGTGGTACAAAGTATAGAATGTGGTGTATAGTGGTACATAGTATAAATTATGGTGTATAGAGGTACATAGTATAGAATATAGTGTATAGTGGTACATAGTCTAGAATGTGGTGTATACTGGTACATAGAATATGGTGTATAGTGGTACATAGTATAGAATGTGGTGTAGAGCTGTATAGTGGTACATAGTATAGAATATGCTATATAGTGGTACATAGTATAGAATGTGGTGTAGAGCTGTATAATGGTACATAGTTTAGAATGTGGTGTATAGTGGTACATAGTATAGAATGTGATTTAGAGCTGTATAATGGTACATAGTATAGAATGTGGTGTAGAGCTGTATAGTGGTACATAGTATAGAATATTGTGTAGAGCTGTATAGTGGTACATAGTATAGAATGTGGTGTATAGTGTTACATTTTATAGAACATGGTGTATAGTTGTACATAGTATAGAATGTGGTGTATAGTAGTATATAGTATAGAATATGGTGTAGAGCTGAATAGTGGTACATAGTATAGAATGTGGTGTAGAGTTGTATAATGGTACATAGTATAGAAATTGGTGTATAGTGTTACATTTTATAGAATATGGTGTATAGTGGTACATAGTATAGAATAGGGTGTATAGTGGTATATAGTATAGAATATGGTGTAGAGCTGTATAGTGGTTCAAAGTATAGAAAATGGTGTATTCTGGTAATAGTGGAAATAGTGGTACATAGTATATAATATGGGGTAGAGCTATCTAGTTGTTTATAGTATATAATATGGTGTATAGTGGTACATAGTATAGATTATGGTGTATAGAGGTACATAGTTTAGAATATGGTGTATTGTGGTACATAGTATAGAATATGGTGTATAGAGGAACATAGTATAGAATATGGTGTATAGTGCTACATAGTTTAGAATGTGTTGTATAGTGGTACATAGTAAAAAATATTTTGTATAGCAGTTTATAGTATAGAATATGGTATATAGTGGTAAATAGTATTGAATATGGTGTATTGTGGTACATAGTATAGAATATGGTGTATAGTGGTACACAGTATAGAATATGGTGTATAGAGGTACATAGTATAGAATATGGTGTATAGTGGTACATAGTATAGAAAATGGTGTATAGAGGTACATAGTATAGAATATGTTGTGTATAGTGGTACATAGTATAGAATACGGTGCAAAGTGGTACATAGTATAGAATATGGTGTATTGTGATACATAGTATAGAATATGGTGTATAGTGGTACATAGTATAGAATATGGTGTATAGAGGTACATAGTATAGAATATGGTGTATAGTGGTACATAGTATAAAATATGGTGTATAGTGGTACATAGTATATAATTTGGTGTAGAGCTATATAGTGGTACATAGTATAGAATATGGTGTATAGAGGAACATAGTATAGAATGTGGTGTAGAGATGTATATTGGTACATAGTATAGAATATGGTGTATAGTGGTACATAGTATAGAATATGGTGTATAGTGCTACATAGTATAGAATGTGTTGTATAGTGGTACATAGTATAAAATATGGTGTATAGCGGTATATAGTATAGAATATGGTATATAGTGGTAAATAGTATAGAATATGGTTTATTGTGGTACATAGTATAGAATATGGTGTATAGTGGTACACAGTATAGAATATGGTGTATAGAGGTACATAGTATAGAATATGGTGTATAGTGGTACATAGTATAGAATGTGGTGTAGAGTTGTATAATGGTACATAGTATAGAATGTGGTGTATAGTGGTACATAGTATAGAATGTGATTTAGAGCTGTATAATGGTACATAGTCTAGAATGTGGTGTATAGTGGTACATAGCATAGAATATGGTGTACAATGGTACATAGTATAGAATGTGGTGTAGAGCTGTATAGTGGTACATAGTATAGAATATGGTGTAGAGCTGTATAGTGGTACATAGTATAGAATGTGGTGTATAGTGTTACATTTTATAGAATATGGTGTATAGTTGTACATAGTATAGAATGGTGTGTTTAGTAGTATATAGTATAGAATATTGAGTAGAGCTGTATAGTGGTATATAGTATAGAATGTGGTGTAGAGCTGTATAATGGTACATAGTATAGAAATTGGTGTATAGTGTTACATTTTATAGAATATGGTGTATAGTGGTTCACAGTATAGAATAGGGTGTATAGTGGTATATAGTATAGAATATGGTGTAGAGCTGTATAGTGGTTCATAGTATAGAAAATGGTGTATAGTGGTACATAGTATAGAATATGGGGTAGAGCTATATAGTTGTTTATAGTATAGAATATGGTGTATAGTGGTACATATTATAGAATATGGTGTATAGAGGTACATAGCTTAGAATATTGTGTATTGTGGTGCATAGTATAGAATATGGTGTATAGTGGTACATAGTATAGAATATGGTGTATAGAGGAACATAGTATAGAATATGGTGTATAGTGCTACATAGTATAGAATGTGTAGTATAGTGGTACATAGTAAAAAATATTTTGTATAGAGGTACATAGTATAGAATATGGTGTATAGTGGTACAAAGCATAGAATATGGTGTACAGTGGAACATAGTATAGAATGTGGTGTAGAGCTGTATAGTGGTACATAGTATAGAATATGGTGTAGAGCTGTATAGTGGTACATAGTATAGAATGTGGTGTATAGTGTTACATTTTATAGAATATGGTGTATAGTTGTACATAGTATAGAATGGTGTGTATAGTAGTATATAGTATAGAATAAGGAGTAGAGCTGTATAGTGGTATATAGTATAGAATGTGGTGTAGAGCTGTATAATGGTACATAGTATATAAATTGGTGTATAGTGTTACATTTTATAGAATATGGTGTATAGTGGTACATAGTATAGAATAGGGTGTATAGTGGTATATAGTATAGAATATGGTGTAGAGCTGTATAGTGGTTCATAGTATAGAAAATGGTGTATAGTGGTACATAGTATAGAATATGGGGTAGAGCTATATAGTTGTTTATAGTAAAGAATATGGTGTATAGTGGTACATAGTATAGAATATGGTGTATAGAGGTACATAGTATAGAATATGGTGTATTGTGGTGCATAGTATAGAATATGGTGTATAGTGGTACATAGTATAGAATATGGTGTACAGAGGAACATAGTATAGAATATGGTGTATAGTGCTACATAGTATAGAATGTGTAGTATAGTGGTACATAGTAAAAAATATTTTGTATAGCGGTATATAGTATAGAATATGGTATATAGTGGTAAATATTATTGAATATGGTGTATTGTGGTACATAGTATAGAATATGGTGTATAGTGGTACACAGTATAGAATATGGTGTATAGAGGTACATAGTATAGAATATGGTGTATAGTGGTACATAGTATAGAATATGGTGTAGACCTGTATAGTGGTACATAGTATAGAATATGGTGTAGTGCTGTATAGTGGTACACAGTATAGAATATGGTGTAGAGCTGTATTGTGCTACAAAGCATAGAATATGGTGTGTATAGTGGTACATAGTATAGAATACGGGGTATAGTGGTACATAGTATAGAATATGGTGTATTGTGATACATAGTATAGAATATGGTGTATAGTGGTACCTAGTATAGAATATAGTGTATAGAGGTACATAGTATAGAATATGGTGTATAGTGGTACATAGTATAGAATGTGGTGTATAGTGGTACATAGTATATAATTTGGTGTACAGCTATATAGTGGTACATAGTATAGAATATGGTGTATAGAGGAACATAGTATAGAATGTGGTGTAGAGATGTATAGTGGTACATAGTATAGAATATGGTGTATTGTGGTACATAGTATAGAATATGGTTTATAGTCGTACATACTATACACCATATTCTATACTATGTACCTTTATACACCATATTCTATACTATGTACCACCATGCACCATATTCTATAGTATATACCACTATACAGCTCTACCCAATATTCTATACCATGTACCACTATAAAGCTCTATACCACATTCTATACTATGTACCACTATACAGTTCTACACCATATTCTATACCATATACTACTATACATCACATTCTATACTATGTACCACTATACACCCTATTCTATACTATGTACCACAATACACCATATTCAATACTATTTACCACTATATACCATATTCTATACTATATACCGCTATACAAAATATTTTTTACTATGTACCACAATACTACACATTCTATAATATGTAGCAGTATACACCATATTCTATACTATGTTCCTTTATACACCATATTCTATACTATGTACCACTATACACCATATTCTATACTATGCACCATAATACACCATATTATATACTATGTACCTCTATACACCATATTCTATACTATGTACCACTATACACCATATTCTATACTATAAACAACTATATAGCTCTACCCCATATTCTATACTATGTACCACTATACACCATTTGTGGTGTATAGTGGTACATAGTATAAAATATGGTGTATCGCGGTGTATAATATAGAATATATATATATATATATATATATATATATATAATATATGGTGCTACATAGTTTAGAATGTGTTGTATAGTGTTACATAGTATAAAATATGGTGTATAGCGGTATATAGTATAGAATATGGTATATAGTGGTAAACAGTATAGAATATGGTGTATTGTGGTAAATAGTATCGAATATGGTGTATAGTGGTACACAGTATAGAATATGGTGTACAGAGGTACATAGTATAGAATATGGTGTATTGTGGTACATAGTATAGAATTTGGTGTAGACCTGTATAGTGGTACATAGTATAGAATCTGGTGTAGTGCTGTATAGTTGTACTTAGTATAGAATATGGTGTAGAGCTGTATTGTGGTACATAGTATAGAAAATGGTGTATAGAGGTACATAGTATAGAATATGGTGTGTATAGTGTTACATAGTTTAGAATACGATGTATAGTGGTACATAGTATAGAATACGGTGTATTGTGATACATAGTATAGAATATGGTGTATAGTGGTACATAGCATATAATATATGGTGTATAGAGTTACATAGTATAGAATATGGTGTATAGTGGAACATATTATAGAATGTGGTGTATAGTGGTACATAGTATAGAATTTGGTGTAGAGCTATACAGTGGTACATAGTATAGAATATGGTATATAGAGGAACATAGTATAGAATGTGGTGTAGAGATGTATAGTGGTACATAGTATAGAATATATTGTATTGTGGTACATAGTATAGAATATGGTGTATAGTCGTACATAGTATAGAATATGGTGTATAGAGGTACATAGTATAGAATATGATGTATAGTGGTACATAGTATAGAATATGGTGTATAATGCTACATAGTATAGAATGTGGTGTATAGTGGTACATAGTATAAATTATGGTGTATAGAGGTACATAGTATAGAATATAGTGTATAGTGGTACATAGTCTAGAATGTGGTGTATACTGGTACATAGAATATGGTGTATAGTGTTACATAATATAGAATGTGGTGTAGAGCTGTATAGTGGTACATAGTATAGAATATGCTATATAGTGGTACATAGTATAGAATGTGGTGTAGAGCTGTATCGTGGTACATAGTATAGAGTTTTGTGTAGAGCTGTATAGTGGTACATAGTATAGAATGTGGTGTATAGTGTTACATTTTATAGAATATGGTGTATAGTTGTACATAGTATAGAATGTGGTGTATAGTAGTATATAGTATAGAATATGGTGTAGAGCTGTATAGTGGTACATAGTATAGAATGTGGTGTAGAGTTGTATAATGGTACATAGTATAGAAATTGGTGTATAGTGTTACATTTTATAGAAAATGGTGTATAGTGGTACATAGTATATAATATGGGGTAGAGCTATATAGTTGTTTATAGTATATAATATGGTGTATAGTTGTACATAGTATAGATTATGGTGTATAGAGGTACATACTATAGAATATGGTGTATTGTGGTGCATAGTATAGAATATGGTGTACAGTGGTACATAGTATATAGATTATGGTGTATAGAGGAACATAGTATAGAATATGGTGTAGACCTGTATAGTGGTACATATTATAGAATATGGTGTAGTGCTGTATAGTGGTACATAGTATAGAATATGGTGTAGAGCTGTATTGTGCTAAAAAGCATAGAATATGGTGTATAGTGGTACATAGTATAGAAAATGGTGTATAGAGGTACATAGTATAGAATATGGTGTGTATAGTGGTACATAGTATAGAATACAGTGCATAAGTGGTACATAGTATAGAATATGGTGTATTGTGATACATAGTATAGAATATGGTGTATAGTGGTACATAGTATAGAATATGGTGTATAGAGGTACATAGTATAGAATATGGTGTATTGTGGTACATAGTATAGAATATGGTGTATAGTGGTACATAGTATATAATTTGGTGTAGAGTTATATAGTGGTACATAGTATAGAATATTGTGTATAGAGGAACATAGTATAGAATGTGGTGTAGAGATGTATATTGGTACATAGTATAGAATATGGTGTATAGTGGTACATAGTATAGAATATGGTGTATAGTGCTACATAGTATAGAATGTGCTGTATAGTGGTACATAGTATAAAAAATGGTGTATAGCGGTATATAGTATAGAATATGGTATATAGAGGTAAATAGTATAGAATATGGTTTATTGTAGTACATAGTATAGAATATGGTGTATAGTGGTACACAGTATAGAATATGGTGTATAGAGGTACATAGTATAGAATATGGAATATAGTGGTACATAGTATAGAATGTGGTGTAGAGCTGTATAATAGTACATAGTATAGAATGTGGTGTATAGTGGTACATAGTATGGAATGTGATTTAGAGCTGTATAATGGTACATAGTATAGAATGTGGTGTATAGTGGTACATAGTATAGAATATGGTGTATTGTGGTACATAGTATAGAATATGGTGTATAGTGGTACATAGTCTAGAATGTGGTGTATAGTGGTACATAGCATAGAATATGGTGTACAGTGGTACATAGTATAGAATGTGGTGTAGAGCTGTATAGTGGTACATAGTATAGAATATGGTGTAGAGCTGTATAGTGGTACATAGTATAGAATGTGGTGTATAGTGTTACATTTTATAGAATATGGTGTATAGTTGTACATAGTATAGAATGGTGTGTATAGTAGTATATAGTATAGAATATGGAGTAGAGCTGTATAGTGGTATTTAGTATAGAATGTGGTGTATAGCTGTATAATGGTACATAGTATAGAAATTGGTGTATAGTGTTACATTTTATAGATTATGGTGTATAGTGGTACATAGTATAGAATAGGGTGTATAGTGGTATATAGTATAGAATATGGTGTAGAGCTGTATAGTGGTTCATAGTATAGAAAATGGTGTATAGTGGTACATAGTATAGAATATGGGGTAGAGCTATAGAGTTGTTTATAGTATAGAATATGGTGTAAAGTGGTACATAGTATAGAATATGGTGTATAGAGGTACATAGTATAGAATATGGTGTATTGTGGTGCATAGTATAGAATATGGTGTATAGTGGTACATAGTATAGAATATGGTGTATAGAGGAACATAGTATAGAATATGGTGTATAGTACTACAAAGTATAGAATGTGTAGTATAAGTGGTACATAGTAAAAAATATTTTGTATAGCGGTATATAGTATAGAATATGGTATATAGTGGTAAATATTATTGAATATGGTGTATTGTGGTACATAGTATAGAATATGGTGTATAGTGGTACACAGTATAGAATATGGTGTATAGAGGTACATAGTATAGAATATGGTGTATAATGGTACATAGTATAGAATATGGTGTAGACCTGTATAGTGGTACATAGTATAGAATATGGTGTAGAGCTGTATTGTGCTACATAGCATAGAATATGGTGTGTATAGTGGTACATAGTCCAGAATACGGTGTATAGTGGTACATAGTATAGAATATGGTGTATTGTGATACATAGTATAGAATATGGTGTATAGTGGTACCTAGTATAGAATATGGTGTATAGAGGTACATAGTATAGAATATGGTGTATAGTGGTACATAGTATAGAATGTGGTGTATAGTGGTACATAGTATATAATTTGGTGTACAGCTATATAGTGGTACATAGTATAGAATATGGTGTATAGAGGAACATAGTATAGAATGTGGTGTAGAGATGTATAGTGGTACATAGTATAGAATATGGTGTATTGTGGTACATAGTATAGAATATGGTGTATAGTCATACATACTATACACCATATTCTATACTATGTACCACAATACACCATATTCTATACTATGTACCACCATACACCATATTCTATAGTATATACCACTATACAGCTCAACCCCATATTCTATACTATGTAACACTATACACCACATTCCTTACTACATACCACTATACAGCTCTACATCACATTCTATACTATGTACCACTAATCAGCTCTACACCTTATTCTCTACTATGTACCATTATACACCATATTCTATACTATGTACCACTATACACCATATTACATACATAATACTTTACAGCACTACACCACATTCTATACTATGTACAACTATACAGCTCTACACCACATCCTATAATATGTACCACTATATACCACATTCTATACTATGTACCACTATTCAGCTCTACACCATATTCTATACTATGTACCATTATACACCATTTTCTATACTAGGTACCACTATACACCATATTCTATACTATGTACCACTATTCAGCTCTTCACCACATTCTATACTATGTAGAACTATACAACTCTACACCACATTCTATACTATGTACCAGTATACACCATATTCTACACTATGTACCACTATACACCATATTATATACTATGTACCACTATAAAACCAGATTCTATACTATGTACCATTATACAGCATTATACCACATTCTATAATATGTACCACTATACACCACATTCTATACTATATACCACTATACAGCTCTACACGACATTCTATACTATGTTCCTCTATACGCCACATTCTATATTATGTACCACTATACAGCACTACACCAAATTCTATACTATGTACCACTATAAACCACATTCTATACTATGTACCACTATACACCATATTCTATACTGTGAACCTCTATACACCATATTCTCTACTTTGTACCACTGTACACCATATTCTATACTATGTACCAGAATACACCATATTCTATACTATGTACCACTATACACCATATTATATACTATGTACCACTATACACCATATTCTATACTATGTACCACTATACACCATATTCTATACTATGTACCACAATACAGCTCTACACCATATTCTATACTATGTATCACTATACAGCACTACACCATATTCTATACTATTCTATACTATGTACCACTATACACCATATTCTATACTATGTACCTCTATACACCATATTCTATAGTATGTACCACTATACAGCTCTACACAACATTCAATACTATGTACCACTATACACCATATTCTATACTATGTTCCACTATACACCACATTCTTTACTATGTGCCACCATACACCATATTCTAAACTTTGTACCTCTATACACTATATTCTATACTATGTACCACTATACAGCTCTACACCACATCCTATACAATGTACCACTATACACCATATTCTAAATTATGTACCTCTATACACCATATTCTATTCTATGTACCACTATTCAGCTCTACACCACATTCTATAATATGTAGCACTATACAGCTATACACCACATTCTATACTATGTACCACTATACACCATATTCTATACTATGTACCACTATACACCATATTCTATACTATGTACCACTATACACCACATTCTATACTATGTACCATTATACAGCTTTATACCACATTCTAAAATATGTACCACTATACACCACATTCTATACTATATACCACTATACAACTCTACACAACATTCTATACTATGTTCCTCTATACGCCATATTCTATATTATGTACCACTTTACAGCTGTACACCAAATTCTATACTTTGTACCACTATAAACCACATTCTATACTATGTACCACTATACACCATATTCAATACTGTGTACCTCTATACACCATATTCTATACTATGTACCACTATACACCACATTCTATATTATGTACCACTATAGAGCTCTACACCACATTCTATACTATGTACCACTATACACCATATTCTATACTATGTACCACTATACAGCTCAACACCACATTCTATACTATGTACCACTATACACCATATTCAAGACTATGTACCCCTATACACCGTATTCTATACTATGTACCTCTATACACCATATTCTATACTATGTACCTCAATACACCATATTCTATACTATGTACCACTCAATATATACCACATTCTTTACTATGTACAGCCATACACCATATTCAATACTTTGTACCTCTATACACTATATTCTATACTATGTACCACTATACAGCTCTAAACCACATTCTATACTATGTACCACTATACACCATATTCTAAACTATGTACCTCTATACACCATATTCTATACTATGTAACACTATTCAGCTCTACACCACATTCTATACTATGTAGCACTTTACAGCTCTACACCACATTCTATACTATGTACCACTATACACCATATTCTATACTATGTACCACTATACACCATATTCTATACTATGTACCACTATACACCACGTTCTATACAATGTACCATTATACAGCTTTATACCACATTCTATAATATGTACCACTACACCACATTCTATACTATATACAACTATACAGCTCTACACGACACTCTATACTATGTTCCTCTATACGCCATATTCTATATTATGTACCACTATACAGCTCTACACCAAATTCTATACTATGTACCACTATAAACCACATTCTATACTATGTACCACTACACACCATATTCTATACTGTGTACCTCTATACACCATATTCTATACTATGTACCACTATACACCATATTCTAAACTATGTACCACTATCCAGCTGTACACCACATTCTATACTATGTTCCAATATACAGCTCTACACCATATTCTATACTATGTACTACTTTACACTACATTCTATACTATGTACCACTATACAGCTCTACACCATATAAAAACTATACACCACATTATATACTATGTACCAAAATACACCATATTCTATACTATGTACCTCTATACACCATATTCTATACTATGTACCACTATACACCAAATTCTATACTATGTACCAATATACACCATATTCTATACAATGTACCACTATACAGCTCTACACCACATTCTATACTATATACCACTATACACCATATTCTGTAATATGTACCAATATACAGCTCTACACCACATTCTATACTATATACCACTATACACCATATTCTATACTATGTAGCACTATACACCATATTCTATGCTATCTACCACTATACAGCTCTACACCATATTCTATACTATTTACCACTTTACAGCATATTCAATACTATGTACCACTATACAGCTCTACACCACATTCTATACTATGTGCCACTATACAGCTCTACACCATATTCTATACTATGTAACACTATAAACCATATTCTATGTACCACTATACACCACATTCTATACTATGTACCACTATACACCTCTATACCACATTCTAGACTATGTACCACTATACACCATATTCTACACTATGTATCACTATACACCATATTCTATTCTATGTTCCTCTATACACCATATTCTATACTATGTACCTCTATACACCATATTCTATACTATGTACCACTATACACCACATTCTATACTATGTAGCAATATTCATCATATTCTATACTATGTACCACTATACAGCTCTACACCACATTCTATACTATATACCACTATACACCATATTCTGCAATATGTACCACTATACAGCTCTACACCACATTCTATACTATATACCACTATACACCATATTCTATACTATGTGGCACTATACAACATATTCTATACTATGTACCACTATACAGCTCTACACCATATTCTATGCTATGTATCACTATACACAATATTATATACTATGTACCACTATAAAGCTCTACACCATATTCTATACTATATACCACTATACAGCATATTCTATACTATGTACCACTATACAGCTCTACACCACATTCTATACTATGTGCAACTATACAGCTCTACACCATATTCTATAGTATGTACCACTATACAACATATTCTATGTACCACTATACACCACATTCTATACTTTGTACCTCTATACACCATATTCTATACTATGTACCACTATACACCTCTATACCACATTCTAGATTATGTACCACTATACACCATATTCTACACTATGTACCACTATACACTATATTCTATACTATGTACCACTATACAACATATTCTATACTATATAGCACTATACAGGGCTACCCCATATTCTATACCATGTACCACTATACACCATATTCTATACTATGTACTATACACCATATTCTATACTATGTACCACTATCCAGCTGTACACCACATTCTATACTATGTACCACTATACAGCTCTACACCATATTCTATACTATGTACCACTATACACCACATTCTATACTATGTACCATTATACAGCTTTATACCACATTCTAAAATATGTACCACTATACACCACATTCTATACTATATACCACTATACAACTCTACACAACATTCTATACTATGTTCCTCTATACGCCATATTCTATATTATGTACCACTTTACAGCTGTACACCAAATTCTATACTTTGTACCACTATAAACCACATTCTATACTATGTACCACTATACACCATATTCTATACGGTGTACCTCTATACACCATATTCTATACTATGTACCACTATACACCACATTCTATATTATGTACCACTATAGAGCTCTACACCACATTCTATACTATGTACCACTATACACCATATTCTATACTATGTACCACTATACAGCTCAACACCACATTCTATACTATGTACCACTATACACCATATTCAAGACTATGTACCCCTATACACCTTATTCTATACTATGTACCTCTATACACCATATTCTATACTATGTACCACTATACACCTCTATACCACATTCTAGATTATGTACCACTATACACCATATTCAACACTATGTACCACTATACACTATATTCTATACTATCCAGCTGTATACCACATTCTATACTATGTACTACTTTACACTACATTCTGTACTATGTACCACTATACAGCTCTACACCATATACCACTATACACGACATTATATACTATGTAACAATATACACCACATTCTATACTATGTGCCACTATACAGCTCTACACCATATTCTATACTATGTACCACTATACACCATATTCTATGTACCACTATACACCATATTCTATGTACCACTATACTCCACATTCTATACTATGTACCACTATACACCATATTCTATACTATGTACCTCTATACACCATATTCTATACTATGTACCACTATACACCATATTCTATACTATGTACCACTATACAGCTCTACACCACATTCTATACTATATACCACTATACACCATATTCTATACTATGTGGCACTCTACACTATATTCTATACTATGTACCACTATCCAGCTGTACACCACATTCTATACTATGTACCAACATACAGCTCTACACCATATTCTATACTATGTACTACTTTACACAACATTCTATACTATGTACCACTATACAGCTCTACACCATATACCACTATACACCACATTATATACTATGTACCAATATACACCATATTCTATACTATGTACCTCTATACACCATATTCTATACTATGTACCACTATACACCACATTCTATACTATGTACCAATATACACCTTATTCTATACTATGTACCACTATACAGCTCTACACCACATTCTATACTATATACCACTATACACCATATTCTGTAATATGTACCACTATACAGCTCTACACCACATTCTATACTATATACCACTTTACACCATATTCTATACTATGTAGCACTATACACCATATTCTAAACTATGTACCACTATACAGCTCTACACCTTATTCTATACTAAGTATCACTTTACACAATATTATATACTATGTACCACTATAAAGATCTACAACATATTCTATACTATATACCACTATACAGCATATTCTATACTATGTATTAATATACAGCTCTACACCACATTCTATACTATTTGCCACTATACAGCTCTACACCATATTCTATACTATGTACCACTATACACCATATTCTATGTACCACTATACACCATATTCTATGTACCACTATACACCACATTCTATACTATGTACCTCTATACACCATATTCTATACTATGTACCACTATACAGCTTACACCACATTCTTTACTATATACCACTATACACCATATTCTATACTATGTGGCACTATACACCATATTCTATACTATGTACCACTATCCAGCTGTACACCACATTCTATACTATGTACTTCTTTACACTACATTCTATACTATGTACCACTATACAGCTCTACACCATATACCACTATACACCACATTATATACTATGTACCAATATACACCATAT
This sequence comes from Taudactylus pleione, assembly GCA_031769625.1. Classification (NCBI taxonomy): domain Eukaryota; kingdom Metazoa; phylum Chordata; class Amphibia; order Anura; family Myobatrachidae; genus Taudactylus; species Taudactylus pleione. The sequence goes on from JAUIMM010001230.1 coordinate 309,180, forward strand.
TCTATACTATGTACCTCTATACACCATATTCTATACTATGTACCACTATACACCACATTCTATACTATGTACCAATATACACCATATTCTATACTATGTACCACTATACAGCTCTACACCACATTCTATACTTAATACCACTATACACCAGATTCTGTAATATGCACCACTATACAGCTCTACACCACATTCTATACTATATACCACTGTACACCATATTCTATACTATGTGGCACTATACACCATATTCTATACTATGTACCACAATACAGCTCTACACCATATTCTATGCTATGTATCACTATACGCAATATTATATACTATGTACCACTATAAAGCTCTACACCATATTCTATACTATATACAACTATACTGCATATTCTATACTATGTACCACTATACAGCTCTACACCAAATTCTATACTATGTGCAACTATACAGATAAACACCATATTCTATACTATGTACCTCTATACAACATATTCTATGTACCACTATACACCACATTCTATACTTTGTACCACTATACACCTCTATGCCACTTTCTAGATTATGTACCACTATACACCATATTCTACACTATGTACCACTATACACTATATTCTATACTATGTACCACTGTACAACATATTCTATTCTATATACCACTATACAGGGCTACCCCATATTCTATACCATGTACCACTATACACCATATTCTATACTATGTACTATACACCATATTCTATACTATGTACTATACACCATATTCTATACTATGTACCAATATACACCATATTCTATACTATGTACCACTATACAGCTCTACATCAAATTCAATACAATATACCACTATACACCATATTCTATGCTATGTACCACTATACACAATATTCTGTACTATGTACCACTATACACCATATTCTATACTATATACCACTATACACCATTTTCTATACTATGTACCACTATACAACATATTCTATACTATATACCACTATACAGGGCTACCCCATATTCTATACCATGTACCACTATTCACCATATTCTATACTATCTACTATACACCATATTCTATACTATGTACCACTATACACCATATTCTAAACTATGTACCACTATACAGCTCTACATCATATTCTATACAATAAACCACTATACACCATATTCTATACTATGTACCACTATACACCATATTCTATACTATGTACCACTATAAAGCTCTACACCACATTCTATACTTTATAACACTATACACCAAATTCTATACTATGTTGCACTATTCACCATATTCTATACTATATACCACTATACAGCTCTACACCATATTCTATACTGTTATCCACTGTACACCATATTCTCTTCTATGTACCACTATACACCTCTACACCATATTCTATACTATGTACCACTATACAGCTCTATACCACATTCTATACTATGTACCACTATACAGCTCTACACCATATTCTATACTATATACTTCTATACACCACATTCTAAAATTAGATCCAAAATATACGATATTCTATACTATGTAACACTATACACCACATTCTATACTATGTACCACTATACAGCACTACACCACATTCTATAATTTGTACCACTATACACCACATTCTATACTGTGTACCACTATAATGCTCTACAATATATTCTATACTATGTACCACTATACACCATATTCTATACTATGTACCACTATACACCACATTCTAGACTATGTAGCACTACACACCAAATTCTGTGTACCACTTTACACCACATTCTAGACTATGTACCATTATACACCATATTCTATACTTTGTACCTTTTTACACCATTTTCTATACTATTTACCTCTATACACCATATTCTATACTATATACCACAATTAACCATATTCTATACAATGTACCACTATACACCATATTCTATACTATATACAACTATACAGCTCTACCCCATATTCTATACTATGTACCACTATACACCATATTCTATACTATGAACCACTATAAAGCTCTACACCATATTCTATACAATTTAACACTATAAACCATATTCTATACTATGTACCACTATACACCTCTACACCATATTCTATGCTATGTTCCACTATACAGCTCTATACCACATTCTATACTATGTACAACTGTACAGCTCTACACCATATTCTATACTAGATACTGCTATAGACAACATTCTATACTATGTACCACTATACACCACATTCTATACTATGTACCACTATACACCATATTCTATACTATGTACCACTATACACCATATACTATACTATGTACCACAATACACAACATTCTATACTGTGTACCATTATACAGCTTTACACCACATTCTATACTATGAACCACTATACAACACATTCTATACTATGTATCACTATACAGCTCTACACCACATTCTATACTATGTACCTCTGTACACCATATTCTATACTATGTACCACTATACAGCGCAACACCAAATTCTATACTATGTACCGCTATACACCATATTCTATACTATGTACCTCTATACACCATATTCTATACAATGTACCACTATACACCATATTCTATACTATGTACCACAATACACCATATTCTACACTATGTACCACTATACACCGTATTCAATAATATGTACCACTATACACCATATTCTATAATATGTACCTCTATACACCATATTCTATACTATGTATCACTATACACCATATTCTATACTATGTACCACAATACAGCTCTACACCATATTCTATACTATGTACCACAATACATCACTACACCATATTCTATACTATGTACCACTATACAGCTCTACACCATATTCTATACTATGTACCACTATACACCATATTCTATACTATGTACCACTATACACCATATTCTATACTATGTACCACTATACAGCTCTACACCACATTCTATACTATGTACCTCTCTACAGCTCTACACCGTATCCTATACTATGTACTACTAAACACCACATTCTATACTATGTACCACTATACAGCTCTACACCATATACAACTATACACCACATTCTATACTATGTACCATTTCACCACACTCTATACTATGTACCACTATGTACCACTATACACCACATTCAATACTATGTACCACCATACAGCATATTCTATACTATGTACCTCTATACACCATATTCTATACTATGTACCACTATACACCATATGCTACACTATGTACCACTTTACAGCTCTACTCCACATTCTATACTATACACCACTATACACCATATTCTATACTATGTAGCACTATACACCATATTCTATACTACGTACCACTATACAGCTCTACATCATATTCTATGCTATGTATCACTATACAAAATACTCTATAGTATGTACTACTTTACAACTCTACACCATATTCTATACTATATACCACTATACTCCATATTGTATACTATGTACCACTATACAGCTCTACACCATATTCTATTCTATGTACCACTATACAGCTCTACCCCATAATCTATACTATAAACCACATTCTATACTATGTACCATTATACAGCTCTACACCACATTCTGTACTATGTACCACTATATACCACATTTTATACTATGTACTACTACACAGCTCTACACCATATTCTATACTATGTACCACTATACATCTCTAGTCCACATTCTATACTATGTACCACTGTACACCATATTCTATAATATGTACCACGGTACACCACATTCTAGACTATGTACCACTATACAACATATTCTATACTATTTACTTCTATACACTATATTCTATACTATGTACCACTATACACCATATTCTATACTATGTTCCATTATACAGCTCTACACCACATTCTATATTATGTACCACTATACACCACATTCTATACTATGTACCATTATATAGCTCTGTACTGCATTCTATACTATGTACCACAAAACACCATATTCAATACTATGTACCACTATACAGCTCTACTCCACATTCTATACTATGTACCACTAAACACCATATTCTATGTAACACTATACACCACATTCTAAACTATGTCTGAATATACACCATATTCTATACTATGTACCTCTATACACCATAATTTATACTATTTACCACTATACACCACATTCTATACTATGTAGCACTATACACCATATTCTATACTATGTACCTCTATACACCATATTCTATGCTATGTACCACTATACACCATATTCTATATTATGTACCACAAAACACCATATTCTACACTATGTACCACTATATACCATATTCTATACTATATACCATTATAAAGCTCTACCCCATATTCTATACCATGTACCACTATACACCATATTCTATACTTTGTACAATACACCATATTCTTTACTATGTACCATTATACACCATATTCTATATACCACTATACACCACATTCTATACTATGTACCACTATACAGCTCTATACCACATTCTAGACTATGTACCACTATACACCATATTCTATACTATGTACCACTATACACCATATTCTATACTATGTACTATTCAACATATTCTATATTATGTACCACTATACACCATATTCTATACTATGTACCACTATACAGCTCTACATCATATATTATACAATATTCCACTATACACCATATTCTATACTATGTACCACTATACACCATATTCTATACTATGTACCACTATACACCTTATTCTATACCATATTCCACTATACACTATATTCTATACTATGTTGCACTATACACCATATTCTATACTGTATACCACAATACACCATATTCTATTCTATGTACCACTATACACCTCTACACCATATTCTATACTATGTACCACTATACAGCTCTAAACCACATTCTACACTATGTACCACTATACAGCTCTACACCATATTCTATACTATATACTACTGTACACCATATTCTAAACTTAGTACCACTATACAACATATTCTATACTATGTACTTCTATACACCATATTCTATACTATGTACCACTATACACTACATTCTATACTATGTACCATTATACAGCTCTATACCACATTCTATATTATGTACCACTATACACCACATTCTATACTATGTGCACTATACAGCTCTATACCACATTCTATACTATGTACCACAATACACCATATTCTATACTATGCACCACTATACAGCTCTGAACCACAATCTATACTATGTACCACTAAATACCATATTCTATGTAACACTATATACCACATTCTAGACTATGGGCCTGATTCAGACCCACTCGCGAGTTGCTGTCAGCTCGCAAGTGGGTCGATGTTATGGACTGAGCATGCGCACGACGTAGGGAGCTCCGTCGTGCGCATGCGCCAGACTCGACGAGCGAAGTAAAGTCCTTCGCTCGTTGTGTCCGATCAAAGGGGGTGTGCTGTCAATGTTGATTGACAGCACGCCCCCTTTGGTGGGCATGCCGGGGGCGTGCCTCCCTGATGGGGGAGTTCCCTCCCTGTCAGTGGGAGTGATTTTGGCTGTGATAGAGCCAAAATCACTCCGGAGCTTGCGGTTGAAAACCTCAACCGCAGGCTCCGGCTCGCAAATTCGATGGTCGCGATGGTCGAGACAATGCACGCTCGTATAGCCTGTGGGTGGTGACCCACAGCTATACGAGCGTCCAGGAGGACGCTCCATGAAAATGGAGCCCGGCCCTCATTCAGAGCGTGCGCTCTGCTCAGAGCGTATGGCTCTGAATGAGGGCCTATATCTGACTATACACCATATTCTATACTATGTACCTCTATACACCATAATTTATACTATGTACCACTATACACCACATTCTATACTATGTACCACTATACACCATATTCTTTACTATGTACCACAAAACACCATATTCTATACTATTTTCCACTATATACCATATTCTATACTATAAACCGCTATACACCATATTTTATACTATGTACCAATATAAAGCTCTACCCCATATTCTAAACCATGTACCACTATACACCATATTCTATACTTTGTACAATACACCATATTCTTTACTATGTACCATTATACACCATATTCTATGTACCACTATACACCACATTCTATACTATGTACCACTATACAACATATTCTATACTATATACCACTATAAAGCTCTACCCCATATTCTATACCATGTACCAATATACACCATATTCTATACTATGTACTATACACCATATTCTATACTATATACCACTATACACCATATTCTATACTATGTACCACTATACAGCTCTACATCATATTCTATACAATATACCACTATACACCATATTCTATGCTATGTACCAATATACACCATATTCTATACTATGTACCATTATACACCATATTCTATACTATGTACCACTATACACCATATTCTATACTATATAACACTATACAGCTCTACACCATATTCTTTACTGTATACCACTATACACCATATTCTATTCTATGTTCCACTATACACCTCTACACCATATTCTATACTATGTACCACTATACAGCTTTATAGCACATTCTATACTATGTACCACTATACAGCTATACACCATATTCTATACGATATACTACTATACTATTAATTTGTGCTCTACACCACATTCTGTACTTCATACCACTATACACCAAATTCTATACTATGTTGCACTATACACCATATTCTATACTATATACCACTATACAGCTCTACACCATATTCTATACTATGTTCCACTATAAAGCTCTATACCACATTCTATACTATGTACCACTATACAGCTCTACACCATATTCTATACGATATACTACTATACGCCACATTCTAAACTTAGTACCACAATACACAATATTCCATACTATGTAACACTATACACCACATTCTATACTATGTACCACTATACAGCTCTACACCACATTCTATAATTTGTACCACTATACACCACATTCTATACTATGTACCACTATAAAGCTCTACACCATATTCTATACTATATACTACTATACAACATATTCTAAACTTAATACCACAATACACGATATTCTATACTATGTAACACTATACACCACATTCTATACTATGTACCACTGTACACCACATTCTATACTATGTACCACTGTACACCACATTCTAGACTATGTACCACTATACAACATATTCTATACTATGTACCACTATACACCACATTCTATACTATCTACCAACATACAGCTCTATACCACATTCTATATTATGTACCACTATACACCACATTCTATACTATGTACCACTATACAGCTCTATACCGCATTCTATACTCTTTACCACATTACAACATATTCTATACTATGCACCACTATACAGCTCTATACCACATTCTATACTATGTACCACTAAACACCATATTCTATGTAATACTATACACCACATTCTAGACTATGTCTGAATATATAACATATTCTTAACTATGTACCTCTATACACCATAATTTATACTATGTACCACTATACCCCACATTCTATACAATGTAGCACTAAACACAATATTCTATACTATGTACCTCTATACATCATAATCTATACTATGTACCACTATACACCATATTCTATACTATGTACCACAAAACACCATATTCTATGCTATGTACCACTATACACACCATATTCTATACTGTAAACCGCTATACACCAAATTTTATACTATGTACCACCATACAACACATTCTATACAATGTAGCACTAAACACAATATTCTATACTATGTACCTCTCTACACCATATTCTATACTATGTTCCTCTATACAGCATGTTCTATACTATGTACCACTATACACCATATTCTATACTATGTACCACTATACACACCATATTCTATACTATATACCTCTATACACCATTTTCTATACTATGTACCACTATACACCATATTCTATGCTATGTAGCACAATACAGCTCTACACCACATTCTATACTATGTACCACTATACACCATATTCTATGTACCACTATACACCACATTCTAGGCTATGTACCACTATACACCATATTCTATACTATGTACCTCTATACACCATATTCTATACTATGTACCACTATACACCACATTCTATACTATGTACCATTATACAGCTCTAAATCAAATTCTATAATATGTACCACTATACACCATATTCTATACTATGTACCACTATACAGCTCTACACCACATTCTATACTATGTAGCACTATACACCATATTCTATACTATGTACCACAATACACCATATTCTATACTATGTACCTCTATACACCATATTCTATACTGTGTACCACTATACACCATATTCTATACTATGTGCCACAATACACCATATTCTATACTATTTACCACTATATACCATATTCTATACTATATTCTGCTATACACCATATTTTATACTATGTACCACTATACAACACATTCTATACTATGTAGCACTATACACCATATTCTATACTATGTACCTCTATACACCATATTCTATACTATGTACGACTATACACCATAATCTATACTATGTACATCTATACAAAATATTCTATACTATGTACCACTATACACCATATTCTATATTATGTACCACTATAAACCATATTCTATACTATAAACAACTATACAGCTCACCCCATTTTCTATACTATGTACCTCTATACACCATAATTTATACTATGTACCACTATACACCACATTCTATACTATGTAGCACTATAGTCCATATTCTATACTATGTACTACTATACACCATTTTCTATGCTATGAACCACTATACAGCTCTACACCATATTCTATACTATATACCACTATACACCATATTCTGTACTATATACCACTATTCACCTCTACACCATATTCTATACTATGTACCACTATACAGCTGTATACCACATTCTATATTATGTACCACTATACAGCTCGACACCATATTCTATACTATGTACCACTATACACCATATTCTATACTATGTACCACTATTCACACCATATTCTATACTATGTACATCTATACACCACATTCTATACTATGTACCACTATACACCATATTCTATGTACCACTATACACCACATTCTAGGCTATGTACCACTATACACCATATTCTATACTATGTACCTCTATACACCATATTCTATACTATGTACCACTATACACCACATTCTATACTATGTACCATTATACAGCTCTAAATCAAATTCTATACTATGTACCACTATACACCACATTCTATACTATGTACAATTACACAGCTCTACATCACATTCTATAATATGTACCACTATACACCATATTCTATACTATGTACCACTATACAGCTCTACACCACATTCTATACTATGTACCACTATACACCATATTCTATGTACCACTATACACCACATTCTAGACTATATACCACTATACACCACATTCTATACTATGTACCTCTATACACCATAATTTATACTATGTACCACTATACACCACATTCTATACTATGTAGCACTATACACAATATTCTAGACTATATACCACTATACACCATATTCTATACTATGTACCTCTATACACCATATTCTATACTATGTACCACTATACAACACATTCTATACTATGTAGCACTATACACCATATTCTATACTATGTACCTCTATACACCATATTCTATACTGTGTACGACTATACACCATATTCTATACTATGTACCACAATACACCATGATCTATACTATGTTCCACTATACATCTCTACTCCACATTCTATACTATGTTCCTCTATACACCATATTCTATACTATGTACCACTATATAGCTCTACACCAAATTCTATACTATGTACCACTATACACCATATTCTATACTATGAACCTCTATACACCATATTCTATACTATGTACCACAATACACCATATTCTATACTATGTACCACTATACATCTCTACACCACATTCTATACTATGTACCTCTATACACCATATTCTATACTATGTACCACTATACACACCATATTCTATACTATTTACCTCTATACACCATTTTCTATACTATGTACCACTATACACCATATTCTGTGCTATGTAGCACAATACAGCTCTACACCATATTCTATACTATGTACCACTATACAGCACTACACCATATTCTATACTATGTACCACTTTACAGGTCTACACCATATTCTATACTATCTACCACTATTCACCATATTCTATACTATTAACCACTATACAGCTCTACATCACTTTCTGTACTATATACCACTATACACCATTTTCTATACTATGTAGCACTATACACCATATTCTAGACTATGTACCACTATATTCCATATTCTATACTATGTACATCTATACACCATATTCTATACTATGTACCTCTATACACCATATTCTATACTGTATACCACTATACACCATATTCTATACTGTGTACCACTATTCATCTCTACACCACATTCTATACTATGTTCCTCTATACACCATTTTCTATACTATGTACCACTATATAGCTCTTCACCAAATTCTATACTATGTACCACTATACACCACATTCTATACTATTTACCACTATACACCATATTCTATACTATGTACCTCTATACACCATATTCTATACTATGTACCACTATACACCATATTCTATACTATGTATCACAATACACCGTATTCTATACTGTGTACCACTATACACCATATTCTATACTATGTACCACAATACACACCATATTCTATACTATGTACCGCTATACACCATTTTCTTTACTATGTACCACTATACACCATATACTATGCTATGTAACACAATACAGCTCTACACCATATTCTATACTATTTACCATTATACAGCACTACACAATATTCTATACTATGTACCACTTTACAGGTCTACACCAAATTCTATACTATGTACCACTATTCACCATATTCTATACTATGTAACACTATACAGCTCTACACCACATTCTGTACTATATACCACTATACACCATATTCTATACTATGTAGCACTATACACAATACTCTATACTATGCAGCACTGTACAGCTATTCACCATATTCTATACTATATACCACTATACACCCTATTGTATACTATGTACCACTATACAGCTCTACACCATATTCTATTCTATGTACCACTATACAGCTCTACACCACATTCTATACTATGTACCACTATACACCATATTCTAGACTATGTACCACTATACACCATATTCTATACTATGTACATCTATACACCATATTCTATACTATGTACCTCTATACACCATTTCCTATACTATATACCACTACACACCATTTTCTAAACTATGTACCACTATAAACCATATTCTATACTATAAACAACTATACAGCTCACCCCATATTCTATACTATGTACCTCTAAACACCATAATTTTTACTATGTACCACTATACACCACATTCTATACTATGTAGCACTATACACCATATTCTTTACTATGTACTACTATACACCATTTTCTATACTATGAACCACTATACAGCTCTACACCATATTCTATACTATATACCACTATACACCATATACTATACTATGTACCACTATTCACCTCTACACCATATTCTATACTATGTACCACTATACAGCTGTATACCACATTCTATACTATGTACCACTATACAGCTCTACACTATATTCTATACTATATACTACTATACAACACATTATATACTATGTACCACTATACAACATATTCTATTAAATGTAACACTATACACCACATTCTATACTATGTACCATTAGACAGCTCTACACCACATTATATACTATGTACCACTGTACACCATATTCTATACTATGTATCACTATACACCACATTCTAGGCTATGTACCACTATACACCATATTCTATACTATGTACCTCTATACACCATATTCTATACTATGTACCACTATACACAACATTCTATACTATGTACCATTATACAGCTCTAAATCACATTCTATACTATGTACCACTATACACCACATTCTATACTATGTACCATTATACAGCTCTACACCACATTCTATAATATGTACCACTATACACCATATTCTATACTATGTACCACTATACAGCTCTACACCACATTCTATACTATGTACCACTATACACCATATTCTATGTACCACTATACCCCACATTCTAGACTATGTACCACTATACACCATATTCTATTCTATGTACCTCTATACACCATAATTTATACTATGTACCACTATACATCACATTCTATACTATGTAGCACTATACACCATATTCTGTACAATGTACATCTATACACCATATTCTATACTGTGTGCCACTATACACCATATTCTATACTATGTACAACTATACACCATATTCTATTCTTTATTCCGCTATACACCATATTTTATACTATGTACCACTATACAACACACTCTATGCTATGTAGCACTATAAACCATATTCTATACAATGAACCTCTATACACAATATTCTATACTATGTACTACTATACACCAAATTCTATACTATGTACCACAATACACCATATTCTATACTATGTACCACTATACATCTCTATACCAAATTCTACACTATGTTCCTCTATACACCATATTCTATACTATGTACCACTATACACCACATTCTAAACTATGTACCACTATACACCATATTCTATACTATGTACCACAATACACACCATATTCTATACTATGTACCGCTATACACCATTTTCTTTACTATGTACCACTATACACCATATACTATGCTATGTAACACAATACAGCTCTACACCATATTCTATACTATTTACCATTATACAGCACTACACAATATTCTATACTATGTACCACTTTACAGGTCTACACCAAATTCTATACTATGTACCACTATTCACCATATTCTATACTATGTAACACTATACAGCTCTACACCACATTCTGTACTATATACCACTATACACCATATTCTATACTATGTAGCACTATACACAATACTCTATACTATGCAGCACTGTACAGCTATTCACCATATTCTATACTATATACCACTATACACCCTATTGTATACTATGTACCACTATACAGCTCTACACCATATTCTATTCTATGTACCACTATACAGCTCTACACCACATTCTATACTATGTACCACTATACACCATATTCTAGACTATGTACCACTATACACCATATTCTATACTATGTACATCTATACACAATATTCTATACTATGTACCTCTATACACCATTTCCTATACTATATACCACTACACACCATTTTCTAAACTATGTACCACTATAAACCATATTCTATACTATAAACAACTATACAGCTCACCCCATATTCTATACTATGTACCTCTAAACACCATAATTTTTACTATGTACCACTATACACAACAGTCTATACTATGTACCATTATACAGCTCTAAATCACATTCTATACTATGTACCACTATACACCACATTCTATACTATGTACCATTATACAGCTCTACACCACATTCTATACTATGTACCACTATACACCATATTCTATGTACCACTATACCCCACATTCTAGACTATGTACCACTATACACCATATTCTATTCTATGTACCTCTATACACCATAATTTATACTATGTACCACTATACATCACATTCTATACTATGTAGCACTATACACCATATTCTGTACAATGTACATCTATACACCATATTCTATACTGTGTGCCACTATACACCATATTCTATACTATGTACAACTATACACCATATTCTATTCTTTATTCCGCTATACACCATATTTTATACTATGTACCACTATACAACACACTCTATGCTATGTAGCACTATAAACCATATTCTATACAATGAACCTCTATACACAATATTCTATACTATGTACTACTATACACCAAATTCTATACTATGTACCACAATACACCATATTCTATACTATGTACCACTATACATCTCTATACCAAATTCTACACTATGTTCCTCTATACACCATATTCTATACTATGTACCACTATACACCACATTCTAAACTATGTACCACTATACACCATATTCTATACTATGTACCTCTATTCACCATATTCTATACTATATACCACTATACACCATATTCTATACTATGTACCACTATTCACCTCTACACCATATTCTATACTATGTACCACTATACAGCTGTATACCACATTCTATACTATGTACCACTATACAGCTCTATACCATATTCTATACTATATACTACTATACAACACATTTTATACTATGTACCACTATACACCATATTCTATTAAATGTAACACTATACACCACATTCTATACTTTGTACCATTATACAGCTCTACACCACATTATATACTATGTACCACTGAATACCATATTCTATACTATGTACCACTATACACCACATTCTAGGCTATGTACCACTATACACCATATTCTATACTAAGTACCACTATTCACCACATTCTATACTATGTACAATTATACAGCTCTAAATCACATTATATACTATGTACCACTATACACCACATTCTATACTATGTACCATTATACAGCTCTACACCACATTCTATAATATGTACCACTATACAACATATTCTATACTATGTACAACTATACAGCTCTACACCACATTCTATACTATGTACCACTATACACCATATTCTATGTACCATTATACCCCACATTCTAGACTATGTACCACTATACACCATATTCTATACTATGTACTTCTATACACCATAATTTATACTATGTACCACTATACACCACATTCTATACTATGTAGCACTATACACCATATTCTATACTATGTACATCTATACACCATTTTCTATACTGTGTACCATTATACACCATATTCTATACTATGTACAACAATACACCATATTCTATACTATTTACAACTATATACCATATTCTATACTATATTCCGCTGTACACCATATTTTATACTATGTACCACTATACAACACATTCTAAAATATGTAGCACTATACACCATATTCTATAATATTTACCTCTATACACCATATTCTATACTATGTACGACTATACAGCTCTACACCATATTCTATACTATATACTACTATACAACACATTATATACTATGTACCACTATACACCATATTCTATTAAATGTAACACTATACACCACATTCTATACTATGTACCATTAGACAGCTCTACACCACATTATATACTATGTACCACTGTACACCATATTCTATACTATGTATCACTATACACCACATTCTAGGCTATGTACCACTATACACAATATTCTATACTATGTACCTCTATACACCATATTCTATACTGTGTGCCACTATACACCATATTCTATACTATGTACCACTATACAGCTCTACACCACATTCTATACTATGTACCACTATACACCATATTCTATGTATCACTATACCCCACATTCTAGACTATGTACAACTATACACCACATTCTATACTATGTAGCACTATACACCATATTCTGTACTATGTACATCTATACACCATATTCTATACTGTGTGCCACTATACACCATATTCTATACTATGTACAACAACACACCATATTCTATACTATTTACAACTATATACCATATTCTATACTTTATTCCGCTATACACCATATTTTATACTATGTACCACTATACAACACATTCTATGCTATGTAGCACTATAAACCATATTCTATACAATGTACCTCTATACACAATATTCTATACTATGTACTACTATACACCAAATTCTATACTATGTACCTCTATACATCTCTACACCAAATTCTACACTATGATCCTCTATACACCATATTCTATACAATGTACCACTATACACCACATTCTAAACTATGTACCACTATACACCATATTCTATACTATGTACCTCTATTCACCATATTCTATACTATATACCACTATACACCATATTCTATACTATGTACCACTATTCACCTCTACACCATATTCTATACTATGTACCACTATACAGCTGTATACCACATTCTATACTATGTACCACTATACAGCTTTATACCATATTCTATACTATATACTACTATACAACACATTTTATACTATGTACCACTATACACCATATTCTATTAAATGTAACACTATACACCACATTCTATACTATGTACCATTATACAGCTCTACACCACATTATATACTATGTACCACTGTATACCATATTCTATACTATGTACCACTATACACCACATTCTAGGCTATGTACCACTATACACCATATTCTATACTAAGTACCACTATTCACCACATTCTATACTATGTACCATTATACAGCTCTAAATCACATTCTATACTATGTACCACTATACACCACATTCTATACTATGTACCATTATACAGCTCTACACCACATTCTATAATATGTACCACTATACACCATATTCTATACTATGTACAACTATACAGCTCTACACCACATTCTATACTATGTACCACTATACACCATATTCTATGTACCATTATACCCCACATTCTAGACTATGTACCACTATACACCATATTCTATACTATGTACTTCTATACACGATATTCTATACTATGTATGACTATACACCATATTCTATACTATGTACCACAATACACCATTATCTACACTATGTTCCACTATACATCTCTACACCACATTCTATACTATGTTCCTCTATACAACATATTCTATACTATGTACCACTATATAGCTCTACACCAAATTCTATACTATGTACCACTATACACCATATTCTATACTATGTACCTCTATACACCATATTCTATACTATGTACCACAATACACCATATTCTATACTATGTGCCACTATACATCTCTACACCACATTCTATACTATGTTCCTCTATACACCATATTCTATACTATGTACCACTATACACCATATTCTATACTATGTACCACTATACACACCATATTCTATACTATTTACCTCTATACACCATTTTCTATACTATGTACCACTATACACCATATTCTATGCTATGTAGCACAATACAGCTCTACACCATATTCTATACTATGTACCACTATACAGCACTACACCATATTCTATACTATGTACCACTTTACAGGTCTACACCATATTCTATACTATGTACCACTACTCAACATATTCTATACTATTAACCACTATACAGCTCTACATCACTTTCTGTGCTATATACCACTATACACCATTTTCTATACTATGTAGAACTATACACCATATTCTAGACTATGTACCACTATTTTCCATATTCTATACTATGTATATCTATACACCATATTCTATACTATGTACCTCTATACACCATATTCTATACTGTATACCACTATACACCATATTCTATACTGTGTACCACTATTCATCTCTACACCACATTCTATACTATGTTCCTCTATACACCATATTCTATACTATGTACTACTATATAGATCTTCACCAAATTCTATACTATGTACCACTATACACCACATTCTATACTATTTACCACTATACACCATATTCTATACTATGTACCTCTATACACCATATTCTATACTATGTACCACTATACACCATATTCTATACTATGTATCACAATACACCATATTCTATACTGTGTACCACTATACACCATATTCTATACTATGTACCACAATACACACCATATTCTATACTATGTACCGCTATACACCATTTTCTTTACTATGTACCACTATACACCATATACTGTGCTATGTAACACAATACAGCTCTACACCATATTCTATACTATTTACCATTATACAGCACTACACAATATTCTATACTATGTACCACTTTACAGGTCTACACCAAATTCTATACTATGTACCACTATTCACCATATTCTATATTATGTACCACTATACAGCTCTACACCACATTCTCTACTATATACCACTATACACCATATTCTATACTATGTAGCACTATACACAATACTCTATACTATGCAGCACTGTACAGCTATTCACCATATTCTATACTATATACCACTATACACCCTATTGTATACTATGTACCACTATACAGCTCTACACCATATTCTATTCTATGTACCACTATACAGCTCTACACCACATTCTATACTATGTACCACTATACACCATATTCTAGACTATGTACCACTATACACCATATTCTATACTATGTACATCTATACACCATATTCTATACTATGTACCTCTATACACCATTTCCTATACTATTTACCACTATACACCATTTTCTAAACTATGTACCACTATAAACCATATTCTATACTATAAACAACTATACAGCTCACCCCATATTCTATACTATGTACCTCTAAACACCATAATTTTTACTATGTACCACTATACACCACATTCTATACTATGTAGCACTATACACCATATTCTTTACTATGTACTACTATACACCATTTTCTATACTATGAACCACTATACAGCTCTACACCATATTCTATACTATATACCACTATACACCATATTCTATACTATGTACCACTATTCACCTCTACACCATATTCTATACTATGTACCACTATACAGCTGTATACCACATTCTATACTATGTACCACTATACAGCTCTACACCACATTATATACTATGTACCACTGTACACCATATTCTATACTATGTATCACTATACACCATATTCTATTAAATGTAACACTATACACCACATTCTATACTATGTACCATTAGACAGCTCTACACCACATTATATACTATGTACCACTGTACACCATATTCTATACTATGTATCACTATACACCACATTCTAGGCTATGTACCACTATACACCATATTCTATACTATGTACATCTATACACCATATTCTATACTATGTACCACTATACACCACATTCTATACTATTTACCATTATAAAGCTCTAAATCACATTCTATACTATGTACCACTATACACCACATTCTATACTATGTACCATTATACAGCTCTACACCACATTCTATAAAATGTACCACTATACACCATATTCTATACTATGTACCACTATACAGCTCTACACCACATTCTATACTATGTACCACTATACACCATATTCTATGTACCACTATACCCCACATTCTAGACTATGTACCACTTTACACCATATTCTATTCTATGTACCTCTATACACCATAATTTATACTATATACCACTATACACCACATTCTATACTATGTAGCACTATACACCATATTCTGTACTATGTACATCTATACACCACATTCTATACTATGTTCCTCTATACACCATATTCTATACTATGTACCACTATACACCACATTCTAAACTATGTACCACTATAAACCATATTCTATACTATAAACAACTATACAGCTCACCCCATATTCTATACTATGTACCTCTAAACACCATAATTTTTACTATGTACCACTATACACCACATTCTATACTATGTAGCACTATACACCATATTCTTTACTATGTACTACTATACACCATTTTCTATACTATGAACCACTATACAGCTCTACACCATATTCTATACTATATACCACTATACACCATATTCTATACTATGTACCACTATTCACCTCTACACCATATTCTATACTATGTACCACTATACAGCTGTATACCACATTCCATACTATGTACCACTATACAGCTCTACACCATGTTCTATACTATATACTACTATACAAAACATTATATACTATGTACCACTATACACCATATTCTATTAAATGAAACACTATACACCACATTCTATACTATGTACCATTAGACAGCTCTACACCACATTATATACTATGTACCACTGTACACCATATTCTATACTATGTATCACTATACACCACATTCTAGGCTATGTACCACTATACACCATATTCTATACTATGTACCTCTATACACCATATTCTATACTATGTACCACTATACACCACATTCTATACTATTTACCATTATACAGCTCTAAATCACATTCTATACTATGTACCACTATACACCACATTCTATACTATGTACCATTATACAGCTCTACACCACATTCTATAATATGTACCACTATACACCATATTCTATACTATGTACCACTATACAGCTCTACACCACATTCTATACTATGTACCACTATACACCATATTCTATGTACCACTATACCCCACATTCTAGACTATGTACCACTATACACCATATTCTATTCTATGTACCTCTATACACCATAATTTATACTATGTACCACTATACACCACATTCTATACTATGTAGCACTATACACCATATTCTGTACTATGTACATCTATACACCATATTCTATACTGTGTGCCACTATACACCATATTCTATACTATGTACAACAACACACCATATTCTATACTATTTACAACTATATACCATATTCTATACTTTATTCCGCTATACACCATATTTTATACTATGTACCACTATACAACACATTCTATGCTATGTAGCACTATAAAGCATATTCTATACAATGTACCTCTATACACAATATTCTATACTATGTACTACTATACACCAAATTCTATACTATGTACCACAATACACCATATTCTATACTATGTACCACTATACATCTCTACACCAAATTCTACACTATGTTCCTCTATACACCATATTCTATACTATGTACCACTATACACCACATTCTAAACTATGTACCACTATACACCATATTCTAAACTATGTACCTCTATTCACCATATTCTATACTATATAACACTATACACCATATTCTATACTATGTACCACTTTTCACCTCTACACCATATTCTATACTATGTACCACTAAACAGCTGTATACCACATTCTATACTATGTACCACTATACAGCTCTATACCATATTCTATACTATATACTACTATACAACACATTTTATACTATGTACCACTATACACCATATTCTATTAAATGTAACACTATACACCACATTCTATACTATGTACCATTAGACAGCTCTACACCACATTATATACTATGTACCACTGTATACCATATTCTATACTATGTACCACTATACACCACATTCTAGGCTATGTACCACTATACACCATATTCTATACTAAGTACCACTATTCACCACATTCTATACTATGTACCATTATACAGCTCTAAATCACATTCTATACTATGTACCACTATACACCACATTCTATACTATGTACCATTATACAGCTCTACACCACATTCTATAATATGTACCACTATACACCATATTCTATACTATGTACAACTATACAGCTCTACACCACATTCTATACTATGTACCACTATACACCATATTCTATGTACCATTATACCCCACATTCTAGACTATGTACCACTATACACCATATTCTATACTATGTACTTCTATACACCATATTCTATACTATGTACCACTATATACCATATTCTATACTATATATCACAATACACCATATTCTATACTGTGTACCACTATACACCATATTCTATACTATGTACCACAATACACACCATATTCTATACTATGTACCGCTATACACCATTTTCTTTACTATGTACCACTATACACCATATTCTATACTATTTACCATTATACAGCACTACACAATATTCTATACTATGTACCACTTTACAGGTCTACACCAAATTCTATACTATGTACCACTATTCACCATATTCTATACTATGTACCACTATACAGCTCTACACCACATTCTGTACTATATACCACTATACACCATATTCTATATTATGTAGCACTATACACAATACTCTATACTGTGCAGCACTGTACAGCTATTCACCATATTCTATACTATATACCACTATACACCCTATTGTATACTATGTACCACTATACAGCTCTACACCATATTCTATTCTATGTACCACTATACAGCTCTACACCACATTCTATACTATGTACCACTATACACCATATTCTAGACTATGTACCACTATACACCATATTCTATACTATGTACATCTATACACCATATTCTATACTATGTACCTCTATACACCATTTCCTATACTATATACCACTATACACCATTTTCTAAACTATGTACCACTATAAACCATATTCTATACTATAAACAACTATACAGCTCACCCCATATTCTATACTATGTACCTCTAAACACCATAATTTTTACTATGTACCACTATACACCACATTCTATACTATGTAGCACTATACACCATATTCTTTACTATGTACTACTATACACCATTTTCTATACTATGAACCACTATACAGCTCTACACCATATTCTATACTATATACCACTATACACCATATTCTATACTATGTACCACTATTCACCTCTACACCATATTCTATACTATGTACCACTATACAGCTGTATACCACATTCTATACTATGTACCACGATACAGCTCTACACCATGTTCTATACTATATACTACTATACAATACATTATATACTATGTACCACTATACACCATATTCTATTAAATGTAACACTATACACCACATTCTATACTATGTACCATTAGACAGCTCTACACCACATTATATACTATGTACCACTGTACACCATATTCTATACTATGTATCACTATACAGCACATTCTAGGCTATGTACCACTATACACCATATTCTATACTATGTACCTCTATACACCATATTCTATACTATGTACCACTATACACCACATTCTATACTATTTACCATTATACATCTCTAAATCACATTCTATACTATGTACCACTATACACCACATTCTATACTATGTACTATTATACAGATCTACACCACATTCTATAATATGTACCACTATACACCATATTCTATACTATGTACCACTATACAGCTCTACACCACATTCTATACTATGTACCACTATACACCATATTCTATGTACCACTATACCCCACATTCTAGACTATGTACCACTATACACCATATTCTATTCTATGTACCTCTATACACCATAATTTATACTATGTACCACTATACACCACATTCTATACTATGTAGCGCTATACACCATATTCTGTACTATGTACATCTATACACCATATTCTATACTGTGTTCCACTATACACCATATTCTATACTATGTACAACAACACACCATTTTCTATACTATTTACAACTATATACCATATTCTATACTTTATTCCGCTATACACCATGTTTTATACTATGTACCACTATACAACACATTCTATGCTATGTAGCACTATAAACAATATTCTATAAAATTTACCTCTATACACAATATTCTATACTATGTACTACTATACACCAAATTCTATACTATGTACCACAATACACCATATTCTATACTATGTACCACTATACATCTCTACACCAAATTCTACACTATGTTCCTCTATACACCATATTCTATACTATGTACCACTATACACCACATTCTAAACTATGTACCACTATACACCATATTCTATACTATGTACCTCTATTCACCATATTCTATACTATATAACACTATACACCATATTCTATACTATGTACCACTATTCACCTCTACACCATATTCTATACTATGTACCACTAAACAGCTGTATACCACATTCTATACTATGTACCACTATACAGCTCTATACCATATTCTATACTATATACTACTATACAACACATTTTATACTATGTACCACTATACACCATATTCTATTAAATGTAACACTATACACCACATTCTATACTATGTACCATTAGACAGCTCTACACCACATTATATACTATGTACCACTGTATACCATATTCTATACTATGTACCACTATACACCACATTCTAGGCTATGTACCACTATACACCATATTCTATACTAAGTACCACTATTCACCACATTCTATACTATGTACCATTATACAGCTCTAAATCACATTCTATACTATGTACCACTATACACCACATTCTATACCATGTACCATTATACAGCTCTACACCACATTCTATAATATGTACCACTATACACCATATTCTATACTATGTACAACTATACAGCTCTACACCACATTCTATACTATGTACCACTATACACCATATTCTATGTACCATTATACCCCACATTCTAGACTATGTACCACTATACACCATATTCTATACTATGTACTTCTATACACCATAATTTATACTATGTACCTCTATACACCACATTCTATACTATGTACCACTATATAGCTCTACACCAAATTATATACTATGTACCACTATACACCACATTCTATACTATGTACCACTATACACCATATTCTATACTATGTACCTCTATACACCATATTCTTTACTATGTACCAGTATACACCATATTCTATACTATATATCACAATACACCATATTCTATACTATGTACCACTATACACCATATTCTTTACTATGTACCACTATACACAGCATATTCTATACTATGTACCACTATACACCATATTCTATGCTATGTAGCACAATACAGCTCTACACCATATTCTATACTATGTACCACAATACAGCTCTACACCATATTCTATACTATGTACCACTATACAGGTCTACACCAAATTCTATACTATGTACCACTATACACCATATTCTATACTATGTACCTCTATACACCATATTATATACTGTGTACCACTATATACCATATTCTATACTATATACCGCTATACACCATATTTTATACTATGTACCACTATACAACACATTCTATACTATGTAGCACTATACACCATATTCTATACTAGGTACCTCTATACACCATATTCTATACTATGTCCCACTATACACCATATTCTATACTATGTACCACAATACACCATATTCTATAATATTTACCTCTATACACCATATTCTGTACTTTGTACCACTATACACCATATTCTATACTATGTACCACAAAACAGCTCTACACCGTATTCTAAACTATGTACCACTATACTGCTCTACTCCATATTCTGTACTATGTACCACTATACAGCTCTACACCATAATCTTTACTATGTACCACTATACACCATATTCTATACTATGTACCACTTTTCACCATATTCTATACTATGTAAAACTATACAGCTCTACACCACATTCTATACTATGTACCACTATACACCATATTCTATACTATATACCACTATAAACCAAATTCTATACTACAAAACAACTATACAGCTCACCCCATATTCTATACTAGGTACCTCTATACACCATAATTTATACTATGTACAACTATACACCACATTCTATACTATGTAGCACTATACACCATATTCTATACTATGTACTACTATACACCATTTTCTATACTATGAACCACTATACAGCTCTACACCATATTCTATACTATATACCACTATACACCATATTCTATACTATGTAAAACTATTCACCTCTACACCATATTCTATACTATGTACCACTATACAGCTCTACACCATATTATATACTGTTAACTACTATACACCACATTCTATACTATGTACCACTATACACCATATTCTATTAAATGTAACACTCAACACCACATTCTATACTATGTACCATTATACAGCTCTACACCACATTATATACTATGTACCACTGTACACCATATTCTATACTATGTACCACTATACACCACATTCTAGCTTTGTACCACTATCCACCATATTCTATACTATGTATCACAGTACACCATATTCTATACTATGTACCACTATACACACCATATTCTATACTATGTACCTCTATACACAATTTTCTACACTAAGTACCACTATACACCATATTCTATGCTATGTAGCACAATACAGCTCTACACCATATTCTATACTATGTACCACAATACAGCTCTACACCATATTCTATACTATGTACCACTATACAGGTCTACACCAAATTCTATACTATGTACCACTATACACCATATTCTATACTATGTACCTCTATACACCATATTCTATACTGTGTACCACTATACACCACATTCTAGCTATATACCACTATACACCATATTCTATACTATGTATCACAATACACCATATTCTTTACTATGTACCACTATACACACCATATTCTATACTATGTACCTCTATACACCATTTTCTACACTATGTACCACTATACACCATATTCTATGCTATGTAGCACAATACAGCTCTGCACCATATTCTATACTATGTACCACAATACAGCTCTACACCATATTCTATACTATGTACCACTATACAGGTCTACACCAAATTCTATACTATGTACCACTATACACCTTATTCTATACTATGTACCTCTATACACCATATTCTATACTGTGTACCACTATATATCATATTCTAAACTATATACCGCTATACACCATATTTTATACTATGTACCACTATACAACACATTCTATACTATGTAGCACTATATACCATATTCTATACTATGTACCTCTATACACCATATTCTATACTATGTACCACTATACACCATATTCTATACTATGTACCACAATACACCATATTCTATAATATTTACCTCTATACACCATATTCTGTTCTTTGTACCACTATACACCATATTCTATACTATGTACCACAAAACAGTTCTACACTATATTCTAAAAAATGTTCCACTATACTGCTCTACACCATATTCTGTACTATGTACCACTATACAGCTCTACACCATAATCTTTACTATGTACCACTATACACCATATTCTATACTATGTACCACTTTTCACCATATTCTATACTATGTACCACTATACACCACATTCTATACTATGTACCTCTATACACTATATTTTATACTATGTACCTCTATACACCATATTCTATACTATATACCACTATACACCTTATTCTATACTATATACAACTATACAGCTCTACCCCATTTTCTAAACTGTGTACCACTATACACCATATTCTATACTATGAACCACTATACAGCTCTACACCATATTCTATACTATATATCACTATACACCATATTCTATACTATGTACCACTTGACAGGTCTATTCCACTTTCTATATTGTGTACCACTATACAGCTCTACACCATATTCTATACTACATACTACTATACACCACATGCTATACTATGTACCACTATACAGCTCTACACCACATTCTATACTATGTACCACTATACACCATATTCTATACTATGTACCACTATAAACCATATTCTATACTATAAACAACTATACAGCTCACCCCATATTCTATATTATATACCTCTATACACCATAATTTATACTATGTACCACTATACAACACATTCTATACTATGTAGCACTATATACCATATTCTATACTATGTACCTCTATACACCATATTCTATACTATGTACCACTATACACCATATTCTATACTATGTACCACAATACACCATATTCTATAATATTTACCTCTATACACCATATTCTGTACTTTGTACCACTAAACACCATATTCTATACTATGTACCACAAAACAGCTCTACACCATATTCTAAACTATGTACCACTATACTGCAGTACACCATATTCTGTACTATGTACCACTATACAGCTCTACACCATAATCTTTACTATGTACCACTATACACCATATTCTATACTATGTACCACTTTTCACCATATTCTATACTATGTACCACTATACACCACATTCTGTACTATGTACCTCTATACACCATATTTTATACTATGTACCTCTATACACCATATTCTATACTATATAACACTATACACCATATTCTATACTATATACAACTATACAGCTCTACCCCATTTTCTAAACTGTATACCACTATACACCATATTCTATACTATGAACCACTATACAGCTCTACACCATATTCTATACTATATATCACTATACACTATATTCTATACTATGTACCACTTTACAGGTCTATTCCACTTTCTATATTGTGCACCACTATACAGCTCTACACCATATTCTATACTATATAATACTATACACCACATGCTATACTATGGACCACTATACAGCTCTACACCACATTCTATACTATGTACCACTATACACCATATTCTAGACTATGTACCACTATAAACCATATTCTATACTATAAACAACTATACAACTCACCCCATATTCTATATTATGTACCTCTATACACTATAATTTATACTATGTACCACTATACACCATATTCTATACTATGTACTGCTATACAACATTTTCTATACTATGAACCACTGCCAGCTCTACACCATATTCTATACTATATACCACTATACACCATATTCTATACTATGTACCACTATTCCCCTCTACACCATATTCTATACTATGTAAAACTATACAGCTCTACACCATATTATATACTATATACTACTATACACCACATTCTATACTATGTACCATTATACAGCTCTACACCACATTATATACTATGTACCACTGTACTCCATATTCTATACTATGTACCACTATACACCACATTCTAGCTATGTACCACTATACACCATATTCTATACTATGTACCACTATACACCACATTCTATACTATGTACCATTATACAGCTCTAAATCACATTATATACTATGTACCACTATACACCACATTCTATACTATGTACCATTATACAGATCTACACCACATTCTATAATATGTACCACTATACACCATATTCTATACTATGTACCACGATACAGCTCTACACCACATTCTATACTATGTACCATTATACATCATATTCTATGTACCACTATACCCCACATTCTAGACTATGTACCACTATTCACCATATTCTATACTATGTACCTCTATACACCATAATTTATACTATGTACCACTATACACTATATTCTATACTTTGTACATCTATACACCATATTCTATACTGTGTACCACTATACACCATATTCTATACTATGTACAACAATACACCATATTCTATACTATTTACAACTATATAACATATTCTATACTATATTCCGCTATACACCATATTTTATACTATGTACCACTATACAACACATTCTATACTATGTAGCACTATACACCATATTCTATACTATGTACCTCTATACACCATATTCTATACTATGTACCAGTATACATCTCTACACCACATTCTATACTATGTTCCTCTATACACCATATTCTATACTATGTACCAATATATAGCTCTACACCAAATACTATACTATGTACCGCTATACACCACATTCTATACTTTGTACCACTATACACCATATTCTATACTATGTACCTCTATACACCATATTCTATACTATGTACCACTATACACCATATTCTATACTATGTATCACAATACACCATATTCTATACTATGTACCACTATACACCATATTCTATACTATGTACCACTATACACACCATATTCTATACTATGTACCTCTATACACCATTTTCTATACTATTTACCAATATACCATACTGCTTACTATTTTCCGCTTTACACCAAATTTTATACTATGTACCACTATACAACACATTCTATACTATGTAGCACTATACACCATATTCTATACTATGTACCTCTATACACCATATTCTATACTATGTACGACTATACACCATATTCTATACTATGTACCACAATACACCATATTCTATACTATGTACCACTATACATCTCTACACCACATTCTATACTATGTTCCTCTCTACACCATATTCTATACTATGTACCATTATACAGATCTACACCACATTCTATAATATGTACCACTATACACCATATTCTATACTATGTACCACGATACAGCTCTACACCACATTCTATACTATGTACCATTATACATCATATTCTATGTACCACTATACCCCACATTCTAGACTATGTACCACTATTCACCATATTCTATACTATGTACCTCTATACACCATAATTTATACTATGTACCACTATACACTATATTCTATACTTTGTACATCTATACACCATATTCTATACTGTGTACCACTATACACCATATTCTATACTATGTACAACAATACACCATATTCTATACTATTTACAACTATATAACATATTCTATACTATATTCCGCTATACACCATATTTTATACTATGTACCACTATACAACACATTCTATACTATGTAGCACTATACACCATATTCTATACTATGTACCTCTATACACCATATTCTATACTATGTACCAGTATACATCTCTACACCACATTCTATACTATGTTCCTCTATACACCATATTCTATACTATGTACCAATATATAGCTCTACACCAAATACTATACTATGTACCGCTATACACCACATTCTATACTTTGTACCACTATACACCATATT
Source organism: Taudactylus pleione (assembly GCA_031769625.1). Lineage (NCBI taxonomy): Eukaryota > Metazoa > Chordata > Amphibia > Anura > Myobatrachidae > Taudactylus > Taudactylus pleione. Next base: position 339,246 of record JAUIMM010001230.1, read on the forward strand.
CTATACTATGTACCTCTATACACCATATTCTATACTATGTACCACTATACACCATATTCTATACTATGTATCACAATACACCATATTCTATACTATGTACCACTATACACCATATTCTATACTATGTACCACTATACACACCATATTCTATACTATGTACCTCTATACACCATTTTCTATACTATTTACCAATATACCATATTGCTTACTATATTCCGCTTTACACCAAATTTTATACTATGTACCACTATACAACACATTCTATACTATGTAGCACTATACACCATATTCTATACTATGTACCTCTATACACCATATTCTATACTATGTACGACTATACACCATATTCTATACTATGTACCACAATACACCATATTCTATACTATGTACCACTATACATCTCTACACCACATTCTATACTATGTTCCTCTCTACACCATATTCTATACTATGTACCACTATACAGCTCTACACCATATTCTATACTATATACTACTATACACCACATGCTATACTATTTACCACTATACAGCATATTCTATACTATGTAGCCCTATACACCACATTCTATACTATGTACCACTATACAGCTCTACACCACATTCTATACTATGTACCACTACACACCATATTCTATACTATGTACCACTATAAACCATATTCTTTACTATAAACAACTATACAGCTCACCCCATATTCTATACTATGTACCTCTATACACCATAATTTATACTATGTACCACTATACAGCACATTCTATACTATGTAGCACAATACACCATATTCTATACTATGTACCACTATACAGCTCTACACCACATTCTATACTATGTACCACTATACATCATATTCTATACTATGTACCACTGTTCACCTCTACACCATATTCTATACTATGTACCACTATACAGCTCTACTCCATATGCTATACTATATACTACTATACACCACATTCTATACTATGTACCACTATACACCATTTTCTATTAAATGTAACACTATACACCACATTCTATACTATGTACCATTATACAGCTCTACACCAAATAATATACTATGTACCACTATACACCATAATTTATACTATGTACCACTATACACCACATTCTATACTATGTAGCACTATACACCATTTTCTATACTATGTACAACAATACACCATACTCTATACTATTTACAACTATATGCCATATTCTATACTATATTCCGCTATACACCATATTTTATACTATGTACCACTATACAACACATTGTATACTATGTAGCACTATACACCATATTCTATACTATGTACCTCTATACACCATATTCTATACTTTGTACTACTATACACCATATTCTATACTATGTAACACAATACACCATATTCTATACTATGTACCACTATACATCTCTACACCACATTCTATACTATGTTCCTCTATACACCATATTCTATACTATGTACCTCTATATAGCTCTACAACAAATTCTATACTATGTACCATTATACACCACATTCTATACTATGTACCACTATACAACATATTCTATACTATGTACCTCTATACACCATATTCTATACTATATACCACTATACACCATATTCTATACTATGTATCACAATACACCATATTCTATACTATGTACCACTATACACCATATTCTATACTATGTACCACTATACACACCATATTCTATTCTATGTACCTCTATACACCATTTTCTATACTATTTACCACTATAAACCATATTCTATACTATATTCTGCTATACACCATATTTTATACTATGTACCACTATACAACACATTCTATACTATGTAGCACTATACACCATATTCTATACTATGTACCTCTATACACCATATTCTATACTTTGCACTACTATACACCATATTCTATACTATGTACCACAATACACCATATTCTATACTTTGTACCACTATACATCTCTACACCACATTCTATATTATGTTCCTCTATACACCATATTCTATACTATGTACCTCTATATAGCTCTACAACAAATTCTATACTATGTACCACTATACACCACATTCTATACTATGTACCACTATACACCATATTCTATACTATGTACCTCTATACACCATATTCTATACTATGTACCACTATACACAATATTCTATACTATGTATCACAATACACCATATTCTATACTATGTACCACTATACACCATATTCTATACTATGTACCACTATACACACCATATTCTATTCTATGTACCTCTATACACCATTTTCTATACTATTTACCTCTTTATACCATATTCTATACTATATTCTGCTATACACCATATTTTATACTATGTACCACTATACAACACATTCTATACTATGTAGCACTATAAACCATATTCTACACTATGTACCTCTATACACCATATTCTATACTATGTACGACTATACACCATATTCTATACTATGTACCACAATACACCATATTCTATAATATGTACCACTATACATCTCTACACCACATTCTATACTATTTTCCTCTATACACCATGTTCTATACTATGTACCACTATATAGCTCTACACCACATTCTATACTGTGTACCCCTATACACCATATTCTATACTATGTACCACTATACACCATATTCTATACTATGTATCACAATACACCATATTCTATACTATGTACCACTATACACCATATTCTATACTATGTACCACTATACACACCATATTCTATACTATGTACCTCTATACACCATTTTCTGTACTATGTACCACTGTACACCATATTCTATGCAATGTAGCACAATACAGCTCTATACCATATTCTATAATATGTACCACAATACAGCTCTACACCATATTGTATACTATGTACCACTATACAGGTCTACACCAAATTCTATACTATGTACCACTATACACCATATTCTATACAATGTACCACAATACACCATATTCTATACTATGTACCACTATACATCTCTACACCAAATTCTATACTATGTACCACTATACACCACATTCTATACTATGTTCCACTATACACCATATTCTATACTTTGTATCTCTATACACCATATTCTATACCATGTACCACTGTACACCATATTCTATACTATGTATCACAATACACCATATTCTATACTATGTACCACTATACACCGTATTCTCTACTATGAACCACTATACACACCATATTCTATACTATGTACCTCTATACACCATATTCTATAATATGTACCACTATACACCATATTCTATGCTGTGTAGCACAATACAGCTCTACACCATATTCTATACTATGTACCGCTATACAGCACTACACAACATTCTATACAATGTACCACAATACACCATATACTAGGTACCACTATACACCATATTCTATACTATGTACCACTATACACCATATTCTTTACTATGTACCTCTATACACCATATTCTATACTATGTACCACTATACACCATATTCTATACTATATAACACTATACAGCTCTACCCCATATTCTATACCATGTACCACTATACAACTTATTCTATACTATGTGCTATACACCATATTCTATACTATGTACCACTAAACACCATATTCTATACTATGTACCACAATTCAGCTCTACATCATATTCTATATTATATACCACTATACACCATATTCTATACTATGTACCACTTTACACCACATTATATACTATGTACCACTATACACCATATTCTATACTATGTAGCACTATACACCCATATTCTATACTATGTACCACTATACAGCTCTATACCACATTCTGTACTATATACCACTATACACCATATTCTATAATATGTACCACTATACATCTCTACACCATATTATATGCTATGTATCACTATACACAATACTCTATACTATGCACCACTGTACAGCTATACACTATATTCTATACTATATACCACTATACACACTGTTGTATACTATGTACCACGATACAGCTCTCCACCATGTTCTATACTATATACTACTATACAACACATTATATACTATGTACCACTATACACCATATTCTATTAAATGTAACACTATACACCACATTCTATACTATGTACCATTAGACAGCTCTACACCACATTATATACTATGTACCACTGTACACCATATTCTATACTATGTACCTCTATACACCATATTCTATACTATGTACCACTATACACCACATTCTATACTATTTACCATTATACAGCTCTAAATCACATTCTATACTATGTACCACTATACTCCACATTCTATACTATGTACCACTATACACCATATTCTATACTATGTATCACAATACACCATATTCTATACTGTGTACCACTATACACCATATTCTATACTATGTACCACAATACACACCATATTCTATACTATGTACCGCTATACACCATTTTCTTTACTATGTACCACTATACACCATATACTATGCTATGTAACACAATACAGCTCTACACCATATTCTATACTATTTACCATTATACAGCACTACACAATATTCTATACTATGTACCACTTTACAGGTCTACACCAAATTCTATACTATGTACCACTATTCACCATATTCTATACTATGTACCACTATACAGCTCTACACCACATTCTGTACTATATACCACTATACACCATATTCTATACTATTAGCACTATACACAATACTCTATACTATGCAGCACTGTACAGCTATTCACCATATTCTACACTATATACCACTATACACCCTATTGTATACTATGTACCACTATACAGCTCTACACCATATTCTATTCTATGTACCACTATACAGCTCTACACCACATTCTATACTATGTACCACTATAAACCATATTCTAGACTATGTACCACTATACACCATATTCTATACTATGTACATCTATACACCATATTCTATACTATGTACCTCTATACACCATTTCCTATACTATATACCGCTATACACCATTTTCTAAACTATGTACCACTATAAACCATATTCTATACTATAAACAACTATACAGCTCACCCCATATTCTATACTATGTACCTCTAAACACCATAATTTTTACTATGTACCACTATACACCACATTCTATACTATGTAGCACTATACACCATATTCTTTACTATGTACTACTATACACCATTTTCTATACTATGAACCACTATACAGCTCTACACTATATTCTATACTATATACCACTATACACCATATTCTATACTATGTACCACTATTCACCTCTACACCATATTCTATACTATGTACCACTATACAGCTGTATACCACATTCCATACTATGTACCACTATACACCATATTCTATACTATGTACCACTATTCACCTCTACACCATATTCTATACTATGTACCACTATTCACCTCTACACCAAATTCTATACTATGTACCACTATACACCACATTCTATACTATGTTCCACTATACAACATATTCTATACTTTGTATCTCTATACACCATATTCTATACCATGTACCACTGTACACCATATTCTATACTATGTATCACAATACACCATATTCTATACTATGTACCACTATACACCGTATTCTCTACTATGAACCACTATACACACCATATTCTATACTATGTACCTCTATACACCATATTCTATAATATGTACCACTATACACCATATTCTATGCTGTGTAGCACAATACAGCTCTACACCATATTCTATACTATGTACCGCTATACAGCACTACACTATATTCTATACTATGTACCACTATACACCATATTCTATACTATGTACCACTATACACCATATTCTATACTATAAATAACTATACAGCACTACACAACATTCTATACAATGTACCACAATACACCATATACTAGGTACCACTATACATAATATTCTATACTATATACCACTATACACCATATTCTTTACTATGTACCTCTATACACCATATTCTATACTATGTACCACTATACACCATATTCTATACTATATAACACTATACAGCTCTACCCCATATTCTATACCATGTACCACTATACAACTTATTCTATACTATGTGCTATACACCATATTCTATACTATGTACCACTAAACACCATATTCTATACTATGTACCACAATTCAGCTCTACATCATATTCTATATTATATACCACTATACACCATATTCTATACTATGTACCACTTTACACCACATTATATACTATGTACCACTATTCACCATATTCTATACTATGTAGCACTATACACCATATTCTATACTATGTACCACTATACAGCTCTACACCACATTCTGTACTATATACCACTATACACCATATTCTATAATATGTACCACTATACATCTCTACACCATATTATATGCTATGTATCACTATACACAATACTCTATACTATGCACCACTGTACAGCTATTCACTATATTCTATACTATATACCACTATACACACTGTTGTATACTATGTACCACGATACAGCTCTACACCATGTTCTATACTATATACTACTATACAACACATTATATACTATGTACCACTATACACCATATTCTATTAAATGTAACACTATACACCACATTCTATACTATGTACCATTAGACAGCTCTACACCACATTATATACTATGTACCACTGTACACCATATTCTATACTATGTACCTCTATACACCATATTCTATACTATGTACCACTATACACCACATTCTATACTATTTACCATTATACAGCTCTAAATCACATTCTATACTATGTACCACTGTACTCCACATTCTATACTATGTACCACTATACACCATATTCTATACTATGTATCACAATACACCATATTCTATACTGTGTACCACTATACACCATATTCTATACTATGTACCACAATACACACCATATTCTATACTATGTACCGCTATACACCATTTTCTTTACTATGTACCACTATACACCATATACTATGCTATGTAACACAATACAGCTCTACACCATATTCTATACTATTTACCATTATACAGCACTACACAATATTCTATACTATGTACCACTTTACAGGTCTACACCAAATTCTATACTATGTACCACTATTCACCATATTCTATACTATGTACCACTATACAGCTCTACACCACATTCTGTACTATATACCACTATACACCATATTCTATACTATTAGCACTATACACAATACTCTATACTATGCAGCACTGTACAGCTATTCACCATATTCTACACTATATACCACTATACACCCTATTGTATACTATGTACCACTATACAGCTCTACACCATATTCTATTCTATGTACCACTATACAGCTCTACACCACATTCTATACTATGTACCACTATACACCATATTCTAGACTATGTACCACTATACACCATATTCTATACTATGTACATCTATACACCATATTCTAAACTATGTACCTCTATACACCATTTCCTATACTATATACCACTATACACCATTTTCTAAACTATGTACCACTATAAACCATATTCTATACTATAAACAACTATACAGCTCACCCCATATTCTATACTATGTACCTCTAAACACCATAATTTTTACTATGTACCACTATACACCACATTCTATACTATGTAGCACTATACACCATATTCTTTACTATGTACTACTATACACCATTTTCTATACTATGAACCACTATACAGCTCTACACTATATTCTATACTATATACCACTATACACCATATTCTATACTATGTACCACTATACACCATATTCTATTAAATGAAACACTATACACCACATTCTATACTATGTACCATTAGACAGCTCTACACCACATTATATACTATGTACCACTGTACACCATATTCTATACTATGTATCACTATACAGCACATTCTAGGCTATGTACCACTATACACCATATTCTATACTATGTACCTCTATACACCATATTCTATACTATGTACCACTATACACCACATTCTATACTATTTACCACTATTCACCTCTACACCATATTCTATACTATGTACCACTAAACAGCTGTATACCACATTCTATACTATGTACCACTATACAGCTCTATACCATATTCTATACTATATACTACTATACAACACATTTTATACTATGTACCACTATACACCATATTCTATTAAATGTAACACTATACACCACATTCTATACTATGTACCATTAGACAGCTCTACACCACATTATATACTATGTACCACTGTATACCATATTCTATACTATGTACCACTATACACCACATTCTAGGCTATGTACCACTATACACCATATTCTATACTAAGTACCACTATTCACCACATTCTATACTATGTACCATTATACAGCTCTAAATCACATTCTATACTATGTACCACTATACACCACATTCTATACTATGTACCATTATACAGCTCTACACCACATTCTATAATATGTACCACTATACACCATATTCTATACTATGTACAACTATACAGCTCTACACCACATTCTATACTATGTACCACTATACACCATATTCTATGTACCATTATACCCCACATTCTAGACTATGTACCACTATACACCATATTCTATACTATGTACTTCTATACACCATAATTTATACTATGTACCTCTATACACCACATTCTATACTATGTACCACTATATAGCTCTACACCAAATTCTATACTATGTACCACTATACACCACATTCTATACTATGTACCACTATACACCATATTCTATACTATGTACCTCTATACACCATATTCTTTACTATGTACCACTATACACCATATTCTATACTATATATCACAATACACCATATTCTATACTATGTACCACTATACACCATATTCTTTACTATGTACCACTATACACAGCATATTCTATACTATGTACCACTATACACCATATTCTATGCTATGTAGCACAATACAGCTCTACACCATATTCTATACTATGTACCACAATACAGCTCTACACCATATTCTATACTATGTACCACTATACAGGTCTACACCAAATTCTATACTATGTACCACTATATACCATATTCTATACTATGTACCTCTATACACCATATTATATACTGTGTACCACTATATACCATATTCTATACTATATACCGCTATACACCATATTTTATACTATGTACCACTATACAACACATTCTATACTATGTAGCACTATACACCATATTCTATACTAGGTACCTCTATACACCATATTCTATACTATGTCCCACTATACACCATATTCTATACTATGTACCACAATACACCATATTCTATAATATTTACCTCTATACACCATATTCTGTACTTTGTACCACTATACACCATATTCTATACTGTGTACCACAAAACAGCTCTACACCGTATTCTAAACTATGTACCACTATACTGCTCTACTCCATATTCTGTACTATGTACCACTATACAGCTCTACACCATAATCTTTACTATGTACCACTATACACCATATTCTATACTATGTACCACTTTTCACCATATTCTATACTATGTACCACTATACAGCTCTACACCACATTCTATACTATGTACCACTATACACCATATTCTATAATATATACCACTATAAACCATATTCTATACTACAAAACAACTATACAGCTCACCCCATATTCTATACTAGGTACCTCTATACACCATAATTTATACTATGTACAACTATACACCACATTCTATACTATGTAGCACTATACACCATATTCTATACTATGTACTACTATACACCATTTTCTATACTATGAACCACTATACAGCTCTACACCAAATTCTATACTATATACCACTATACACCATATTCTATACTATGTAAAACTATTCACCTCTACACCATATTCTATACTATGTACCACTATACAGCTCTACACCATATTATATACTGTTTACTACTATACAGCACATTCTATACTATGTACCACTATACACCATATTCTATTAAATGTAACACTCAACACCACATTCTATACTATGTACCATTATACAGCTCTACACCACATTATATACTATGTACCACTGTACACCATATTCTATACTATGTACCACTATACACCACATTCTAGCTATGTACCACTATCCACCATATTCTATACTATGTATCACAATACACCATATTCTATACTATGTACCACTATACACACCATATTCTATACTATGTACCTCTATACACAATTTTCTACACTAAGTACCACTATACACCATATTCTATGCTATGTAGCACAATACAGCTCTACACCATATTCTATACTATGTACCACAATACAGCTCTACACCATATTCTATACTATGTACCACTATACAGGTCTACACCAAATTCTATACTATGTACCACTATACACCATATTCTATACTATGTACCTCTATACACCATATTCTATACTGTGTACCACTATACACCACATTCTAGCTATATACCACTATACACCATATTCTATACTATGTATCACAATACACCATATTCTTTACTATGTACCACTATACACACCATATTCTATACTATGTACCTCTATACACCATTTTCTACACTATGTACCACTATACACCATATTCTATGCTATGTAGCACAATACAGCTCTGCACCATATTCTATACTATGTACCACAATACAGCTCTACACCATATTCTATACTATGTACCACTATACAGGTCTACACCAAATTCTATACTATGTACCACTATACACCTTATTCTATACTATGTACCTCTATACACCATATTCTATACTGTGTACCACTATATATCATATTCTATACTATATACCGCTATACACCATATTTTATACTATGTACCACTATACAACACATTCTATACTATGTAGCACTATATACCATATTCTATACTATGTACCTCTATACACCATATTCTATACTATGTACCACTATACACCATATTCTATACTATGTACCACAATACACCATAATCTATAATATTTACCTCTATACACCATATTCTGTTCTTTGTACCACTATACACCATATTCTATACTATGTACCACAAAACAGCTCTACACTATATTCTAAAAAATGTTCCACTATACTGCTCTACACCATATTCTGTACTATGTACCACTATACAACTCTACACCATAATCTTTACTATGTACCACTATACACCATATTCTATACTATGTACCACTTTTCACCATATTCTATACTATGTACCACTATACACCACATTCTACACTATGTACCTCTATACACTATATTTTATACTATGTACTTCTATACACCATATTCTATACTATATACCACTATACACCATATTCTATACTATATACAACTATACAGCTCTACCCCATTTTCTAAACTGTGTACCACTATACACCATATTCTATACTATGAACCACTATACAGCTCTACACCATATTCTATACTATATATCACTATACACCATATTATATACTATGTACCACTTGACAGGTCTATTCCACTTTCTATATTGTGTACCACTATACAGCTCTACACCTTATTCTATACTACATACTACTATACTCCACATGCTATACTATGTACCACTATACAGCTCTACACCACATTCTATACTATGTACCACTATACACCATATTCTATACTATGTACCACTATAAACCATCTTCTATACTATAAACAACTATACAGCTCACCCCATATTCTATATTATATACCTCTATACACCATAATTTATACTATGTACCACTATACAACACATTCTATACTATGTAGCACTATATACCATATTCTATACTATGTACCTCTATACACCATATTCTATACTATGTACCACTATACACCATATTCTATACTATGTACCACAATACACCATATTCTATAATATTTACCTCTATACACCATATTCTGTACTTTGTACCACTATACACCATATTCTATACTATGTACCACAAAACAGCTCTACACCATATTCTAAACTATGTACCACTATACTGCTGTACACCATATTCTGTACTATGTACCACTTTACAGCTCTACACCATAATCTTTACTATGTACCACTATACACCATATTCTATACTATGTACCACTTTTCACCATATTCTATACTATGTACCACTATACACCACATTCTATACTATGTACCTCTATACACCATATTTTATACTATGTACCTCTATACACCATATTCTATACTATATACCACTATACACCATATTCTATACTATATACAACTATACAGCTCTACTCCATTTTCTAAACTGTATACCACTATACACCATATTCTATACTATGAACCACTATACAGCTCTACACCATATTCTATACTATATATCACTATACACCATATTCTATACTATGTACCACTTTACAGGTCTAATCCACTTTCTATATTGTGCACCACTATACAGCTCTACACCATATTCTATACTATATACTACTATACACCACATGCTATACTATGGACCACTATACTGCTCTACACCACATTCTATACTATGTACCACTATACACCATATTCTAGACTATGTACCACTATAAACCATATTCTATACTATAAACAACTATACAGCTCAACCCATATTCTATATTATGTACCTCTATACACTATAATTTATACTATGTACCACTATACACCACATTCTATACTATGTAGCATTATACACCATATTCTATACTATGTACTGCTATACAACATTTTCTATACTATGAACCACTACCAGCTCTACACCATATTCTATACTATATACCACTATACACCATATTCTATACTATGTACCACTATTCCCCTCTACACCATATTCTATACTATGTACAACTATACAGCTCTACACCATATTATATACTATATACTACTATACACCACATTCTATACTATGTACCATTATACAGCTCTACACCACATTATATACTATGTACCACTGTACTCCATATTCTATACTATGTACCACAATACACCACATTCTAGCTATGTACCACTATACACCATATTCTATACTATGTACCACTATACACCACATTCTATACTATGTACCATTATACAGCTCTAAATCACATTATATACTATGTACCACTATACACCACATTCTATACTATGTACCATTATACAGCTCTACACCACATTCTATAATATGTACCACTATACACCATATTCTATACTATGTACCACGATACAGCTCTACACCACATTCTATACTATGTACCATTATACATCATATTCTATGTACCACTATACCCCACATTCTAGACTATGTACCACTATTCACCATATTCTATACTATGTACCTCTATACACCATAATTTATACTATGTACCACTATACACCACATTCTATACTATGTAGCACTATACACCATATTCTATACTTTGTACATCTATACACCATATTCTATACTGTGTACCACTATACACCATATTCTATACTATGTACAACAATACACCATATTCTATATTATTTACAACTATATAACATATTCTATACTATATTCCGCTATACACCATATTTTATACTATGTACCACTATACAACACATTCTATACTATGTAGCACTATACACCATATTCTATACTATGTACCTCTATACACCATATTCTATACTATGTACCAGTATACATCTCTACACCACATTCTATACTATGTTCCTCTATACACCATATTCTATACTATGTACCAATATATAGCTCTACACCAAATACTATACTATGTACCGCTATACACCACATTCTATACTTTGTACCACTATACACCATATTCTATACTATGTACCTCTATACACCATATTCTATACTATGTACCACTATACACCATATTCTATACTATGTATCACAATACACCATATTCTATACTATGTACCACTATACACCATATTCTATACTATGTACCACTATACACACCATATTCTATACTATGTACCTCTATACACCATTTTCTATACTATTTACCAATATACCATATTGCTTACTATATTCCGCTTTACACCAAATTTTATACTATGTACCACTATACAACACATTCTATACTATGTAGCACTATACACCATATTCTATACTATGTACCTCTATACACCATATTCTATACTATGTACGACTATACACCATATTCTATACTATGTTCCACTATACATCTCTACACCACATTCTATACTATGTTCCTCTCTACACCATATTCTGTACTATGTACCACTATACAGCTCTACACCATATTCTATACTATATACTACTATACACCACATGCTATACTATTTACCACTATACAGCATATTCTATACTATGTAGCCCTATACACCATATTCTATACTATGCACATCTATACACCATATTCTATACTGTGTTCCACTATACACAATATTCTATACTATGTACAACAATACACCATACTCTATACTATTTACAACTATATGCCATATTCTATACTATATTCCGCTATACACCATATTTTATACTATGTACCACTATACAACACATTGTATACTATGTAGCACTATACACCATATTCTGTACTATGTACCTCTATACACCATATTCTATACTTTGTACTACTATACACCATATTCTATACTATGTAACACAATACATCTCTACACCACATTCTATACTATGTTCCTCTATACACCATATTCTATACTATGTACCTCTATATAGCTCTACAACAAATTCTATACTATGTACCACTATACACCACATTCTATACTATGTACCACTATACACCATATTCTATACTATGTACCTCTATACACCATATTCTATACTATATACCACTATACACCATATTCTATACTATGTATCACAATACACCATATTCTATACTATGTACCACTATACACCATATTCTATACTATGTACCACTATACACACCATATTCTATTCTATGTACCTCTATACACCATTTTCTATACTATTTACAACTATATACCATATTCTATACTATATTCCGCTATACACCATATTTTATACTATGTACCACTATACAACACATTCTATACTATGTAGCACTATACACCATATTCTATACTATGTACCTCTATACACCATATTCTATACTTTGTACTACTATACACCATACTCTATACTATGTACCACAATACACCATATTCTATACTTTGTACCACTATACATCTCTACACTACATTCTATATTATGTTCCTCTATACACCATATTCTATACTATGTACCTCTATATAGCTCTACAACAAATTCTATACTATGTACCACTATACACCACATTCTATACTATGTACCACTATACACCATATTCTATACTATGTACCTCTATACACCATATTCTATACTATGTACCACTATACACAATATTCTATACTATGTATCACAATACACCATATTCTATACTATGTACCACTATACACCATATTCTATACTATGTACCACTATACACACCATATTATATTCTATGTACCTCTATACACCATTTTCTATACTATTTACCTCTATATACCATATTCTATACTATATTCCGCTATACACCATATTTTATACTATGTACCACGATACAACACATTCTATACTATGTAGCACTATACACCATATTCTACACTATGTACCTCTATACACCATATTCTATACTGTGTACGACTATACACCATATTCTATACTATGTACCACAATACACCATATTCTATAATATGTACCACTATACATCTCTACACCACATTTTATACTATGTTCCTCTATACACCATATTCTATACTATGTACCACTATATAGCTCTACACCACATTCTATACTGTGTACCTCTATACACCATATTCTATACTATGTATCACAATACACCATATTCTAAACTATGTACCACTATACACCATATTCTATACTATGTACCACTATATAGCTCTACACCACATTCTATACTATGTACCACTATACACCATATTCTATACTATGTATCACAATACACCATATTCTAAACTATGTACCACTATACACCATATTCTATACTATGTACCACTATACACACCATATTCTATACTATGTACCTCTTTACACCATTTTCTGTACTATGTACCACTGTACACCATATTCTATGCAATGTAGCACAATACAGCTCTATACCATATTCTATACTATGTACCACAATACAGCTCTACACCATATTCTATACTATGTACCACTATACAGGTCTACACCAAATTCTATACTATGTACCACTATACACCATATTCTATTCTATATACCTCTATACACCTTATTCTATACTATGTACCTCTATACACCATTTTCTATACTGTGTACCACTATATAACATATTCTACACTATATACCGCTATACACAATATTCTATACTATGTACCACTATACACCATATTCTATACTATGTACCACAAAACAGCTCTACACTATATTCTTAAAAAATGTACCACTATACTGCTCTACACCATATTCTGTACTATGTACCACTATACAGCTCTACACCATAATCTTTACTATGTACCACTATACACCATATTCTATACTATGTACACTATACACCACATTCTATACTATGTACCTCTATACACTATATTTTATACTATGTACCTCTATACACCATATTCTATACTATATACCACTATACACCATATTCTATACTATATACAACTATACAGCTCTACCCCATTTTCTAAACTGTGTACCACTATACACCATATTCTATACTATGAACCACTATACAGCTCTACACCATATTCTATACTATATATCACTATACACCATATTCTATACTATGTACCACTTGACAGGTCTATTCCACTTTCTATATTGTGTACCACTATACAGCTCTACACCATATTCTATACTACATACTACTATACACCACATGCTATACTATGTACCACTATACAGCTCTACACCACATTCTATACTATGTACCACTATACACCATATTCTATACTATGTACCACTATTAACCATATTCTATACTATAAACCAACTATACAGCTCACCCCATATTCTATATTATATACCTCTATACACCATAATTTATACTATGTACCACTATACAACACATTCTATACTATGTAGCACTATATACCATATTCTATACTATGTACCTCTATACACCATATTCTATACTATGTACCACTATACACCATATTCTATACTATGTACCACAATACACCATATTCTATAATATTTACCTCTATACACATATTCTGTACTTTGTACCACTATACACCATATTCTATACTATGTACCACAAAACAGCTCTACACCATATTCTAAACTATGTACCACTATACTGCTGTACAACATATTCTGTACTATGTACCACTATACAGCTCTACACCATAATCGTTACTATGTACCACTATACACCATATTCTATACTATGTACCACTTTTCACCATATTCTATACTATGTACCACTATACACCACATTCTATACTATGTACCTCTATACACCATATTTTATACTATGTACCTCTATACACCATATTCTATACTATATACCACTATACACCATATTCTATACTATATACAACTATACAGCTCTACCCATTTTCTAACTGTATACCACTATACACCATATTCTATACTATGAAACCACTATACAGCTCTACACCATATTCTATACTATATATCACTATACACCATATTCTATACTATGTACCACTTTACAGGTCTATTCCACTTTCTATATTGTGTACCACTATACAGCTCTACACCATATTCTATACTATATACTACTATACACCACATGCTATACTATGGACCACTATACAGCTCTACACCACATTCTATACTATGTACCACTATACACCATATTCTAGACTATGTACCACTATAAACCATATTCTATACTATAAACAACTATGCAGCTCACCCCATATTCTATATTATGTACCTCTATACACTATAATTTATACTATGTACCACTATACACCACATTCTATACTATGTAGCATTATACACCATATTCTATACTATGTACTGCTATACAACATTTCTATACTATGAACCACTATACTGCTCTACACCATATTCTATACTATATACCACTATACACCATATTCTATACTATTTACCACTATTCCCCTCTACACCATATTCTATACTATGTACAACTATACAGCTCTACACCATATTAAATACTATATACTACTATACACCACATTCTATACTATGTACCATTATACAGCTCTACACCACATTATATACTATGTACCACTGTACTCCATATTCTATACTATGTACCACTATACACCACATTCTAGCTATGTACCACTATACACCATATTCTATACTATGTACCACTATACACCACATTCTATACTATGTACCATTATACAGCTCTAAATCACATTATATACTATGTACCACTATACACCACATTCTATACTATGTACCATTATACAGCTCTACACCACATTCTATAATATGTACCACTATACACCATATTCTATACTATGTACCACGATACAGCTCTACACCACATTCTATACTATGTACCACTATACATCATATTCTATGTACCACTATACCCCACATTCTAGACTATGTACCACTATTCACCATATTCTATACTATGTACCTCTATACACCATAATTTATAGTATGTACCACTATACACCACATTCTATACTATGTAGCACTATACACCATATTCTATACTTTGTACATCTATACACCATATTCTATACTGTGTACCACTATACACCATATTCTATAGTATGTTCAACAATACACCATATTCTATACTATTTACAACTATATAACATATTCTATACTATATTCCGCTATACACCATATTTTATACTATGTACCACTATACAACACATTCTATACTATGTAGCACTATACACCATATTCTATACTATGTACCTCTATACACCATATTCTATACTATGTACCAGTATACATCTCTACACCACATTCTATACTATGTTCCTCTATACACCATATTCTATACTATGTACCAATATATAGCTCTACACCAAATACTATACTATGTACCGCTATACACCACATTCTATACTTTGTACCACTATACACCATATTCTATACTATGTACCTCTATACACCATATACTATACTATGTACCACAATACACCATATTCTATACTATGTACCACTATACACCATATTCTATACTATGTACCACTATACACACCATATTCTATACTATGTACCTCTATACACCATTTTCTATACGATTTACCAGTATACCATATTGCTTACTATATTCCGCTTTACACCAAATTTTATACTATGTACCACTATACAACACATTCTATACTATGTAGCACTATGCACCATATTCTATACTATGTACCTCTATACACCATATTCTATACTATGTACGACTATACACCATATTCTATACTATGTACCACAATACACCATATTCTATACTATGTACCACTATACATCTCTACACCACATTCTATACTATGTTCCTCTCTACACCATATTCTATACTATGTACCACTATACAGCTCTACACCATATTCTATACTATATACTACTATACACCACATGCTATATTATTTACCACTATACAGCATATTCTATACTATGTAGCCCTATACACCACATTCTATACTATGTACCACTATACAGCTCTACACACATTCTATACTATGTACCACTACACACCATATTCTATACTATGTACCACTATAAACCATATTCTTAACTATAAACAACTATACAGCTCACCCCATATTCTATACTATGTACCTCTATACACCATAATTTATACTATGTACCACTATACACCACATTCTATACTATGTAGCACAATACACCATATTCTATACTATGTACCACTATACAGCTCTACACACATTCTATACTATGTACCACTATACATCATATTCTATACTATGTACCACTGTTCACCTCTACACCATATTCTATACTATGTACCACTATACAGCTCTACTCCATATGCTATACTATATACTACTATACACTACATTCTATACTATGTACCACTATACACCATTTTCTATTAAATGTAACACTATACACCACATTCTATACTATGTACCATTATACAGCTCTACACCAAATAATATACTATGTAACACTATACACCATAATTTATACTATGTACCACTATACACCACATGCTAAACTATGTAGCACTATACACCATATTCTATACTATGCACATCTATACACCATATTCTATACTGTGTTCCACTATACACAATATTCTATACTAAGTACAACAATACACCATACTCTATACTATTTACAACTATATGCCATATTCTATACTATATTCCGCTATACACCATATTTTATACTATGTACCACTATACAACACATTGTATACTATGTACCACTATACACCATATTCTATACTATGTACCTCTAAACACCATATTTTATACTATGTACCACTATACACCATATGCTATACTATGTACCACTATACAGCTTTACACCACATTCTATACTATGTACAACTATACACCATATTCTATACTATGTACCTCTATACACCATATTCTATACTATCTACCATTATACAGCTTTATACAACATTCTATAATATGTACTACTATACACCACATTCTATACTATAAACCACTATACAGCTCTACACAACATTCTATACTATGTACCACTATACACGATATTCTATACTATGTACCACTATATACCACATTCTATACTATAAACCACTCTACAGCTCTACACAACATTCTATACTATGTACCACTATACACCATATTCTATAAAATGTAACACTATAGACCACATTCTATACTATATACCACTATACACCATATTCTATACTTTGTACCTCTATACATTATGTTCTATACTATGTACCACTATATACCACATTCTATACTATGTACTACTATACAGCTCTACACCATATTCTATACTATGTACCACTATACATCTCTACACCACATTCTAAACTATGTACCACTGTACACCATATTCTTTACTATGTACCACTATACACCACTTTCTATACTATGTACCACTATACAACATAATCTATACTTTGTAATTCTATACACCATATTCTATACTATGTACCACTATACACCACATTCTATACTATGTACCATTATACAGCTCTACACCACATTCTATATTATGTACCACTATACACCACATTCTATACTATGTACCACTAAACAGCTCTACACCACATTCTATACTATGTGCCACTAAACACCATATTCTATGTACCACTATACACCACATTCTAGACTATGTCTGACTATACACCATATTCTACACTATGTAGCACTATACACCTTATTCTATACTATGTACCTCTATACACCATATTCTATAGTATGTACCACTGTACTCCATATTTTATACTATGTACCACAAAACACCATATTCTATACTATGTACCACTATACACCACATTCTATACTATGTACCACTATACAGCTCTACACCACATTCAATACTATATACCACTAAACACCATATTCTATGTACCACTATACACCACATTCTAGACTATGTACCATTATACACAACATTCTATACTATGTACCATTATACAGCTCTACACCACATTCTATATTATGTACCACTATACACCACATTGTTTAGTATGTACCACTATACAGCTCTACACCACATTCTATACTATGTACCACTAAACACCATATTCTATGTACCACTATACACCACATTCTAGACTATGTTTGACTATATACCATATTCTATACTATGTACCTCTATACACCATCATTTATACTATGTACCACTATACACCACATTCTATACTATGTGGCACTATACACCTTATTCTATACTATGTACCTCTATACAGCTCTTCACCATATTATTTACTCTGTACCACTATACACCATACTCTATACTATGTACCACTTTACACCATATTCTATACTATGTACCACTATACACCACATTCTATACAATGTACCTCTATACACCATATTCTATATTATGTACCTCTATACACCATATTCTATACTATATACCACTATACACCATATTTTATACAATGTACCACTATACACCATATTCTATACTATATACAACTATTCAGCTCTACCCCATATTCTATACTCTGTACCACTATACACCATATTCTATACTATGAACCACTATACAGCTCTACACCATATTCTATACTATCTACCACTGTACACCACTACACCATATTCTATGCTATGTACCACTATACAGCTCTATTCCACTTTCTATACTATGTACCACTGTACAGCTCTACACCATATTCTATACTATATACCACTATACACCACATTCTATACTAAGTACCACTATACACCATATTCTATACTATGTAGCACTACATACCACATTCTATACTATATTCCACTACACAGCTCTTCACCACATTCTATACTATGTACCACTATACACCATATTCTATACTATGTACCACTATACAGCTCAACAACACATTCTATACTATGTACAACTATACACCATATTCAAGACTATGTACCACTATACACCATATTCTATACTATGTACCTCTATACACCATATTCTATACTATGTACCTCTATACACCATATTCTATACTATGTACCACTCACTATACACCACATTTTATACTATGTACCACTATGCACCATATTCTATACTTTGTACCTCTATACACTATGTTATTTACTATGTAGCACTATACACCACATTCTATACTATGTACCACTATACAGCTCTACACCACATTCTATACTATGTACCACTATACACCATATTCTATACTATTTACCACTATACACAATATTCTATACTTTAAACCACTATACAGCTCTACACAACATTCTATACTATGTACCATATTCTATACTATGTACCTCTATACACCATATTCTATACTATGTACCACTATACACCATATTCTATACTATGTACCACAATACACCACATTCTATACTATGTACCACTATACACCATATTCTATACTATTTACCACTATACAGCTCTACACCATATTCTATACTATGTACCACAGTAGAGCTCTATACCATATTCTATACTATATAAAACTATACACCATATTCTATACTATGTACCACTATACAGCTTTATATCACATTCTATACTATGTACCACTATACAGCTCTACACCACATTCTATACTATGTACCACTATACACAATATTCTATACTATGTACCACAATACAGCTCTACACCATATTCTATACTATGTACAACTATACAGCTCTACACCATATTCTATACTATGTACCACTGTACACCATATTCTATACTATGAACCACTATACACCACATTCTATACTATGTACCACTATACAGCTCTACACCACATTCTATACTATGTCCAACTATACAGCTCTACACCGTATTCTATACTATGTACTACTATACAGCTCTACACCATATACCACTATACACCACATTCTATACTATGTACCACTACACCACACTCTATACTATGTACCACTGTGCACCACTATACACCACATTCTATACTATGTACCACTATACACCATATTCTATACTATGTACCTCTAAACACCATATTTTATACTATGTACCACTATACACCATATGCTATAATATGTACCACTATACAGCTCTACACCACATTCTATACTATGTACAACTATACACCATATTCTATACTATGTACCTCTATACACCATATTCTATACTATGTACCATTATACAGCTTTATACAACATTCTATAATATGTACTACTATACACCACATTCTATACTATAAACCACTATACAGCTCTACACAACATTCTATACTATGTACCTATATACACCATATTCTATACTATGTACCTCTATACACCATATTCTATACTATGTACCACTCACTATACACCACATTTTATACTATGTACCACTATGCACCATATTCTATACTTTGTACCTCTATACACTATGTTATTTACTATGTACCACTCTACACCACATTCTATACTATGTACCACTATACACCATATTCTATACTATGTACCTCTATACACCATATTCTATACTATGTACCATTATACAGATTTATACCACATTCTATAATATGTACCACTATACACCACATTCTATACTATAAACCACTATACAGCTCTACACAACATTCTATACTATGTACCACTATACACCATATTCTATACTATGTACCACTATACACCACATTCTATACTATGTACCACTATACAGCTCTACACCAAATTCTATACTATGTACCACTATACAACACATTCTATACTATTTACCACTATACACAATATTCTATACTATAAACCACTATACAGCTCTATACAACATTCTATACTATGTACCATATTCTATACTATGTACCTCTATACACCATATTCTATACTATGTACCACTATACACCATATTCTATACTATGTACCACAATACACAACATTCTATACTATGTACCACTATACACCATATTCTATACTATTTACCACTATACAGCTCTACACCATATTCTATACTATATAAAACTATACACCATATTCTATACTATGTACCACTATACAGCTTTATATCACATTCTATACTATGTACCATTATACAGCTCTAAACCACATTCTATACTATGTACCACTATACACCATATTCTATACTATGTACCACTATACAGCTTTTCACCACATTCTATACTATGTACCACTATACACCATATTCTATACTATGTACCACAATACAGCTCTACACCATATTCTATACTATGTACAACTATACAGCTCTAGACCATATTCTATACTATGTACCACTGTACACCATATTCTATACTATGAACCACTATACACCACATTCTATACTATGTACCACTATACAGCTCTACAACACATTCTATACTATGTACCACTATACACCATATTCTATACTATGTACCACTATACAGCTCTACACCACATTCTATACTATGTACCACTATACAGCTCTACACCATATACCACTATACACCACATTCTATACTATGTACCACTACACCACACTCTATACTATGTACCACTATGCACCACTATACACCACATTCTATACTATGTACCACTATACACCACATTCTATACTATGTACCACTACACCACACTCTATACTATGTACCACTATGCACCACTATACACCATATTCTATACTATATACCACAATACAGCTCTATACCATATTCTATACTATATGCTACTATATGACATATTCTAGACTATGTACCACTATACAACTTTATACCACATTCTATAGTATGTACCATTATACAACTGTAAACCACATTCTACACTATGAACCACTAAACACCATATTCTATACTATGTACCACTATACACCATATTCTATACTATGTACCACTTAACAGCTCTACCCCACATTCTATACTATGTACCACTATACACCATATTCTACACTATGTACCAATATACAGCTCTACACCACATTCTATACTATGTACCACTATACACCATATTCCAGACTATGTACTACTATACACCATATTCTATACTATGTACGTCTATACACCATATTCTATACTATGTACCTCTATAAACCATATTCTATACTATATACCACTATACACCATATTCTATACTATGTACCACTGTACACCATATTCTATACTATATACCACTATATAGCTCTACCCCATATTCTATACTATGTACCACTATACACCATTTTCTATACTATGAACCACTTTACAGCTCTACACCATATTCTATACTATGTACTACTATACAGCTCTACACCATAATATATACTATATACTACTATACACCACATCCTATACTATGTACCACTATACACCATATTCTACACTATGTACCACTATACACTATATTCTATACTATGTACCACTGTACAACATATTCTATTCTATATACCACTATACAGGGCTACCCCATATTCTATACCATGTACCACTATACACCATATTCTATACTATGTACTATACACCATATTCTATGCTATGTACTATACACCATATTCTATACTATGTACCAATATACACCATATTCTATACTATGTACCACTATACAGCTCTACTCCATATGCTATACTATATACTACTATACACTACATTCTATACTATGTACCACTATACACCATTTTCTATTAAATGTAACACTATACACCACATTCTATACTATGTACCATTATACAGCTCTACACCAAATAATATACTATGTAACACTATACACCATAATTTATACTATGTACCACTATACACCACATGCTATACTATGTAGCACTATACACCATATTCTATACTATGCACATCTATACACCATATTCTATACTGTGTTCCACTATACACAATATTCTATACTAAGTACAACAATACACCATACTCTATACTATTTACAACTATATGCCATATTCTATACTATATTCCGCTATACACCATATTTTATACTATGTACCACTATACAAAACATTGTATACTATGTACCACTATACACCATATTCTATACTATGTACCTCTAAACACCATATTTTATACTATGTACCACTATACACCATATGCTATACTATGTACCACTATACAGCTTTACACCACATTCTATACTATGTACAACTATACACCATATTCTATACTATGTACCTCTATACACCATATTCTATACTATCTACCATTATACAGCTTTATACAACATTCTATAATATGTACTACTATACACCACATTCTATACTATAAACCACTATACAGCTCTACACAACATTCTATACTATGTACCACTATACACGATATTCTATACTATGTACCACTATATACCACATTCTATACTATAAACCACTCTACAGCTCTACACAACATTCTATACTATGTACCACTATACACCATATTCTATAAAATGTAACACTATAGACCACATTCTATACTATATACCACTATACACCATATTCTATACTTTGTACCTCTATACATTATGTTCTATACTATGTACCACTATATACCACATTCTATACTATGTACTACTATACAGCTCTACACCATATTCTATACTATGTACCACTATACATCTCTACACCACATTCTATACTATGTACCACTGTACACCATATTCTTTACTATGTACCACTATACACCACTTTCTATACTATGTACCACTATACAACATAATCTATACTTTGTAATTCTATACACCATATTCTATACTATGTACCACAATACACCACATTCTATACTATGTACCATTATACAGCTCTACACCACATTCTATATTATGTACCACTATACACCACATTCTATACTATGTACCACTATACAGCTCTACACCACATTCTATACTATGTGCCACTAAACACCATATTCTATGTACCACTATACACCACATTCTAGACTATGTCTGACTATACACCATATTCTACACTATGTAGCACTATACACCTTATTCTATACTATGTACCTCTATACACCATATTCTATACTATGTACCACTGTACTCCATATTTTATACTATGTACCACAAAACACCATATTCTATACTATGTACCACTATACACCACATTCTATACTATGTACCACTATACAGCTCTACACCACATTCAATACTATATACCACTAAACACCATATTCTATGTACCACTATACACCACATTCTAGACTATGTACCACTATACAACATATTATATACTATGTAATTCTATACACCATATTCTATACTATGTACCACTATACACAACAGTCTATACTATGTACCATTATACAGCTCTACACCACATTCTATATTATGTACCACTATACACCACATTGTTTAGTATGTACCACTATACAGCTCTACACCACATTCTATACTATGTACCACTAAACACCATATTCTATGTACCACTATACACCACATTCTAGACTATGTTTGACTATATACCAAATTCTATACTATGTACCTCTATACACCATCATTTATACTATGTACCACTATACACCACATTCTATACTATGTGGCACTATACACCTTATTCTATACTATGTACCTCTATACAGCTCTTCACCATATTATTTACTCTGTACCACTATACACCATACTCTATACTATGTACCACTTTACACCATATTCTATACTATGTACCACTATACACCACATTCTATACAATGTACCTCTATACACCATATTCTATATTATGTACCTCTATACACCATATTCTATACTATATACCACTATACACCATATTCTATACAATGTACCACTATACACCATATTCTATACTATATACAACTATTCAGCTCTACCCCATATTCTATACTCTGTACCACTATACACCATATTCTATACTATGAACCACTATATAGCTCTACACCATATTCTATACTATCTACCACTGTACACCACTACACCATATTCTATGCTATGTACCACTATACAGCTCTATTCCACTTTCTATACTATGTACCACTGTACAGCTCTACACCATATTCTATACTATATACCACTATACACCACATTCTATACTAAGTACCACTATACACCATATTCTATACTATGTAGCACTACATACCACATTCTATACTATATTCCACTACACAGCTCTTCACCACATTCTATACTATGTACCACTATACACCATATTCTATACTATGTACCACTATACAGCTCAACAACACATTCTATACTATGTACAACTATACACCATATTCAAGACTATGTACCACTATACACCATATTCTATACTATGTACCTCTATACACCATATTCTATACTATGTACCTCTATACACCATATTCTATACTATGTACCACTCACTATACACCACATTTTATACTATGTACCACTATGCACCATATTCTATACTTTGTACCTCTATACACTATGTTATTTACTATGTACCACTATACACCACATTCTATACTATGTACCACTATACAGCTCTACACCACATTCTATACTATGTACCACTATACACCATATTCTATACTATTTACCACTATACACAATATTCTATACTTTAAACCACTATACAGCTCTACACAACATTCTATACTATGTACCATATTCTATACTATGTACCTCTATACACCATATTCTATACTATGTACCACTATACACCATATTCTATACTATGTACCACAATACACCACATTCTATACTATGTACCACTATACACCATATTCTATACTATTTACCACTATACAGCTCTACACCATATTCTATACTATGTACCACAGTAGAGCTCTATACCATATTCTATACTATATAAAACTATACACCATATTCTATACTATGTACCACTATACAGCTTTATATCACATTCTATACTATGTACCACTATACAGCTCTACACCACATTCTATACTATGTACCACTATACACCATATTCTATACTATGTACCACAGTACAGCTCTACACCATATTCTATACTATGTACAACTATACAGCTCTACACCATATTCTATACTATGTACCACTGTACACCATATTCTATACTATGAACCACTATACACCACATTCTATACTATGTACCACTATACAGCTCTACAACACATTCTATACTATGTACCACTATACACCATATTCTATACTATGTACCACTATACAGCTCTACACCACATTCTATACTATGTCCAACTATACAGCTCTACACCGTATTCTATACTATGTACTACTATACAGCTCTACACCATATACCACTATACACCACATTCTATACTATGTACCACTACACCACACTCTATACTATGTACCACTGTGCACCACTATACACCACATTCTATACTATGTACCACTATACACCATATTCTATACTATGTACCTCTAAACACCATATTTTATACTATGTACCACTATACACCATATGCTATACTATGTACCACTATACAGCTCTACACCACATTCTATACTATGTACAACTATACACCATATTCTATACTATGTACCTCTATACACCATATTCTATACTATGTACCATTATACAGCTTTAGACAACATTCTATAATATGTACTACTATACACCACATTCTATACTATAAACCACTATACAGCTCTACACAACATTCTATACTATGTACCTCTATACACCATATTCTATACTATGTACCTCTATACACCATATTCTATACTATGTACCACTCACTATACACCACATTTTATACTATGTACCACTATGCACCATATTCTATACTTTGTACCTCTATACACTATGTTATTTACTATGTACCACTATACACCACATTTTATACTATGTACCACTATACAGCTCTACACCACATTCTATACTATGTACCACTATACACCATATTCTATACTATGTACCTCTATACACCATATTCTATACTATGTACCATTATACAGCTTTATACCACATTCTATAATATGTACCACTATACACCACATTCTATACTATAAACCACTATACAGCTCTACACAACATTCTATACTATGTACCACTATACACCATATTCTATACTATGTACCACTATACACCACATTCTATACTATGTACCACTATACAGCTCTACACCAAATTCTATACTATGTACCACTATACAACACATTCTATACTATTTACCACTATACACAATATTCTATACTATAAACCACTATACAGCTCTATACAACATTCTATACTATGTACCATATTCTATACTATGTACCTCTATACACCATATTCTATACTATGTACCACTATACACCATATTCTATACTATGTACCACAATACACAACATTCTATACTATGTACCACTATACACCATATTCTATACTATTTACCACTATACAGCTCTACACCATATTCTATACTATATAAAACTATACACCATATTCTATACTATGTACCACTATACAGCTTTATATCACATTCTATACTATGTACCATTATACAGCTCTAAACCACATTCTATACTATGTACCACTATACACCATATTCTATACTATGTACCACTATACAGCTCTTCACCACATTCTATACTATGTACCACTATACACCATATTCTATACTATGTACCACAATACAGCTCTACACCATATTCTATACTATGTACAACTATACAGCTCTAGACCATATTCTATACTATGTACCACTGTACACCATATTCTATACTATGTACCACTATACAGCTCTACAACACATTCTATACTATGTACCACTATACACCATATTCTATACTATGTACCACTATACAGCTCTACACCACATTCTATACTATGTACCACTATACAGCTCTACACCATATACCACTATACACCACATTCTATACTATGTACCACTACACCACACTCTATACTATGTACCACTATGCACCACTATACACCACATTCTATACTATGTACCACTATACACCATATTCTATACTATGTACCTCTAAACACCATATTTTATACTATGTACCACTATACACCATATGCTATACTATGTACCACTATACAGCTCTACACCACATTCTATACTATATACCACTATACACCATATTCTTTACTATTTAGCACTATACACCATATTCTATACTACATACCACTATACAGCTCTACACCATATTCTATGCTATGTATCACTATACACAATACACTATACTATGCACCACTTTACAGCTCTACACCATATTCTATACTATATACCACTATCCACCATATTGTATACTATGTACCACTATACAGCTCTACACCATATTCTATACTATGTACCAGTTTACAGCTCTACACCATATTCTATACTATATACCACAATACAGCTCTATACCATATTCTATACTATATGCTACTATACGACATATTCTAGACTATGTACCACTATACAACTTTATACCACATTCTATAGTATGTACCATCATACAACTGTAAACCACATTCTACACTATGAACCACTAAACACCATATTCTATACTATGTACCACTATACACCATATTCTATACTATGTACCACTTAACAGCTCTACCCCACATTCTATACTATGTACCACTATACACCATATTCTACACTATGTA